>OY757921.1:35432166-35567166 GCA_963585895.1 Sepioteuthis lessoniana
CTCAAATTCCTACAGTTTCCTTTCCAAGCCCAAGGAGACCATAGCAAGTACAATAACTGCAGTTGGTATTACAGTCATACTCATGTTCTACATCATTTTTTTTTTTTAACTCTCTGTCAAGACTCAACTATTTCTTTCATCTTGATTCCAGTTGCTTTTTATCACAACTAAAATGATTACTTGTTTTTCCCCAAATAAAGCACTATCTTTTTTTGTATACATTGTTAGTATTAGCTTTATTATTTGATATTAATATTCATTATCTTACGATTCAATATCATTCAAATAATAAGTGCAACTGTTCTAGTTTGCTTCAGATTTAAGATAGTATTAAGTGACTTTTAGAATATTACTGAGGAAAACTGAAGAATATATCAATGGAAATGTCATCAAAACAACAAAAATAAAGATTGGAAAATGTGCAGGTTAATGTCAATAAATGTTAATGCACTCAATTAAAAAAAAATCAGATCTTCATTTGTTTATTTGTTCAAATACAGACATTTGAATACAGAGAATTATGAATACAGTTCCAGCTTTTAAACAACACTATTTTTTCAGCATTCTTCATTTTCACTCTTTCATTCTAATTAATTTGATTGAAAATAGTAGATAATCTAAAAAAAAAAAAATTATATACAAGAACTGCCGCAAAAAAAAAGCAGTTTTGCTTCCAATAAAGTCTTCATCAGATTATGACCCTGGGTTCAGGCATGGTTTGGGGCCGAAGAATCATCACCACTAACCCAGTATCTCACAATATTACCACACTTTATGGGATGGCATTTGATCTGTATGAATGCCATATCTGTTTAGATGCAGTTACAGTCTTGTTTTAGATCTTTTTTATATATTCCCTCTTCTTTGCGGGTGAAAGTCCGAGTTTGGTTAAAAATGTAGCGGTTGAGTTCAAAATAAAACCTCAACATCTAATTTCAAGAGGAAATATGTCTGTCGATCAGCCATTCTTAATACACTGTTCACATAGGTCTTCGTACTTTTCCAATTTCCACTGATGCACCCAGATTGTTAATTCAGCAATGATAACTTTCTTTGATTTAACTGACCAAATGACAAGATCTGGACGATGGCAAGTTGATGTTATTTCTGTTGAAAAAGTGAGTTGCCGGTCTATGTCAGCAATAACGCGCCAGTCCGTGCAACCATCAAGCAATGTTGGTTTGTGCCTATTTCTATGTGGAGTTTTCGAAACGTTTCTTTCTCTAACAAATTGTGTACTTGTTTTTATACAGGAAATTTTATTAGCAGTTTCACAACACATTTTTGCAATCTCAGCAATAATACCTAAGATTTCATTACGTCTCCACATGTAACTTCTTAGGGAATACTGACATCCAGTTAGAACGTGTTTGAGATTAGCAATCTTCCCATATGCTTTGCAAAGGTTGGATGTACTTAACCCCCAGAGTTTTAAATTTACTGGAGTAGGTAATATGTCAAACTGCCTTAATTAGGAAGCCTAATTGTTTAGGCTCCATTTGCTTGAAGTTGCTCCATGTGATGGTCCTGTCCTTGGTGTTTTCCCACCTAGTCTATGCACCTTGTTTGGGTTGAGCCACAGCTATGGCGAGACGTTTACTTTCCTGAAAATGATGAATCTCTTCCAAAACCATTTTCATTTATTCTTTGTGGTCTCTTTTGACCACCACCATTGTGGGTGAAGACCAAATCCGGCTCTCCCAGTTGCCACAGAACTGATTACTTCTTTCATTTTGAGGGAAGATTCTGCCATCTCCACTGCATATTTCACGCTTTATTTTTGACCTGTTATTATGGCAGGTTGTGCACTTTTCACAAGTGGGTCCATAGAGTCAAGCAGCATTTGGAACAGTCATGCTTTACCTCATTTAAATCTATGTATTATTTTTTAAAAACCTTTCTTTTTAAAAAAATACATAAAAATGTATATTTGTATGGAAATAAATATTTAGGCTCTTGTGCTTTTGGCTACATCCTGATTATGAACACGATTAAGGAAAAACAATATTTTTAAAAATAAATTTTTTTCAGCTACTTTTAAACTTGGTATTATGAGGGTGGGCAGAACACCAATGGAAGAAGTGTGTGGACTGCAAAGGTGACTATGTTGAAAAATAAACCTCATTTGGTCACATTCCATAAGAGTATTTTGATCAGCCTATGAAGTTTTCAGTTGAGCCTAGTAATATTAGCTATTTTTGAATTTTGATGAAAAATCTAAAGAATTTAAAGATTTTTTTCCCTAAAACAATAAAACAAAAAGGATTACAATATTGTACAGAATATGTGAAATAATATCCTAAATTTTAGAACAGATTTTAAATGTATTTAAGAACTGAAACACATTTAGGCCATGTGAAGAAGTATGTTTGTATGTTGTATTGTGCATTATATAATTAATGTACAAACTGCAACAACTGTAATGTTTAGTTTAAAAGTGCTTAAAATTAAAAACAAAACAACAATTGAGTTTTTCTTTAATCTTGATAATGGTCAGATTTATAAAAGCATGAAATTCCAAATGTTTGAACAATATTTATCTTCACTGAATTCAAAACTGCATTCTCTTGTATACAGACAAAAATATTTTTTTTTAAATTTCTCATCAACTGTATTTAATGTAACTTGTAATAATGTAGGTTTGTTGTCTAAATACCTATTTACATTTATTGAATTCAGGTACACAATATTGTTCTTATACAAAAAAAGAAAAGTGCAAAAAAAAAAAAAAATTAAGAAAATATTTCTTGGCTATGTATTTAATCAAACTTATATCAACCGGGACATTGGCCCAGTGGTTAGAGTGTTCGCTAATGGCCCGGGAGACCTGGGTTCAATCCCAGGTCGAGTCATACCAAAGACTTTAAAAATGGAACTTGATACCACCTTGCTTAACACTCAGCATTATAAGGTACGGTTCAAGGGTAAAGTGGAGCAATCCAGGGAATGGAGTAGCGCCCTCCCCTACACCTTGGTGTAGTAGCTATCGAAAAGGGAGCCTTCGGGTCACCCTCGACTATGGTCGCTAACTTTACTTACTTTATATCAATGAAGAGTTTGTTGTCTAAATACCTATTTATATTCACTGAATTCAGACATGTAATATTATTCTTATACATAAAAAAAAAGTTCAATAAAAAAAATTAAGAAAAATATTTCTTGACTACTATATTTAATCAAACTTGTATTAATGAAGAACTTCTGCCTAAATGCACATTATGATTGCAGCAACAATAAAAAAAAACATTAGGCTTCAATTTCATATCAAATTGTAATTATCTTTTCTTCTTTTTTCCTCCTTCTATTTTGTCTGCAGGTGCAGTAGAGCAAGATAACCTTGCCTGATCAATGACATCCTTCAATGGCACCTAAATGCCTAGCAAGAATTTCATTGATCAATACATTGAAAATATATTCTAATTTAAAAAGGGAAAACTGAAATGGATTCCTTAATTATTCTGGCGACATATCAAGGATCATGATAACAATAAGAGGAAGAAAACATAGAAAGTGTTCCACTATAAAATGTCATGACATATAAAACCAAAAAACTCAATTAGTGAAAAATTGTTCAACATTTGTTTTTAGTTTCATGTATAGAAATACAATAATAATGCTTGACAGTTAAACAATATGGAAGCAATCAAACACAAATTACATTCCCAGAATACATGTACATACCAGATATAAATGAATACATTTAAATATATACTTGCTGTCTTGAATCTAATAGACAAGAAGAAATCTAATTATATATAAAACACATGGATACATTTATTAGTCACAAAACCTCATCTCATTGCAGAGTAATAAAAAAATCCTGTTTTGATAAAACAAAGCATTTTAGAAATTTAAATAAATCTCAATGTTTTTCACATATATCATTATACTACACTATTTTCAATATTTAAATAAATCTCAATGTTTCAATATTTAAATAAATCTCAATGTTTTTCACATATATCATTATACTACACTATTTTCAATATTTGAATAAATCTCAATGTTTTTCACATATATCATTATTCTACACTATTTTCAATATTTTTCAATATATCATTGTACTACACTACTTGTTCTCTCTTTTTTTGCCTCTCTCATTATGACTTCCTTTCTTCTTTCCAATTCTCCCCCCACAACTTCCTTCCTTCCTTCCTTCAATCTTTCTATAGATAAATTCAAGTCTGGAACTATGTTGGTACATACTTAATAAGTAAATAAGAAAAGGAAAGTATGCCTATTACAATCATGATTTTTAGCATTACCAAAAATAGATGGTTCAAAAGCTTATTGAGTAAGGCTCCTCAAAAGTTCAATTCTCAATATTATTCTAACAAACAAAGCTGAAATTTTTTTTATCATATCCCCTAACCAACAAAGCAGTCAGAACTTGTTTTCCTTCTTCATGATGAAGTCTGGTTCTTTTAGTGACAATGTTCATTCCTTCATTCTCACTCACAAAAGGTCAGTTATATATACTACAACAAAGTGTCACTCTCATTCTGGTTAGCTTCCAATGATCATTGACTAAAAACTGCCATCTGTCACTTTGGAGTCCTTATGTACACAATAAGTCATACATATTCATAATTGATTGTAATATAAAGACTGAAACATGTACATGCACATGATTTACAAGTGGCAGAGTGCAAAAGACAGAGCTGTCACATGGGGTGACCTTAAGCACATAGAACTCCAAAAATTAAGTTTCCTTATAAAGGTAGTCTACGACATTTTACCAATACCAGTCAACCTGCATGCTTGGGAGTTAACAACATCTAACTGATGCAAAGCATGTGGGAAAACTGCCAGTCTCAAACATATTCTCACTGGATGCAATTATACTCTAAGAAGCTACATGTGGAGACATAACAAAGTCCTTGAGATTTATGCTAAGACTGAAGATATGTTCTGAGACTGCCAATAAAGCTCCAAATAATATCACCAATAGAGTGATTCATTTCATTAAAGAAGGAAATATTTGGAAAATTTCGCATAAAAACAAGCACAGATAATCATTGTTCAATGGCTGCACAGACTGACATGTTGCAACTGATTTAGAACATCATTTCATATTTCCAACAGAAATAGCTTTAACGACCCAGCGTCCAGATATTGTCATTTGGTCTATTGAATTAAAAAAGTTTTCCTTATTGAGTTAACAGTCCCTTTTGAAGAAAATTTTGACTGGGCACATTAGCATAAGTTGGAAAAATATGAGGATCTGTGAGAACAATGTGTCAGAAATGGCTAGGTAACCAATGTATTTCCTATTAAGGTTAGATGTCGAGGTTTCTTTATTCTTGACTAATCTTGAACTTTCTCCACCAGACAAGAGGAAATACATAAAAAAGATCCAAGATAAGGCTCTAACTGCATCAGTGTAGATATGGCAATCCCACAGAGCAACATCAATCCAACAAAGCCTAGTGGTATCGTGAGTTACTGCTGGGGCACTATGGGTTAGTGGTAATGATGCTTCAGTCCCGAAACCATGCCTAAACCTAGAGTTATCATCTGATAAAGGTTTTGTTGGAAGCAATGCTGCTGTATAAACATCAATCATCGTATGATCATCATCATCATGTCATGCCGCCCGCACGGATATCCCTGACCCTCTCTCGTCACTTTTCCCTATCATTCATCGCCTCCGGCAGGTCTTCTGGACTACATCCCGTATCTTCACATAGCTGCTGTATGTATGTTCGAGCTGGTCGTCCTGCTTTTGTTCAGCCATGAGTGGGGGTCCATAGGAGTACATCACTTATGAGCTCGTCTCTGCTCCTCCAGAAGTGTCCTGTATGCCTGGTTCGTCTAACTTGGATAATTTTCGTGATGGGAGGCAGGTGGCCGTATAGTTGTTGCCTTGTGGGGTGTTGTCGCCAGGACTTACCTACATTAAAAATGGCTGTTTCCCCAAGGTCTGTAAAACATGAAAAATAATGAATCTTATCCGACCACAATGACTGCTGATGTTTTAGCAAGAGAGTTTGATTTCAGAGTTGGCTCCTAGTGTTGTATAGTGACCTACAACCCAACCAGGCTGTCAAAATAGGAAATGCACCTTTGTAAATAACAGGTGCATCTAGTCGATCAGGATATTATCATCATCATGTCGCGCCGCCTACGCGGATATCCCTGACCGTCTCTCGCCATTTCTCCCTATCATTCATCGCCTCCGGCAGGTCTTCAGGATTACAACCCGTGTCCTCACATAGCTGCTGTATGTAAGTTCGTGCTGGTCGTCCCACTCTTGCACATCCATGAGTGGGGGTCCACAGGAGTACATCGCTTATGAGCTCGTCCTTGCTTCTCCAGCAGTGTCCTGCGTGTCTGGTTCGTCGAACTTGTATAGTTTTTGTGATGGGGGGCAAGTGTCCGTATAGTTGGAGTCTCGTGGGGTGTTGTCGCCAGGACTTGTTTAATACTGCTCTCAACATTCTTGTGTAATTTCCGTCCAGCCTCCTCTCCAGCCGCTTCGTAAGCGTCCATGTGGTGCATCCATATAGCAGTATCGACACAACCGCTGCCTGGAAGAAGCTGCGTTTCATTTTATCTGTTAGGTCCGACTTCCATATGATCGAGAGCCTATCGATAGCTGTCCATGCCTTCGTCAGTCGTGTGTCGATGTCCTTCTCGGTTGATGAGACGCTGCTTCCTAGGTAGGTGAATTTGTCGACTAGTTTCAGAGAGGCTCCGTCTAGTGTGGCAATGTTGCCTGTTTGGTTGTAACACATATATTCGGTTTTGTTTGCATTGACATGTAGGCCAATGCCAGCTGCAGCTCGTTCCAGACTATGTAGTAGTGTCTCTGCTTGATTAGGCGTATTCGCTAGTAACGCCAAGTCATCAGCGTAGTCGGCGTCCGTGATTGTTTTTGCGGGGTACCTTTTGCTTCTTCTCTTAGTCAGCTCAAAGCCATTTTCTCTGATTTTGTCGATCGAAGTCCTAAGCACATAGTCTAGACAGATGATAAAGAGGTACGGGGCTAGTGTGTCTCCTTGTAGTACTCCTGCAACAATGTCGAAGTATTCCGTGTCTCCATCTGGTGAACGTACTTTTACTTTGGTGTTTCTGTAGAGAATCATTATCGCTGCTACGGTTTCTTTTGGTAGGCCGTAAGCTAGTAGGATTTGCTCCATCTTCCCTCTGTGTATGGAATCGAAGGCCTTGGTAAAGTCGACAAATAGTAATGTCGCCTGTAAGTTTTTTGCCCGAACGCCTTCCAGGATTCTACGGATGGTCAGTATTTGTGAGGTTGTGGATCTATTTCTCCGGAAGCCATTTTGGTTTTTCCTAAGGATGTTTTCCATTTTGGGTTCTATGCGGTTTCGTAGTAGGGCATTGTAGATTTTGGCTGCTATGGATGTAAGTGTTATCCCTCGGTAGTTCTTGGCTAGTCCGAGGTCGCCTTTTTTAGGGAATGGAAGGATGCATCCCTTCGTCCATCGTTCTATCCTATTTTGACTATAGACTGCGTTGCATTGGCGGAGCAGTATATCGTCGAATTGTCTCGTCTTCCACACTTCTGGGGGGATCTCGTCTAGCCCCGCCGCTTTCCTATTTTTAATTCTTCTGAGAACCGTGTCGAGTTCTTCTTTGGTGAAAGGACCTAGTTTTACGTCTAATTGCTTACTAATAATTCTGGTGATCGGTTCATCCGTTATTTCCGGTGGGTTTCCTAGTAGATTTTTGAAATGCTGTTCCCACAGTTTTATTCTTTCTTGTTGGCTTGCAGCTTTCAATTTTGCTTTGGCTGTGCTCTTCCTTCCACTTACTTCGTTTATTGTTTGCCAGGCTATCCTGGATTGCCTATCTTCCACCGAGTCTCTAATCTTATCTATCTGATTTTGTACGTATTCTGCCTGTTCTTTTAGGTATATTCCTGTTAATTGATGTTGCGCCTTTTCTAGTTCTCGTGCATTTGTATTTGTTGGGTTCTGTTGATAGTTTTTGGAGGCAGTCTTCACAAGTGCACGTTTTTCTCTAGCTGCTAGCGTTTCCCAAGGGACTCTATATTTAGTTCTAGGTTTTGTTGGAATACACTTTTCTGCCGCCTCCAGGTGTGCTTCTACAAAATTTTCATATTCGTCATTTGGGGTGCCTATTTCTACCTTCTCTTGTAGTGCTTCAAATCTGTTTCTTAATTCTAATGCATATTTATCTCTAATATCTCTGTTGTTGAGTAGGGCCCAGTCATAGTGCTTGGTCGTCGCTTTACGTGTGGCGTTTTTTCTTAGGCTTAGTCGTACTTTGGCCGTAACTATTCGATGATCGGAGGACACACCCTCGAAGGAGGAGTATGCCTCGCAATTCATCGCACTATTCTTCCATTTCCTGTTTATAAGGACGTAGTCTATCTGTGCTTTACTCTTATTCGCGTATGTGTAGGTCCATAATTTCCCCTCCCTTTTTTGAAAGTTTGTATTGAGGCAGGTTAATCTATTTTCTATCATGAAATCTATTAAATGCTGTCCATTCCTGTTAGACGCGTAGTGTAGGCTGTATTTGTTGTGTCTGTTTTTCCCGATTTGTGCATTCATATCTCCGCCAATGACTAGCAGGTTGTGTTTCGGAAAGGATATTATAATCTTGACTATGGATGGGTTGAACGAGAGGGAGTTGGAGACCGAACAGAACTGCAACATTCTATTTTGCCTCACTCTATTGGCCATAACCATGTTTCTTTCCTGTTTTCCTGGGCTGCTCAACCGGAGGCCTGAGGGCCCACTCTGCTGGCTTTCTCTACTGTATCTTGTCACCCACGAGTCTTGTCTCCAAACTAACTGACTTCCTGCCTTCACCGAGTTATATAATAGTTCACTCGGCCACCTTCTTGTGGGCGTCACAAATTGCACTTGTTCAACCCATCCATAGTCAGGATATTATAATCTTGACTATGGATGGGTTGAACAAGTGCAATTTGTGACGCCCACAAGAAGGTGGCCGAGTGAACTATTATATAACTCGGTGAAGGCAGGAAGTCAGTTAGTTTGGAGACAAGACTCGTGGGTGACAAGATACAGTAGAGAAAGCCAGCAGAGTGGGCCCTCAGGCCTCCGGTTGAGCAGCCCAGGAAAACAGGAAAGAAACATGGTTATGGCCAATAGAGTGAGGCAAAATAGAATGTTGCAGTTCTGTTCGGTCTCCAACTCCCTCTCAAACCTTTCAAATAAAGTGAGAGGCATATTTTTCTAAGAACTGTGTCACTCATCCTTATTGTTTGTTGTTGATTCTGCATGTATATGTGTATAGTTGCATATGTATTATATGAGTATACAACACTAGATTGTTTGTCCTACCAATGCTAGAGAGCCTAACCTACTATATTTTACCCATAGTTGGAAGAGAAGAGATGAATTCATACCTTTCCTAAGGGCATTATCTTACTCACTCCCTCTCTCTCTCTATATATATATATATATATATATATATATATATATATATATACACACACACACACACACACGCATATACACATATATATAGAGAGAGAGGACAAAGAAACTTACTCAGTTTTGTGTTTGGGGAAAAAAAGTAAATCCTGCTATAACAGTCAATTAAAACTTTATATCAAAACAATTAAAAAAGTAAAAAGTTGGCAACTGTAGTCAAGGGTGACCCGAAGGCTCCCTTTTCAATAGCTACTACACCGATGTGTAGGTGAGGGTGCTACTCCTTTCACTGGATTGCTCCACTTTAGCCTTGATCATTACCTTATAATGCTGAGGTGTCCTCGTGGTGTAATGGTTAAAGCGATGAGCTGCGGAATCGTAGTACGCGAGTTCGTACTCCAGTCGCGCTATTACGTTCACTTTCGGGCAAATACCCTTGGGAAAGGTATGAACCCCCTTATTCTCCCTCCAGCTATGGGTAAATAGTAGGACGGACTAGGTTCTTCAGCCTTGGGGAGGCAACTAGTCTAGGAGAAGGAAAACTCTGAATTCAAAACCTGTTAAACTCCGCTTAAAAATTGACCTTGTGTCATATCCTGCCCAAGTGGAGGGGTTGGTAAATAGTACCTTATAATGCTGAGTGTTAAGCAAGGTGGCATCAAGTACTATTTTTTAAGTCTTTGATATGACGTGACCTGGGATTGAACCCCAGTCTCCCGGACCACTGGCAAACACTCTACTCATTAGACCAATGGCCCGGTTTCAAAACAATTACTAAACAAAAATAATGGTTTGGTTTTTTTGTTTAATGGCATATCAATCTTTGTAGGTTATTTAATGCCAAATCTATTCTATTCTCCTAGAAGAACAGTAGTGGTACTATTTAACCTATAGCTGGGAGGATAAGGGGGTTCATACCTTTCCCAAGGGTATTCGCCCAAAAGTGAACGTAATAGTGCGAGTGGAGTACGAACTCGCTTACTACGATTCCGCAGTCCATCGCTTTAACCATTACACCACAAGGACACCCCCCAAAAATAATGATGATAGAGGAGTAGAAATACCTTTAAATATTAACAACTAAAAAAAAAAAAAAAATCTTAGACTCCAAATCAAATTGTATTTGATCAACTTAATGGAAGATGAAGCAAAATTAAAAAGTTAAAGTCATTTTTTTCAATAAAACAGATTTCACAGCGACTGGCAAAACTTATAGAATCAGTAGACTTAGAGGATACTCACTAAGGTTTGTGTTTTTTTTGGGTTTTTTGTTTAGCAGTCAATAAACTAAAAACAGAAATGGATACGGCGACACAAGTTCAAATCCGGGACGAGACTGATTGCATTTCATATAGCACTAATACCCTTGGGAAAGGTATGAATCCAATTATTATTAGGACAGACTAAGTTCTTCAGCCTTGGTGAGGCAACTAGTCTGGGAGAAGGAAAACTCTGAATTCAAACCTATTAAACTTCGCTTAAAAATTGACCGTGTGTCATATCCTACCAGAGCAGAGGGGTTGGGTAAAAACAGATAAGATGCAAAATATTTCCTATTTAATATTCTGCTTACTGCTGAATAAAAAACCTAAGTGTGCCAATTCCATAATTTTTACTGGGGATGGTAGATCCGAATGGTTGAAGGGCTTAACAGCATTAGTTTTCAGTATGAAATCTATTAGGGTTTAGAACATTCTCTCCAAATATTTAGCTTAAAGTCATTCAAAACTTATAACCTTTACCAAATTGGAATAATTAAAAAGATAGTTAAACATAATTTCCTTCTCTCATTTCTTTTTATAATGTTACATGAAACATTTGTTTTCTACTATCTAATTGGATTACTTGCAGTTTATTTAGCCTATTTTATAGATCATGCATTACAGTTTACAATATTAAGGAATAAATTATCTCATAGTTAATATACATTCACATTAAAACAGGAAAAAAGCCTTGCTAATTTAATAGTAATGGTGACAGTATAGACACAGATCGATGGATAGAAAAACCAGAGACATTTAGAAAGAAACAAATACATAGAAAAGGGAAAATATAGCAAAATATATTTGCGTTTCCGAGAAATGGCAAGCCAAATAGAGAGCACAGAAACAGAAGGAACAGAAGCAAAAGGTTACTTCAAGAATTTCAATTGACAGACATAAATGTTAGTAGTGTTTAAAAACATATTTACCAAGATAAGTACAAAGTGTAAAAACATTCCATCACCAAACACAACAAATGTCAGCAATATTTAAGCATTAGCTAAGAACTGATATAACAAAATCTATATCAATTTACAAAGGAAAGGTTTTATACATTTAGTGCTTGCCAATCTGTTGCATTTTTGATATAATGCTGAAATCATATAATTTGCCATATGTCTGTTCATGTGTTCATACAACTAAGGCTCTGCCATTTTTGGTTCAGTCTTAACCAAACTTTCAGGAATTGATACAGTCATCCCTGAAAAGGTTTTAAACTGTATTCAATGAAGATTATTTTAGTTTTACTCCTGGAAATGATACTACTTATGCCAAGAAAATGTTAATCACAAGTTAAACCATTATTTATAAGGGAGGTAACTCAGTATGATTCTTGACATTCATTGAAAAACATTTTCAAAAGACAACAGATTGGTTACTTTTTTAAATTTTTTCATTCAGTTGCTAGATATGTTGTTTTTTTTTTTGTTTAATGGCATACCAATCACCAAAGCCATCCTTGTAGAAGAACAGTAGTGATACAATTTAACCCATAGCTGGGAGGGATAAGGGGGTTCATAGATTTTTTAAGAGTATTAATCTGAAAATTAATGAAATGGTAAGACTAAAGTTTGAACTCACTATGATGTTACAGTCCCGCATAACAGCGACTACATCATGAAGACCCACACCTTTTTTCTTGTCAATGAAAAATCTAGGCTGACATTATTGTTATAAGGGGTGTCCTCATGGTGTAATGGTTAAAGCGATGGACTGCGGAATCATAGTAAGCGAGTTCAAATTTCAGTCGCACTATTATGTTCACTTCTGGGCAAATACCCTTGGGAAAGGTATGAATCCCCTTATCCTCCCAGCTATGGGTTAAATAGTACCACCACTGTTCTTCTAGGAGAATGGCTTTGGCATTAAATAACCTACAAAGGTTGATATGCCATTAAACAAAGAAGAATTATTGTTACAAACACTAATTGTTATAAAAGTTAAATCCACAAAGATTTACCAATTATATATTTTATATCATGAATATCTTATGAAATTAATATTCCTCTGAAAAATTTCTGAGGACTTTTATAGAGAAATATTTTTCATGTGACGGGGACTAAGATCTTTATGCTTATATTTTTGTTCATCCTAATTTATATCATTCAGCTCATGAACATCAGTGATCATCTTAAAAGTTGTATGCAATATGAGTAATTATTGATAGTGAATATAATATATAAATGTATAGAAAGCAATTTTCAAAAGTGAAAACACCAAATGATTCTCTAAAAATATTATGTTTTTTGCATATGCATCCACTCATACTTATACATTTTATATAAGAGAGAGAAAAATGTGCATAAAATACAAACACTTAATATTTACAGTAGTAGTTTATGATTTATGATAACCTACCTGGTTTTCTCCTAAAATTGAAGATTGGTTCAAATATTTTCAATTCTTTTGGAACATTTTGTTCCAAATTTACATTAATATTTAGATTATTATTCTATTTTACAAAAGGTATTTTTTCAAATTTGATAGCATTAATAGTATTTCTACTTCCATAGTTGTTTAACAAAAAAATAAAAAAGAACATAATATAATTTACCTAAAAGTTTCACAAACATTGTTTAATTGTATCATGTCCAAAATTCAATTGTTTTCATAATCCCAACTCTGAATAATCTTCCAAAAATGGTTTCAACAATCAAGATAGTGACATTATTAAAATTCATTCCTAACTTCCAAGTCACAAAACAATCATGTTTTATCTGTATTCAAATTTTGTATGTTAACGACACAGCAAAAGTTGCAAATCATAGATGTTTGCTCGTGCAATAGCATCAAAATGTTTTAATTTAAAGAATAAAGCAATTGTAACTTAATCGTGGAGGATTTTCATTCTTGCTCATCTAGATCATTATAATTTACCAAGGAAAGTAACTATTAAATGCTAATTATAAAGTACTTTTTCTTATTTATTAGCAGTTAATTGTGATTCCAAGAATATCAATGAGCTTCATGGCTGCCTAAGCCTACCTTTATTTACATAAATATGTTTTGTTAGATGCAGTTTAATCTTAGACACTGTCTCAATCATCTTTGGGTGCAAAACTTTCATAATGCATTCTTCAAGAATGTATGACTTTCTTTTCATTGTCTTTGTCGCTGAAGACGAGCTAACAAGGATGACTGGTAGTGGGACCAAATGTAGGCAAGCTCCAGTTCAATAGGTAGTAATAACTAATATTAATTCAGGAAAAAAATATTGGACTGACTCTTTCCACAAATTACATCTGTAGGATGAATCTTATACTTAATGTTCAAATACCTACACACACACACACACACACACACACACACACACACACATATATATTTAAAAATAAAATAATTCCTAAAAATAATCAAAAAAAAAAATGAAATAAGAGGACATGAGAAGGCAGCTGTTTTTAAGTTTATACCAAATGGCTCATTGGCCTAGTGAGTAGAGAGTGTTTGCCAATGGTCCAGGAAACCAGGGTTCAATCCCAGGTCACGTCATACTAAAGACTTTAAAAATGGTACTTGATACCTCCTTGCTTAACACTCAGCAATATAAGGTATGTATCAAGGATAAAGTGGAGCAATCCAGGGAAAGGAGTAGTGCCATCCCCTACATATTGGTGTAGTAGCTATTGAAAAGGAGCCTTCTGGTCACCCTCAACTACGGTCACCAACTTTACTTACTTATTTACTAAGCTTAGTTGTAGCTCAAGATCAAAAGTTTTGGGTACCCAGAAATACCTACACACACACACACATATGTATATCAAGGTAGCATTTTCTCTTTTAAACATGTTTGATCCACCTCCCACTTCTTCCTCCTATTCTTTATATAAATGTATATGATTTGTCATTGTTTTTGTCATTTCATTATTTGCTCCCTCAAAGATGGCTCCAATTGGAGCCAAAAATACTTGGGAAACATACAGTGCCTTCCTAAATTGATTCAATCTCAAAGTCATATGGTTCATATGAAGACTTAAACAAAGAAAGATAAAATAGGCAGACAGTTTGCTATATCAATAAATAGTGGTCAATATTGGGGATAAAGCATATGTAGATCAAAATTGGGATAGCAGAAACACAGAATCAACAGCATTTGGTGACTGTCAGCAACTTCCATTGACTGTGTCTACACTATTCTAACTTGTGTGTGTGTGTGTGTGTGTGCGCATACCTCCCACAAACATGCATATATGCCCAACAAATTAAAACAATAGATATCCAGAGCTGTAATTCTCTAAATCCTAAAATATATGATTTACTTACCAGCCCTCTCTACCTCAAAATAAATTATTCCATAGAATTAAATACTAATGTCACTCAGTATATAATTAAAAGCTTATGTCATTGAATGCTATGTCACACTAACCTACCTACTACTTAATGAAGCTGTCAACTGAAAAGCTTGCTTGCTTTCAAATTTATACTCTTAAAATTAAATTGCTCTTGCACACACACACACATTTTTAATCAATTGATGAAGAATACATATTGTTTGCAGATTCCAGTTTATCAATACATAAAAAAAAAGAAAGTGATTCAAAAATTTTCTAAATTGTAAAGAAAAACATTTTAAAACTTTTTTTCTTAATTTCAGGATTTCTTTTTAAAATTACATTTTGTAGAAAAATTTGTATTTTTGTAAAATGCTAACCCCCACCTAAAAGGCTGCTTATGAATAGATATTGAAACATTTCTACTCTTATATAATCTATACATTATAGATTATATTATTAGAATAATAATGTTAAAAACTTAATAAGCTGCTTATAAATACATTCTAAAAACCTTTATTTTCATATTCTTATTAATATCATTTACTTATGTTATATATTATGTTACTGGTTTAATTATATTTAATAAAAATAAAAAAATTAAATAGATATTCTGAAATTTGAATTCTTACTATTTCAATATTTTAGATTATATATTACTAAAATTATCGTTATGTTTAACTATAACCATGCAAAAACAACACTTCATAACATATCTTTATTAGAGAAATATATTTAAGTTGTCTTAAGAGAATAAATAAAGCAATTTCCATTTCAATTGAATTTTTTTTGTAGAGTGAATTTGCACAGCACATCCTTATTCAATCATACAAAATTATCAATAAAACAGTTAACTATGGAATGCTAATTAGAATCCTTCACTTTTTTCCTAAATAGAAGCATAAATATCATAGACAGTTGTTACTAGGACACAATAAGTTTGTGGGCCATCTAATTTAACTATTACAATCATTATATTTCATAAAACTTTAAACCAACTTAAACTAAAAAGCTGCAAGTAAATATGATCATAAATAATTATGTTTCTAGTTTGATACAGTTATTAGCTGAAAGTTCATTTGAAATTTTTCACTGTATAATGTATGTGATTAATATTCACCCCTGAATAAAGTTCACTGACAAGGAAGGCGATTATGTTTAAAAAGTATTTTTTCATCATTAGCTTAAAGATTTGCTTTGAATCATCCAAATCCTATATTAATAATCCTTAAATATAAAGCTATTCTCCAACTTATAAAAATGATAATTCCTAAAAATAATTTTTTTAAAAATTGAATTAAGAGGGCAAGAGAGGGCAGCAGTTTTTAAGTTTATACCAAATCATTAACCCCTTTCCTTAATAGTTTTATTTAATTATCTACTAAGCTTAGTTGTAGCTCAAGGGCAGAATTTTTGGGTACCCAGGAAGAATAAAAATCAGTTGTGCTGTTTTGCTAGTCTCACTCATTAACCACATTAAACCACCTTTGAAGACCAAACATAGCTTAAATTTGGCACAAAGCTATAGATGTGGGGCACTTAGTGAGGATGGAATTCATTATTTAAAAATAATTGATATGCCAGATAATATTTCTAATCCTTACATCTCATTTAGCTTGGTTATGGCATAAAGCCAGAAGTATAGTGCACCCAGTGAAAACCAAGCTTATTAGTTTGCTTGCCTAGATTACACCATCAAAAAAATTATTCTAAATGAGAGTTTGATATGTAGTAAACTTAGTGTTTATTAGATTCAAAAAAGCACTCAAGTATTTTTTATCAATAAAAGCTTTTAGATGATTTAGTCAAAAAATTAACTAACTTGTATATGAAAAGTCATGTATTCTGGTGTTGTGGAAGAGACAAGTGACATTTCAAGGAAGAATTAACTGATACAAGATACTCTCTCTGTATAGACAGCAAAATGAGAACAATCTACTCCCATGGATAGAATCAAAGATTCAGTTTGAAATTCCTAGAACATTACCAAATATAAAAAAATACTTGAAGGCACAATATCCAAATATTTATGACTATATCAACAACCAAGATGAGGACACTATTTTGTGTTCATCAGTGAATGACAGACTTGTTAAAAAAGAAAAAGAAAACTCTTAAAATTTCATAAAATTAAGAACATAAAATGCTAAAATCTTGATAATCTGATATCTACGTGTAACTGTATTCTGAATAAACCAATATCTAATGTAACAATAAAAAAATATCACTTACAAAAACTCAAACATTCCCTATAAAAGTTATTAAGTTAGTTTGTTTTTTAATGACATATCAACCCCTTATAGGTTATTTGATATCAAAATCCGATTAATTTGCGAATGTCTTATTATAATCACAATCTATATTTTCAAATTTCCAATCATTTTTGTCAACAATAATCATGTTTGCACACAGTTCTATGATATCAAGCATTCCTATCTAATACAAATAATTTGCACACAGTTGTATGGCTTCAAGTGTTCCTATTTAATACTACTGATTTATACACAATTATATGGTTATTAGTTACTATTCTTGTTTAATAATTTTTTTACACAGTTATATGGTTTCAAGTATTCCAATCCAATACTAATAATTTCAAACAGATCTATTTGACTAATAGAAGGGACCCTAACAGTTACTATCACACCAGGTCTGAGTGAACATGGAAGTAATGGCAAAGAAGAGGTACTCCACATTCCCCAGAATTTCTTAACTGGAACCTCACCACCAGATACAGTTTAGTGTTATACTCAGGAAAAAAAATTGGGGGTGGGGCTTAACATTCTTCAGAAGATGCACTTGGTAAATTCTAAGTCCTATAGACAGGTCTGTTAATAATTTGTAGCCACCTGTAATAATACATTAAGCTGATTCTAAACTCAGAGATAATACTAAATATTTCAGATTAAAAGAATATACTGAATCTGAATCCAGTGATAAGATAAATCAGCTGGATAGATGTTATCTACTCCACAAATAGTCATACATATGAGGTAATTTGGAAAATAATGGCCAATTTTACATGTCTAATAAAATTGGTCATTATTTGTCCAACAGGCCAATAGATTTCTAGCCTAATGAAGTTGATGTGAAAACTACAGCAATATCTTGAATAGTATTGTTAATTTGTTCCAAAATTTTGCCTGTACAGTTTAAAAAATTCAATTTTCAAAGTCTTAGAATAATGAGTTAAAGAAGCATAAGGATTAAAAAAAAGGAATGTAATCAAATATCTTGGTCTTCATAATTTATCCCTCAAAAGGCGACTGTGGTATAATTAATGGTTACAATGGACATGGTGACTCAAGCTAAAATCCTGGGTGAGGCTGTTTACATTTTACATAATACTATTACCGTTAGGTACTATTTACCAACCCCTCCGCACGGGCAGGATATGACACAAGGTCAATTTTTAAGCGGAGTTTAACAGGTTTGAATTCAGAGTTTTCCTTCACCTAGACTAGTTGCCTCAACAAGGCTAAAGAACCTAGTCCGTCCTACTATTTACCCATAGCTGGAGGGAGAATAAGGGGGTTCATACCTTTCCCAAGGGTATTTGCCCGAAAGTGAACATAATAGCGCGACTGGAGTACGAACTCGCGTACTACGATTCCGCAGTTCATCGCTTTAACCATTACACCACGAGGACACCCCGTTAGGTAAAGTATGAATCTAACTATTCTCCCTCCAGCTATGAGCAAATAGTAGGGTTGACTAGGCTCTTTAACCTTGGCATGGCAACCAGTCTAAGAGAAGGAAAACTCTGAATTCAAACCTGTTAAACTCCACTTAAAAATTGACCTTGTGTCATATCCTGCTCATGTGGAGTGTTTGGATAAATATATTAACTCTACGTAAAAATCATTTCTAATGTATAAGAAACAAAGTTTAGAAAATAATATTAACTACAATATGAAAAGTTTTATTCCCTGGAGAAATAATCCTTCAGTGTAACAATGCTACATCAAAAACTTGTGCAAATCAAAACCATACTATTCAAAATATTGCAATATTTTCATTTTTTTTGTATTTTAGGAACTTCTCATGAATTCAAGTTGATCAAATTATTTGTAATAATATTTGAATTTATTGGATGGAGCATAGTCAATTATCAATTTTTACCTTGTTGTTCTTTCATCTTATTTCTATTGCTCTTAATTGCAACTATTAATTAGTCATCAGTAAGCAGCAGAAATTATAAGTAAAGAATAAACCTAATCTTTGATCCACACTTTTTATTACTTCTGTTGTTCTAGTTTACATGTCTTTAATATTCTCTTACTTAACATGTCTGTATGGCACTGTAATAAGGATCATCTCTCATTTTTGTTTCTTATTTTTTTATAGATTTTACATTTATCTGTTTTTGAAGATCTTGTATTAAGTGTGAATATTTCCTTATTTCTTCTACTTAAGTTTTCTTCATGAATTAATGGTTCAAATGATTCTCTATATACATTCATTATTTGCCATAGTATTATTTTCTATAAGATGATAAAGATTTGATGGAATTTGATTTATGTATGTTACTGGAACACAGTAAAAAGGACACATCACAGAAAGAATTTTGTTAGTACAATGACATTCAAAGTTGCATCAAGAACTTTTAAATAATTTAATACCAAAAAGGTGAAGGAAATAGTCAATACTTTCCTGACCCTTACATAAGATCCTGGGTCATCTATGGCAAAGAATATAATAAGTATATAGGTTAGTTTCAAGAGGCTGCATCCCCTGGTTGTATTTAATGAAGAAGTGTTATGGTCAATTTCTGATACCTGAGGCATCTTAAATGGAAATATTTTATACAGTGTCAAACAACAACATTGATGTATAAAAATATAATCTGCCTCTTTTCTTTCATTGCCCAAAGTGTACATAATGATAGAGTGAGGGAAAGAATTGAAGATAATTGAGATGTACACATAAAGAGAGATACAAATCTTCAGAGAACCACTTCTTTGTTCTGTTTTTGGGACACTGGTACAGAGCCAATGCAAAGCATTGAATCGTCTTAGTTTCTCCTCGCTTCTCTACTTTTATGAGTCTAGTATAGGGCCATCTCAAGGCACCAAATCATCTTCGTTCCTTCTTACTTCTCTACTTTTGAAAGTCTTGTCAGGGTCATTTAAAGGTACTGAATCATCTCAGATTCTCCCCACTTCTCTGTTTTCAGACACAGCTCACGCTTTTCTTTACCTCTCAACCCTAGGCAGTCAGCATCCAGAATGGTGTAACATCTAATAGCTCTTCTGCTGGTCTTCATTCTCTGCTCGTTTCTCCTGGGTTTGAAATCTTCACAGGTTGATATAATTTTCTGGATCCCTATGCCATCCTCATGGTCACACCTCCTATCTAGCATCCAACTCATATGACACTTCCATTGAGGAAACACCTGCATTATGTTTACTTTAGGAAACATGTCTATTTCCTGTTATGCCACCCATACTATTTATGCAGCATGTCAATAGGGGTCTTCTGGTCAATATTCAACAGAAATACTAACAGATATAATCAAATTTTGTCACTATATCAATGCAGGTACCTACTTTAAATTTCATCTTATATCACATCTGCTCTGAAAAGGCAAAGAGACACCTAATGTGAAATTGTCAGGATTACTTAAATAAACCAGTCATTATTCTTTGACAGTTTTTGTGGTTATTTTTTCATCTTTGTTTTGTTACCTTCCATACAAAGTGAAACAACCTGAGTATTGCAATGAAAAGCAAAAAAAGAAAAACCTTGTCAAAACTTGATCATCTGCAAAGTTGTAATTACATTGTTGAAGCATTTTTCAGTGTAATTTAATAAAATGCTTTATATGCAAGGGAGGTAACAAGGTGAAAAATAAAGATTAAAGTATTAATGAGGCAAATACCAAAAACAATAACAGCACTCAGCTTCTAGCAAAGAGTTTCTATCTAACCAAAATCACAAAGTTAGAAAAAGGAGCACAAGTCAAAATCTAATAATAAACATGAATTTCTTTTCTTCTCTCTATTTTTAAAAACCTTAATAAATTTCTGAAACAACTAGTCTTACAATTGTATATGAAAAAGTCCTCAAAATTCCAATACATTGATTGAACATAAATAAAATAAATAAGAACAAAAAAGTTGAAAAAAAGATTCCTGTTACTATCCAACGATCAAAACAGACATTTCAGAATATTTGAAACTGAAGAAGTTTTCAAAATTCTTTTTACATGTTCATTGCTACCTTAAAAATCTAAACCCTTACATAATGTCATCTATATTATCAAAAGTAATTTCTGTATAAGACTACTTATGGCTTATTTTGATAAAATTAAATTGAATTTAGCAAATTATAAAAAAAATGATACTAATGTACATCCTCGGCAATGGCTTTGTTTTGTTTTCTCTTTATAACATCATGTGATGAAAAAACAGTTCAACATAACAAGGTGAAAATGTTGCAAACATTGAGAATAGCTATGTGCATAAGAAGGCAATACACAAAATGTCATATGACATGTTTGTCAGTAAATGTGTTAAAGCAATACAGGAATAGTGCAATTTAAAAAACATCAAAAAGAAATTTTTGTTGACAAGTAAAGATTATTAATTAGTTTCATTTTGTTTTTTCTAATAATTTTATTTTAGTTTATTTTTACACCAAATACATGAAGAAGCAAACACATAATGGTGTTAAAAATATACAAATAATCTGATAATTTCAAAATAATAAGACTAAGACTTGTATAGTAAATTTCCCACTTTCCTCTTGAAATAAAGAAAAAAAAAAATCAGCATTCAAAAGAATGAACTATTTGCACTGGTATATATAACCCACAGAGAGGATGAGTTTTGTTTGTCAGTTTTATTTTTTTTAAGTGTAAAACCTCACTCATATTCCTATTTATCATCAATAGTGATGTAACAAGAGCTTTTTTCAAGATAGAGAAATTTCTTGATAAGCATTACCGAGATTGAAATAATTGTTACCAATAGATTTTTTTTTCTTTAAAAGGTTCATTTTTTCTAACCATTTGTTTCAGTAGAAATTATATATATATATATATATATATATATATATATATATATATATTAGATTTATATATTTAATGCCATAGAATTCCATGGCATTAAATATATAAATCTATTATATATTTATTATTATCATTATTATTATTATATAATAGCTCTATTCTAGATATTGAGCACTCTCCATATTATATTGCATTTGGTTTGCCACAAACCCACAAAGTGATTTAGTGACAAACAACACTGGTATTATATATATATATCACTCAACTGAGCAATTCATATTTCACACTTATCAGTGAGTAAAGAAAATGAATTGAAGAAAAAAAATGAATCAAAGGAAAGAAAAAAGAAAATGAGTTCTAGAAATAAAAGGAAAAAACCCAAAGAAAATGAATTCAAGAAAAAAGAAAATAAAGAAAAAATAAAATCAAATAAAAAAAGTAAATAAAAAAGCAAATAGAAACAAACTGAAATATACAAAAATTAAGAGAAAAAGAAAGAAGTAACATTATTCTCACCCTGTGCACCTTCTCTCTTTCAGTTACTTACCTGTAATAAAATAAAAAAGAATTAGTGTTTTTATTCAGGTAGGATAATATAAAAAGGTAATCATATGCAGGTATCAAATTATAATTCCCTGCAATAAAAACAAAATATTACTTGATAGTATATAACCTCTACCAGACTCTCCCAGCTATGGGTTAAATAGTACCACTACTGTTTCTTCTAGGAGAATAGCTTTGGCATTAAATAACCTACAAAGGTTGATATGCCATTAAACAAAGAAACCAAACCAAACCATCTACCAGACTCCATTTTAGTAGGAAATTTTTTTTTTTTTCAATTTTCTGATATAGTAAATGGTACTGGAACTTCATCTATTTTCCCTATTTGGACTCGTTCAAAAGTTTTTATATAAAATTTTTATAAATTCTAATAATTAAGAATAGATAAAATGAGATTTATAATATGCCATCAAATACTGATTCTAATTATCAATAAAAAGAAATGTCTACATTCATGTAATCATTCAAATAAATACATTATTTTAAAATTCTCCACTAAGCACAATCAGAAGTCTACAGTTCATTTTTCTTTTCAGTAGCTTTTTATCACAATTCTCAGACTATTATTCTATGACTGTTAATAAGCAAATGGAAAAAAATGCCTTTGGTAAGACTCAAATTTGTATCTCTTTTTCTCAAGAAGTCTGTTAACATGACAACTGCTTTATCAGTTCAGTCATGGAGACTTCCAAGTGACAGCTATTCAAATCTAACTAGATATCCATTTTTCCCAAACTGCCTGATACATTACCAACATTGATTACATACAAAGCGTAGTAATATTTTAAACTTTCTTTGATTATTATTAATTTTTCTAGTAGAAAAACAAAAAATAAAAACCCATTCTTTCAATTTTATTTGCCTTTCATTATAAACTCTCAGACTGTTAGTAAGAAATGTGAAAATAAAAGATAAGTTCCTGGCAGGACCCAAATTTACGTCCCTATAAATATTTTCAATTTTTTTAAAAACTTTTTTGGCCGAGTGGGTAGAGTGTTTGCCAATGGTCTGGAAGACCTGGGTTCAATCCCAGGTCGCATCATACCAAAGACTTTAAAAATGGTACTTAATACCGCCTTGCAATATAAGGTACGTATCAAGGGTAAAGTGGAGCAATTCAGGGAAAGGAGTAGTGCCCTCCCCAACACTTTGTGCAGTAGCTATTGAAAAAGGAGCCTTCTGGTCGCCCTCGACAAAGGTCGCCAACTGTACTTACTTTATAGATGAAGCATTTTTGATTATCATTAGTGTTTTTTGGGGGGAGGGTTTACTGTCATTTCAATTTTAGTTTCTTTTTATTGCAACTCTTACACATGTTAATTAGCAACAGATTTGAATTGAAAGAAATATATGGTTTCATCTAAGAAAGTTCAAATAATTCTTTTTTCCCCACATTACTTTCTCTCTCTCTTTCTCGTATATATATATATATATATATATATATAAAACGTATGCTTACCCATCATAACCTCTTTTATTCTATCATAATCCTGATCCTAAAAATTTAATACAAATCCTAAAATTCTTTCATGTTATTGTTCTTCAGGATTTTCATCTTGAAATACATCTGCCTACTTTCACATACATAGTTGTTTTTTTAACCCATTTACCTTCAACATTTGAGCAAATTTCTCCTGTTCAGCAAAACTCATTTTCCAATAACCTCTGCTTATTGAAATCAGCACAAAATTTAACCATTTATAGATTTTTTTCTTTGCATCATATCTCTTACACATTTCTTTACTATTAGACAAATGTCTTTCCTACAAAAATATGTGACACCTCAGAACCCTGATAAATTCTGTAATTTTAGCATTTGATTCATTTGCTGAATTAACTGGATAATCTAAGAACAAAATTCTATCACACAATCATGTCTGAAACAGCTGTCTATGATAAAATGAATTCTACAGCTCAAAAATAAACTCTCATAATGCACAATACACAAGAGATTCATGGGAGTTAAGGGAAACTAGAAAATAAATTATATGAAAATTTCTTCATGAGAGCAATCACATATTATTTAGTATTAAAGATGATGATTGTTTGTTTTCAAAGAGTGAGTGAAAAGATGTTGAAAAATAATAAGGAAACAAAATTAACCCTAAGGATATATTAAAAGAATAGTCTGACGTCACTGAATAAGCAAGTCAAAGTTTATACACATAGAAATACCAAAGAAAAAATGTTTGAGAAAATTACCCCCCCCCCAAAAAAAAACAACAAACATGTAGTACCTATTAAAATACAGAAATTATGCTCAAATGTGATACAAGCATATGAGAAAGCTTGAACACATACAGACTGAAGCAGGAGCAATATAAAAGTCAACATTAATTTTAACAAATCAGTATCTTTTTTAATTTTATACATACACTGCAGCAAATTGACAGTTTTGTTGCTAATTAACCTTCCATCTAATCATAACCTGAACCCATGGGAAATTATATATATATATATATATATATATATATATATTTAGATAGAGGAGTTATATATATATATATATATATATATATATGATGCTTCTATTTGGGAAGGAGTGAAAGACTAATTAGTATTTCATAGTTATTGCCATGAAATAGAGAATTTGAATGATTAAAAAAAATAAAAAATCAACATGAATACAGACAACAAATTCATCATTCAGTAGCAAATTGGACTGGAAATTACTTTATTCTGAGACTGTTTTAAATGTATTGCTTTGATAAAAAAAATTTGCTATGATTTGTTGTTTTTCTTGGGTTATAGTACATATATATATATAACTGGTTTTCAAAAATCATTTAATAAAATTTAAATTATGTATATATATCATAATATATGCAAATATTATGCGCTTCTTTGATGATGATGATAATAATAATGTAATGTTTATTGTTATTCTTTTATTTTCACCAGGCACAAGAAAAATCAATCCACATCCCAAAAGGATCTCAAATTGATAAGCAGTATCAAATACTTTACTCTTTGCCTCCCAATTATTAGAAGACAAAAGAGGTCTCTCTCAATTAAGTTGCTTTAAAATCTCTCTCTCTATATATATATATATTTCTAAAATTTGTGTGTGTGTGTGTGTGTGTGTGTGTGTGTGTGTGTGTGTGAGACACCATAATCTGACAAAAATGGCAATTATAGCAAAACTTTCTATTTAAAATGTTCAAACTTTAAAAAAATAAACCAATTTCTAGAAAAGGCAATTTTGTGGAGGTCTGCATTCATCCTGAACATTTTTTAATCAACCAAATTTTCAATATAATGAAGATAACTATGAAATGCTAATTAGAATCCTCCACTCCTTCCTGAATAGAAACATCAGTATCCTCATGGAGCTATGTTACAACTGGAATCTAGTAGGCTCACAAGTTATCTAGTAACAATTTAAATAAAAACAGATTTTTTTTTTTTGAGGTCTTTCCAACCCTCAGGCTATTTTTTTTTTACTGTTACAAGAAACAAAAATAAAACATTTTATCAAAAAATACCTCTTATTAAAATGAATAAATAAATAAAATTTATTGCACTTTACACTGACATTTTCTCCACAGCTGCTCACATCTTCCAACATTATTTCTTTTTTATCAAAAAACAGACATCAGGATTGGATGAAAAGAAAAAAATTATTTAAAATCCTTCTCTTCTTGAAAATATTCAATATTGATAAATATTTTCATCAGTTTATTGGAAAATACTAGCTCAAAGAAATAACAGAATTAAATACCCAAGAACAGGCATCTTAATATTAGACAATAACAAAATAAATAAATAAATCAATATTGTTATGCAGTGAAACCAATATATCAAAATTTACTTGGGGTACTGAATAATAAGATCTCCCAAAATCCCATGAAACAAGAAAAAAAAAGATTACAGATAAGATCAAGGATAACTAAAATACACAAAGGAAGACATACTAATATAAACAGAAAATATTAAAAGAAAAAAGGCAGAGAAAAGATAATAATCAAAATCCAAAATAAAAAAGATGTTAGTAAAAAGAGGAAAAGAAGATAAAAAGTTGAACCCTTTGCAGTTATTTATGTTTCATGCCATATCAACCCTTGCAGGTTATTTAATGTCAAATCCAGTTTATATATATATATGATTTGTAAACCAATAGTTTGTAGGTAACAATTTTTAAACAAGCCAGCATTCATTTGTTTGCATGCAGTTAAATGGTTCCAAGTATTGCTATGTAATACTAATAATTCAGTTTAACAGTCATTTGTTTGCACATAAATAGTTTCAAGTATAGTAAATGATTGAATATTTCTATTTGGCCCATAGATGAGATCCCTGACAGGTACTAACACTCTGGGTCAGAGTGGACCTAGGAGTAATGGCAATGAAGAGGTACTCCACATTCCCTAATGCTCCAGAACTGGAGCTTGATCATCAGAGGGTCTATTGTCATATCCAGGATACTTGTTAGGAAGAGTGGGGGGAGAGAGGTCTTATCCCTCTACAGAGATGCAGTAAGTATATTCTACAACCCCAGCTGACAGAGTTAAACTTTTTACAGGTTATTCCAGATACACTTTCAACACAAAAAATTCATTGCACTAACAAATATATACTATCAATGATTTGGTTTCTTTGGTGAATGACATAGCAAATTTTGGGGGTTATTTAATGCCAAAGCCATCCCTGCAGAAGATCAGCAGTGATACTATTGAACGTGTAGCTGGGAGAATAAGGGAGACAATAACTTTTTCAAGAGTATTAGTCTGAAAGGGAATATAATAGCACAACTGGACTACAAAGTGACTTAATTCAAGGTTGCAATGCAGCACTTCAGCCATTATGCCATAGGGAATCCCTATGTTAACCACTATGCCACAGAAACTCCTACAATACTTTCACTGAAAAATCAGTACACCCTTAATTTTTTAATAAAAAATTAGGTTTGGTTTGTTGGGTTTTATGGCATATCAACCTTTGTAGGTTATTTAATGCCAAATCCATTTTTATGTAAATAATCTGTTCTATTTAAAACAATTCAGTTTAGCATAAGTACACAGTTTAATTGTCAAAAACATTTCCATTTCAAACTATTCAAGCAGTTATATGTAACAATTCAGTTAAGTATAAATACAGTTTTAATGTCGAAAAACAGTTCCATTTCAAATAATTCAGTTAAGCATAAGCACGCAGTTTAAATGTAAGTATGGTTTAATTGTCAAAAACATTTCTATTTTAAGCTATTTAATTTACTCAAACAATTAATTCTAGCATAAGTCTGTTGTTAGTTCTATTTAACCCATAGATAGGGCCCTATCAGATGCTACCACTCCGGGCCAGAGTGGACCTGGGAGCGATGGCAATGAAGGGGTACTCTGCATTCCCCAAAGCTCCAGCATTGCTGGAACCTCACCATCAGATTGTTTAGTGTCATATCCAGGACACTTGTTTGGGGGGGGGTCTTACCCCCCTCTGCAGAGGTGCAGTCAGTGTATTCTACAGCCCCAGCTGACTGGGCAAAAATAAAAAATTAGTTTTCTTCTCAACCAAAAGATACCAACATTGAAACTAACCAAAAATATGAATATGTTGCAATGGAAAAAATAAGTACACCTCTTATACATATCTATACAATTTTACTTTGGTTAGAGAAATACTGCAGGAAGCACTTGTAGTGTAATGGTTATCATCATGTGAAATGGGCATGACAACACTTGTTCAAATTCTGAATGAGACCCATGGAGTGAAAGAGAGAGCAAACAATCTGTAAAGTGAGAGAGAGAGCAAACAACCCATAAAATGAGGGGAGAGAGAGAGCAAACAATGCATAAAGTGGGAGAGAGAGAGCAAACAATCTGTAGAGAGGAGGAGAGAGTGCAAACAACCCATAGAGTGGGAGAGGGAGAGAGAGCACAAACAACCCATATAGTGGGAGAGAGAGAGAGCGTAAACAACCTGTAGAGTGGGAAGGAGAGAGAGCAAACAACTTGTAAAGTGACAAAAAGAAAGTGACCTAACAATAGCCATAGAGTCAGAAAGAGTGAACATCCCAAAGAGCATGGGACAGAGGGAGTGAGAAAACAGCCCAAAGTGCACAAAATAAGAAAAACCCAAAACCCAAAAAGTAAGAAAAAAGAGGAAAAAAGTGAGGAAAAAAATGAAAGAAAATCCAACAAAGAAATATCCAAAAAGAAAAGACAACAACAAACAAAAGAAGAAAAAAATAGAATAACAGTTGATTTCCTCAAGTTATCTAAGCAATTTATTGTTTGTTGTATTTTCAAGCTGAAAAATCCCAAGCAGCAGTTAACAGGCTGTCATGGCCATTATCTGTAATTCTTAACAGACAAACAAGAAGAACACTTATGCTGACATGGAACCCATTCCAAACAGATGCTCAGTGCCAACGAAATGATTCCAAATGTCACTTCATTGAACAAGTAGCTTTTCCATTTGAACTGAAACAACAGATAAGAGAAGACAAGGCTATGAGTGTTGTTTGTATGGGGTGTGTATATACAGTCTTCATACTCAGCAGGAGAAAAAAATTAATAATTTTTGAATGGTGAACAAGGAAAAAATGCATGAAATAAATATAAAAAGAAAAGATATAAATAAATACACTAACATGATGTGTTTATGTGTGTAAGTGTATAATAAAGTTTATTGCTTTGCTAATACTGATTTTTTAATTGGAGTGTTTATACATAATGTCTAATTCATTTTTATAACAGTACAAACTTCCTTGTTGACTACAAATTTTTAAGCTGTCAAAATTTTCATTATATAGGAAAAAAACAAACTAAATGTTTTTTCAATCAAGAATTTGGTGTTAAATGACATTTTCTCAATTTCATGTAATTTAAAGTGTAACCTCTGTTGAGCCACTGAGCAAACTAGAGAACCTTCAATTACTAAGAATTTAAAGCCTAACCTCTGTTGAATGAGAAAGTAAGTATGGGTGAGAAACATGTTACCAGTAATGAAAAAGAACTGCAAATCATAAATTGAACAATGGCAGGGAGAAAAGATTAAAAATTACTTTATATCTTATTTGAGGAAAAAAAATTCAACTTTAAACATTAAAAATATATATTATTGCTAATTACAGAGTTAGTATGAAAACCTTGAGTTAAAATAATCATAAGGTGTGTTTAGTATAATGGTTATCATTATAGGAAATGGAACTGGAGACCCAAGTTCAAATCTTAAACAAAGCTGTGTTTCACTTTGCACTAATGCTCTTGGGCAAGACATGTATCTATTTGTCCTCTCTCTAACTTTAGACTAGGTAAGGCAAACAGTTTAATAGAAGGAAAACTCCAAATTTAAGTCAGTGTACTCTGCTTAAAAATTGAACTTGTGTCACATCTTACTTGTTGGGACCAAGTTGAATAAATACATATTGAGTATTAAAGTTTTAAGAACTTTAACAATGATGTCATTAGCACATGATAAAAACACTAATTTCAAAATTCACATCCCTCTTCAGCTACAACTACAATTTCCTGAATTTCAAACAACACTACAATGGCTTACATTCTTGATAATAGCTTACATTCTTGATAATGACTAATGATGGTTGAAAGTACTTGAAATACTAGAAAAGTTTCAGTTTTTATAATATATTCATGATCAATATTTACAGCAACTTACCAGCTAACAGGAAAAACCTAAAAAAATGAATTACTGAAATATATATATGTGTGTGTGTGTGTGTGTGTGTGTGTACAGCTATAGCTCAATGCAACTGGGAATCTAGCAGAACCCTAAGGTTGTATGTTCCGTTAATAAAAATGCAGTTACAAGTATTTATAACCTCCAGAACTTCATTATAGAATACATAACAGAAGAAACTTATTTTCAAATTCATTTTTAAGTTACCCACACTCTATAGTAAATGTTAAATTAGATAATTCAATTTCATTCTACACACAACAGCAACTATTCACCATTACACAAATAAAAGTATAGCATATAAACATGCAAAAAAGTAAATCTACATCAAAGGAAACAATTAAATTATTTTGAAATAAGAGCAACAAAAAGGAAGCCATAATTTTCTATGTTAATGTACCTACATTTTGATCGGGGGAGAGAAAAAAAGAGAGTACGAGAGAGACAAGAGTTGAAAGGGCTTGTTAATCTTTAAATTAAAATACTATAAGGCTGTTTTGTAAAATCCAATTTAGATAGGGAATGCCAAGTTACAGATGTCAATAAAAAAAAAAAATAACATTTTTAAAATAGTTAAAAAGTTAGGTATATTGTTTCTATTTTGAATGAGCTGAACATACACCAATATGTGTGTGTATATGTGTCTAACTTCATGATGACCATCTAATAAAGGATTTGATGGCAACACAGCTATTTTCTTAGCCATGTCAGTACGACTGTATGGTTGCATCACTTGGACTTTAACAAAATGCCAGCAGAAAAAAATAGATGGTAACTACATAAGAATACCACATGCTGTTTTGAAAAAACAATACAAAACAGCAGCTGTATGGCCACTTACCTCCAATCTCACAAATCATCCAAGCAAGACAAGCTGTGTATTGCTAGAGCATGGATGCACTAGTGTTGGCTGACCAGTGAAAACTTACATTAACCAGTTATTTGCAGACACTTGATGCCATTTAGAGGACTTTAAAGTCATGGCTGATAAAGATGGATGGTGAGAGAGAGTCAAGAGAATCTGTGCTTAATAATAATCTTTAAGAAATTATATTTATAGTGACACACACACACTAAAAATTGAAGAAGCATTAAACTAAGAACAAAGTTACAATTGTGAACAGATGTACACACATATATTCAACTCCAGTAAAAGTATCTTGAATTGTTAAAGGCAATGACATATATATATATTATATATACAAAAAAATCTCAACACTAAATGTACTTGTATTTGAATGCATGAACATTTACTATTCACTCACATTTATTATGGGCTTTTATAGATGTATATTGGCTTATGTTTAATTATAAGTTTTTTTAAAATAAATATCTTTCAGTTCTTGCTCTGAGGATGTTATATGTATATATATATATATATATTGGACTGTGAGTGATAGGGGAAATAGAGTAAAATTTTTAATCCCAGCACACTTTCTACAAACCCTAAAAGCCTTAAAATGAAGATTAAAGATGAGTGGACATCAAAAGGGATAACTACACTGAAACTTCCATTTTTTTTTTAATTTAAAAAGGTTAGGGGGGAGGAATGATATTTTGATTTCATTTTTTCTATTTCAAAAATGAGCCATAGACAAAATCTTTTGTATCCATTCATAGAAAAAATCTGTTTCATATCACAATGCAGAATTAGCATGAAAGAGAGAAAGACTAGAATAAAAGTTTCTTCCCTTATTGAAGTGTATTTTATACTTGATGAAGGCCAGGAAATGTACTGGTCGAAACATAATTTGAATAACAATAACAATCTACATTCAAATCTAACAACAAGTCATCATCATCATAGCATACCAACAGAAAGAATTTTCTTGACTCTCATGCTATCTATTCCTATAAACCTATCTCAAGACAGCACCCAGTGTCTGCAGAGAACTGATGAATGTAAGTTTTTGTCAGTTAGCAAATACTGGTGTGTCCATGTGTAGGAGTCCATAAGAGAATGTCACTTATCAGTTCATCCTTACTTCTCCTGCAGTGCCCAACTTATCATCCTCATCTTACTTTAATGGCTTTCAAGATAAAGTATACTGAAAATCCAATATTATTGGTAGAAAGAAACCATTTTCAATGTCCCTTTTTTTTTTTTTATTATCTTTCTTGTTTATATCTCCATTTTTAATAGTAGATACTGGCCAGAAATTGGTATTGGGGTTGATAATTATTGTCTGTATCTTTAGAAGTAATAATTTTATTAATATTTTGTTAATGATAATTGTTTCATGATATTGTTTGATCAATTGAAGAAGGGGTTCAGTTGTCTGAACTAAACATGTTTTTTTTCTTTGTTTAATGGCATATCAACCTTTGTAGGTTATTTAATGCCAAAGAAGAACAGTAGTGGTACTATTTAACCCATAGCTGGGAGGATAAGGAGGTTCATACCTTTCCCAAGGGTATTTGCCAGAAAGTGAACATAATAGCACAACTGGAGTACAAACTCGCGTACTACGGTTCCACAGTCCATCGCTTTAACCATTACACCACGAAGACACCCACTAAACATGTTTTTGTTATGAAACAAAACCTAAAACTTTTTTCTGTCTCCCGCTGATAAAAGTTAAATTGTTTAACACCATATAATAATGTTTTTATTAAGTAAACCTTTTGTTTACTAGACTTGGTACATTTACTGGAATTTGACTGACAATGGACCCCCACATATGGCCAAGCAAAAGCAGGACGACCAGCCCGAACTTACATACAGCAGCTATGTGAGGACACGGGATGTAATCCAGAAGACCTGACGGAGGCGATGAATTATAGGGAGAAGTGGCGAGAGATGGTCAGGGATATCCGTGCTAGCAGCACGACATGATGATGATGATGAATGAATAAATGCATAGAAAATTGTACTATTCATTGTTGTCAGAAATCATCAAATTTAATCTTTGCATTTTTTCTCTTAATCCATTCTGAAAATTTTCAAATATCAAAGCAATATAAAAGTCACTTATATAATTCAATTTAAAAAGTCTTGTTTATATAGATGAATTTTTTCATGTACACAAGTATATCAATATGTCTACAGACTAATAATAATAAAGCACAAAAAATATCTTTCAACAAATCTCTTTCCTTGTTAATGCACTTAATTCAGTAATGAATATTAACAGTTGAACATTATAAATTTCAGGTAATAACTGGCTGTAGACTAATTTATCCACCTCACTATATAACTATCCTTCAATTCCTGGTACAAAATTAATACTGACTGAAGTGCCATTGGCATAATAAGTAGAGTGTTCATCAATGGTCCGGGAGACCGGGGTTCAATCCCAGGTTGAGTCATACTAAAGACTCAAAAAAATGGTACTTGATGACGCCTTGCTTAACACTCAGCATTATAAGGTAAGGATCAAGGTAAAGTGGAGCAATCCAAGGAATGGAGTAATGGTGTAGTAGCTATTGAAAAGGGAGCCTTCAGGTCACCCTCGACTAAGTTTGCCTACTTTACTTTACTTATAACTAATACCAAAGACAAAAATGGGTGTAGGTATCAATTTTCAAGTTATTCTTTCATTCTATTAAATTTTACAGAGGTTCGTAAAAGTCTGCCCTGAAGAAAACAAGTAAAATTTTATATAAAATAAATTACTTTATATCTAGAACTTGCAAACAAAGATTAAAATAGATGGTAATTATTTTTGAAAATCACTTCCATATAATAATTATGTTTCCTAAACTCTACCTGAAACAACTTATTCTTGATTAATATTTAGAAGTTCTCACAAAACTCAAATAACTGCCTAAAGTTGCTTACAATCTATACATTAATACCATTCTGACTATCTACCTTTATCCTCAGAATCTGGTAAGTGTCACACTAGGAGAAACAGAGGTAAGGGATAAAAAGACTAAGCAAAGTGAGACTTCATCATTTTTGTGCTGCTAGCATGGATTTCCCTGACTCTCTCTCACCATTCATCTATCATCCATCGCTTCCAGCAGGTCTTCGAAACTACATCCTGTGTCTGTACAGAGCAACTGTAAATAAGTTCTTGTTGGTCAGCCAACTTGCATATCTGTGTGAAGGGGTCCATAGGAGTACGTTGCTAATGAGTTCCTCCTTACTTCTCCAGCAGTAATATAAGGACTCAAGTCTGCACATGCACATGACTCACATTACAAATGGCTGCTTCCATGAAAGCCACATAAAGGTGCATTCTTTCTGCTTCTGGTAAGCGAAAGTCATCACAGTGGGTGCTCTATCCTAGATATCAAGCACTCTCTGTAGCTACTGAAACCATTAAGCATAGAAATGAGATTATATATAAAAGGAAGAAAGGATGGACAATACATCTGCCTTCCAATCATCCCTACTCAAGGGATAAGACACAAAGTAAGCTAAGATTTAAAGTTCAGTAGTCCAATAATGAGAAAAACCAGGAGACAAAAAGAAAATAATATTTTTCAAAAAACATTGTTAATCATAAAGTTATAAATGAGTAAAATATTTTTCTGTAGATTCATTTATTAAATTCATTCATTTTATTGCATATATTATTTGGATATGCATACAACCCATAAAAAAATCATTAAACTTGGAGTTTGTTTCAAATTAAACCATAGAATTTCAACAGGCTCAGCTCATAGGTGGATACAAAAAATTTTCAACACTGATACTTGCATTTTTCAAAATGAAATTGTTTTAATATACCATATTTGATGGTGATTTGTAATACATAGCTTGTTACAGGCTTTCAATGGATTCAGAATTTGGATTTTAACTTATCCAGCCTAGAATTCTATATCTTCATAATTTGAACTGATTCTATTTTGGTTTTGTCGTTATTATCCTGTTGGAAGCTAAAATTTCAACCCTAGAGAAATTTCTTGGCTCCTTTCAAGAGATACTCTCCAAGAATTTAGTAGTATATATGAAGAGAGTACTGAAAAGTTCTTAGCCCAACCACAAAGACAATAATAATGAGCCATGAAATATACATGTTTCACATATTCACCAAGCAATTTAACAAACTACATTTCTCAAGTTTCTTTAACTCTTCCTAGAAAAAAAATTATCAAAAGTTCAGTCCCAAGAAATTTACTGCTTGTGGAATTTAATCTACAAGAGTGAGTCAGATGTTTTGTAATATTTTGATAACAGGAGGCATGATTTCACAGCTCCAGATGCTTTAGCTGAAGTTGTGAAGGTCATGAACTACATTGAATGTCAAGCTCACCTAATACTCAGAATGTTTCACACCAGATTCGTCTCTATAGTTTATGGGTTGTATGCATATCCAACCTGACCTTGCCTAATTGTCCAAGTTCTTGTAATCCAAGGGAAATTTCTTTAACTATCTGTTTGTTGTGCTGTGATCACCTTAATCTTTTGCACAAGAAATGTTTTTCATTGTTTCCAAGGCATTATGGTCCAGTTTGAACTTGTAAAACCTAACTGCTTGAATTAGACCAAGTCTGTGTGGCTTTCAAATCACAAATGGAATGATTCAATGCACAACATGTTAAGGCACCAACTACCATCATACTACCAATCACAACAGGGACCTTCCACAACTTTAACTTTCCTGGTCATGTGATGTACCTGCCACAAATTAGCACATACTATTGCAAAACTTTTGACTCAACCTATTATTTATCAAAAGAGCTCTTGTCACTAATTTTGTATGTTCACCTGAAAATGTTCCCATTGTATAAAGTGTCATGCTAAAGCAAAGAGAAATGAGTATTCTACTCAAATAATGTTGTCTGTAGAGTAAAAAGTATCTAATAGCTGGTAATTTTAAGGTTTTTTTTTTTTGCTTCTTCTAAAAGCAGCAGATATGATTTCTCTCTATTTTTTGATAGAATTTATCAAACAATTTTATTATTCCTGATTTTGTTTAATTAAAATTTCTAAGTAATTTTGACTTGATATTTATTTTTATTTCTTTTCTTTTTAATTCTTTCAGTAGTTGAAATTTTCAAATTAGCTTTTTTTTCCTTTTTTTGTTATGGAAGAAGATATGATTTTTCTAATTTTAAAAATTAGTATAAGTTTACATTTCAACAGGAACACCAATTCATTGTATTAATTACTTTTTTTTTTCCCTCTGGTATTATGTTAAAATCTTCCAATTTACTGAACATAGAAGATTTGAATGAAAGGAGGAGTTGATTGGTGAGAGAAAAAAAGGCCAGGCAAAAAGCACAAGACAAAGAAGAAACAAAATGTAATTAAGACTTTGAATAAACAGCGAAATACAAATGAAAGAGACACAGAAATTGTTATTCTTTGAACAGGAGAACAATGATGACAGTTAACTCAAGAACAAGTCAATACGAGATGATATTAGGATGAAAGAACTGCTGCTAGATGATAATGATAAATACAAGAAGAAACTGCTGATTATGAATGACTCAAAGGTGACAGAATAAATCATAAGAAACTGAAGTCAAGCTCCCAGTAAAAGGAAATGATCACCTCAAAGAATACAAAATTAAAGTTGAGATAACACCAACAGTAGATTATCTCTGAGAGGTCTATATTAAACTAATTCATAGGGACATTGAGGGAATATACAAACTATATAAAGACTCTGAGGGAATATAAAGCCTATATAAGACTTTTACTTATAGGGACATATTAATGGAATATAAAGAAACAAAGCAATTAATCAAAATAAAAAATATGGTAGTTCAAAATAACTTAACTAAAAAAAAAATATATATTGCCCCAATCAAGGTTGTGTTTAATGGTACATCAACCTTTGTAGGGTTATTTAACACCAAATCCTGTTTATATATATAAAATATATGATTTGTAAATGAATAGTTTGTAGGTAACAATTTAAAACAAGGTAGAGCTTATTTGTTTGTTCTCAGTTGAATCACTTCAAGTATTGCTAACACTGATAGTTTTATTTGCACACAGTTAAATAGTTTCAAGTATTTCTGTCTAACACTAGTAATTCCATTAAACATTATTCATTCATTTGCAAAGAGTTAAATGGTTCTAAGATATGCTATATAATACACATAGTTCAGCTTATCAGTAATTTATTTGTACAGTTAAAAGGTTTTGTACCGCCACAGTACCAAAGAAACATTTGTGCCTCTAGAATCTTGTTGTGACACTGCCATGGTAAAAGTGGACAAATGCAAGAAACTGTTAAACCACACTAAGTTTATGCACTGCTACCACTTGTAGGTAGCTGCTGGGGAAAAGAAAAAGAGTATGGAAACTGAGATGATTGCGTTAGCTAGACAAAGATAAGCAACATATCCTCATGAGAAAAAGAGAGAATTTTTCCTGGTTCTAAAATACTTGTCTGCTGGGTCGCATCTAGTCTAAGGCTCCCTTTGAAGTGCACCCCCAAAAATGGGGTTCGTAAACTTTGATCTCCTTACATCTTCATCGCTAATGTTCAGCTGTACCTTCTCACATCTCGCCATTAACTCCCCTAAAATACGAGTCATCTCCTCCCTTTTGATTGGTGTCAGTGGTCAGAATATCCGCTTCCGCTCACTCAGCACATGCATACATGATCTTTGGACCTCCAGTTTTCCCTAGTCATTTTCAGTTACCACATGCTTTGGCCTAGCTATTCAGAAACTGTCTGCTTTATTTATTTATTCAATTTTCTATGAGCAATTCAATTATGCTACAGTTTCAAATTTTAAAAATTATTACATATTTCTATTTGACGCATAGATTGGATTCTAACAAGTACTAGCACACCAGGTCAGAATGGACCTGGAAGTAATAGGAATGTAGAGGTACTAACATTCCTTCAAACTCCAGAACTGGAGCCTCACCATCAGATGGTTTAGAGTCATATATTCAGGACATTCAATGAATTGGTGGAGTTGTCTTACTTCTCTGTACAGATGCAGCTAGTGTATTCTGTAGCCTTTCCCTTTTCCAGCTGATTGAACCGGCTTCACTTATGCAGTCTATGAATACTATTTGCTAATTTTGCAATACCAGTCATTTTTCATTAGATCCTAAGTTTAGTAATTGCTGTCATAAATGTAAGATACTACTGCCTACTGTTCATCCTAATAACACTTTCCAGTTCATGAACATTAGTTACCATTTTAAAAGTCTTATTCAATATGAGTAAGTACTGCTAGCATGAGGGTCATTCAAAAAGTTATAAGCATCACACAGAATGAAAAACAGAGCTGAACATTTTTGTTGTGGCAACACATGTCTCCTTCTTATAAAACTAGAGAAATCTGAATTTTTTTTTTTTTTTAGTTTTATGAAAAGTGGGAATGTGTTGCCACAACAAAAATATTCAGCTACATTCTTCTTTCTGGATGAGACAATTGATATCAATTTATCAAAATTATTATTAATTCTACTCATCTTTTTATCAATGTAGTATCCATTTTTTTTCAGAAGCAACTCATATCTAAACTATTTTAAATCTAAAATTACACAATGTACAATAGGATTCTAAATATTTTCAATGTGAGTGACTTAAATACAAATCATCAAGAATTTTGGCAGTTAAAAAGGAAGTCTCGCCTGAGCTCTTCATTTTTTCATCAACTATTATCACTGGTAAAACAACGCATACAAAAAGGGTCAATTCCCAGATCTCACTCCTCTATGAATGCAAATGAAACGAGAGAAAATTAATTCAATCATACCATGTATAGAGTATAAACCAAAAGAATGCGTTAATGCTACTAAAGTGATTTATTCAGAAATGATTGCTTATCAAAGCTGAAAAGAGCAAAAGTTGACATTTTACATCTTGATCCCTCCTGATTGTTTGAGAGTTGGGGGTCAAAGGCCAGTTACAAGTGATATCCTGGTGGTTTCATATATCTCTCCAAATAATAGCTACAATAGTTTAGGATTTTTTGAAGTGAACAACTGCAGTAAGAATCGTTGGTTGGTTAGGCTTTATAGCATATCAACCCTCATATGTTATGCATGGCCAAATCCTGTTTATATATATATATATATCTATATAATTTGTAAACAAATAGTTTGTAAGTAACATTCTTAAACAAGCCAGAGCTTGTGTTTCCACACAAATGGTTTTAAGTATTACTATTTATTGTTTGCACACAGTTAAATGGTTTCAAGCATTGCAATCTAATACTAATAATTCAATTTAGGTTGAGGTTGGGTGTGTTTTATGGTATATCAACCTTTGCGGGATATTTAATGCCAAATCCTGTTTATACATATATCTTAAATGAGTAGTTTTTAGGTAACATTATTTCTAAACGAGTCAGAGCTCATCTGTTAGCATACAGCTAGATGGTTTCATGTATTGCTATTTATTGTTTGCACATAGTTGAATGGTTTGAATAATTTCTAGTACTAATAGTTCTATTTGCATATAGTTGAATGGTTTAAAGTATTAATATTAATAGTTCTATTTGCATCATATTAAATGGTTTCAAGTATTGCTATCTGACAATAATAATTTAATTTAAATCATTTATTTGCACACAGTTAAATGGTTTCAAGTATAGAAAATGATCAAACAGTTCTATTTGAGCCATAGATAAGACCCTAATAGATACTACCACTTTGGGTGAGAGTGGACCTGGGAGTAATGTCAGTGAAGGGGTACTCCACATTCTCTAAAGACTCCAGGACTGGAGTCTCACTATCAGATAGTTTAGTGTCATACCAGGACACTCATCAAGGTGGGGTTTGTACCCCTCTGGAGAAATGTAGTCAGCATATTCTCTAACCCCAGCCAATTGCATTTTGAATTATTACTGTGTGTATGTGTGAGATGGCATTCACCTGATATGAGCTAAGCTAGCTGCATGTGTATTCACTTGTAGAGTTTCTCAAGCATTAGTGTCTGAAGGTGGTCCTCTGCCACATTCATGTAACAAGTCTGAATTCAGAGTTTTCCTTCTCCTAGACTGGTTACCATACCAAGATTAAAGAAGTCAATCTGCCCTATTAGTTATCCAAAGCTAGAGGGAGGATAGTTAGATACATACTTTTCCAAAGGGTATTAGTGCTAGGGGAAATGCAAACAACCTCATTCAGAGTTTGAACTCAGGTCACTGTGTCCATTTCCCAAGATGATGACCATTACACCATGAGGGCCTCTTTAGTATATGTGTGTGGAAAATATCAGAACTTAGTTGATCATGGCTCTCTACAGTTTCCTTTATCAGTAAACTGTGCATTACCATGACTGTTCTTGGGATAGACAAAATGGTTTCTTGTTGCCTTCTCCAATCTTAAATTTAGAGTTTTCTTTCTATGTTAAGAATTTGTAGTTATCCTATTTACCAATCCCTCCGCTCGGGCAGGATATGACACAAGGTCAATTTTTAAGCGGAGTTTAACAGGTTTGAATTCAGAGTTTTCCTTCTCCTAGACTAGTTGCCTCACCAAGGCTGAAGAACCTAGTCTGTCCTACTATTTACCCATAGCTGGAGGGAGAATAATTGGATTCATACCTTTCCCAAGGGTATTAGTGCTATGTGAAATGCAATCAGTCTCGCCCAGGATTTGAACTCGTGTCGCCGTGTTCATTTCCTACGACGATAACAATTACACCACGGGCACCTCCACATAAGAATTTGTAGTTATATCCAGACAAGTTTAACAGTAGCATTATCATTGAGGGGAGCATTAAATTAGATTTTAGTCAAAGTTCCAACAAATAAACAATAATGATAAAGTATTCAATAATAACAACAATTACTATTAGTAGTTTTCCAGCCAAGCAAAACCAAACTAGAAAACCCTTTTTCTGATTCACCGACATGCTGTAATGAAGTGTCTGACTTCCACCACCAGTGACCCTGGTGCCCAACTATTTCACCAAAAACAAAGTCAATCACGAGATCTCTTGTAGTAAGTGCAAATGACACTCATACACAAGAGTTGAGGAATTTTTTAGAAGGAACGGTTACAAGGGGAGTAACAAGTAACAAACTAAATTTTGGGAAGAGTGAACTCCCCACACACACCATTGTGGGGAGGAGCTATGATTTGTCAAAGCAAATATCTTTTCTCAATCAACTTGATAATACCATTCCATGTCTTCCTGTTTTTGAAACCAGTCCAGAGGGACTTTGTGCCATTGACAATAAACTTGGGACTTTTCTGTGACCACAGGTCTGGCTTATCCTTTTAAAAATTCATCTCATCATTGTATTATCTTGCCTTTGTCCTCTCATATCTCAATTTTTTTTGAAGTGCCTGCAACTCTACAATAATATAATTTCAAGATGAGTATTTTCCTACATCATCTAATTATAATAAAAAAAACACTCTTGGATTCCAAACACTTGAGCTGATAGCATGTTTAAACTCTAGTCTGCAAAACTAAAACTCTTGGAGCTTGATAAACTAAGTAGATGAATATTTATAAAACCTACAATATTTAGTCACTTAACTGACTGGAATTGGGTTTATTTCTCTTATTTCATCCTTATTCTTCAATCCATTGCTTCAAAGGATTAACTTAACAAAGAGGTTTCTAGTCATATTTATAGAACTCTCTTAAAATTAAACTATTCTGCATCAAACTAACCAATGGTTTCTTTGTTTTACCTTATGATCACATTGTGTATCAAATAGACCCCACAAAGTTACAAATTAATATAAGCATTACTGACAAATACTATTGAGGTTGTTTTACAGAGTGTTTCATTAAGTACACAATAAGCTCAAGAAGAAAGAATTTTCACAAATAGGTTTTATTATATAAACCATAATTTTTTAAAAAAGTATATAAAAATAAAAAAATAAAAACAAAACTGTCTTTCATGCAATTTCCGAAAAATATGCTTTTAAAAAACTTTTTAATTATTTTCTTTCTTTACAGCACTACTAAATTTATACTATCTAAAAAGATATAAATATGTATCAATTATCTTGTTGGGCTATGAGATATAGACAATAGATATTCAGAAAATTTGCTCAAGTCTCTTGTATAAATTCATATAAAAACTTTATATAGAAAGAGGAGTGGGGTTTTCTTCTAAATGTACAGACAAATAACATCTTGGAGATGGCAGCTACACAATGAAAGCAATCAAACTTTTTTTATTGTAGACATTGCTTCCCTCCAAAGCAGTTTTGCAAATAACAGGTCAGCCATCTTGCATATCTGTCACAACCACAGCAGATAAGCAAATGCATATGTTGCAAGGCTCAATATATGCAATAAATGTGATGCAATTGGGCATCAAATTGCAACATAAGAATAAACTACAGATATTCTTATGTTTAACTGGAAGGCTCTCTAACAATTTCAAGATCTATTACTGGATGTTTTCCAAACAGGCCATCTCTTTCAGCAGCACTATACTAAGAGGCTATTTACATTCACATTGCACTAATGCCCTTGAGAAAGGCAAGAACCTACTCTTCCCTATAATCTGTCCTACTAAAATATCTTGTTTGGCTTGTGGCATGTCATGATGGCTGATGAAGACAAGAGTCAGCGAGTGAGCAACTGAACAATCTACTCCTCTAGAAATGTTTTACTTCCAAGGCAATAGCAACAAAGTTTTTTAGTCCCATCAGTCAACCATGATAGGGTCCAATTATTATAATTGGGGTCTAATTTTTCCTTAGAAAATCTAGCAATTATAAATATTTATATTATAGCTGGGCCATTGGCCTAATAAGTAGAGTGTATGCCAAGGGTCCGGGAGACCAGTTTTCAATCCCAGGTTGAGTCGTACCAAAGACTCAAAAATGGTACTTGATGCCACCTTGCTTAACACTCAGCATTATAAAATAAGGATCAAGGGTAAGGTGTAGCAAACCAGGGAATGGAGTAGTGCCCTACTCTACACCTCAGTGTAGTAGCTATTGAAAAGGGAGCCTTCAGGTCACCCTCGATTAAAGTTGCCAACTTTACTTTTTTATATTATGATCTAATTTTAGATCTATCATTATAACACAGCAAAAATGGTACATTATAGGAAGATTTTTGTTAGCTTTTAAGTCATACATCCTAGATGCATCAAGGGAGGTCATCAGTGATGCACTGTTTTCCTCGCTGATTTCGGGTTTCGCATCATATCGGCTCCAACAGCAACCCCAGCATGACTCTAGAAGAGTAAAGCCGCCTCCTTGATAGTGACGTGCTACGCACCATAACATTGCTAAAACAATCAAAAAACCAGTAAGGCTGGACTTTGATAGTATTAAAATGATTTTAAAGAATGAATTAATTTCCAGTCCAATTTGACACCGAATAGTGAAGGAGTCCATTTGCAAACGTCCTAATCAGTGTTTCTTAAGAGATATAACTATCAAATGTTAAATCTAAAATCATTTTCTTCAGATTGATCTCACTCCCTTAAGGGAAAGCCTTCCTATGTCCTTTCACAGATGTCAGTGATATGTTTTTTCACAAGGGAGAGTGTCTTACTTGAAACATTTGGCTGCAGGTTAAAAAAATTTCTTTCTGTGACTCTCTTAAGAGTGTTTCCCTGAATTAGAGTTCTGCACCGGTGGTTTTAAATTCTGAGCATAAAGTACTTCCCCTTATTTCAATTATTATATAAATATAAACCCGATGAATAGAATGTGATGACATTGTTTGATTTAAATCAAAAGTGGTTTTTAATTAAGTCAGTTTTTTGTTTCTTTTTGTTTCATTAAGAAAACAATTTTGAGAGCATTCATAATTTTTTCTTCATTCTCTCCTACCTTTATACTGTTTTAAGTATATCTATTAGTAAGCTTTCAAAAAATTCCCAGCAGTCACCTGTGAGATTCCTATCCACAGCTAAGACCTATCATTTTGATCAGTCCTTCTCAAACTATCTTATGTGGTGTACTAGAAGGATATTTTTCCAATGTTTCATGTGCCATACCATTATTTGTTTATGATCCTAGAATATACTGTTTGAATATTCATAGTGATATTAAGGTATACCAGAAAAATATAAAATTATAATGAACATAATAAAAGTTGACAAATTTCTTTTATATACATTTTATAAACAAGTAGTTTAATGTAAAACTGGGCACTCGCCATGTACCAACAATCGATGATTTGTATACCAGCACCTGTACATACCACCACTTTGAGTAACACTGATTTAGAATCCAGTTAGATAAATGAAAAAATTAACAATTAGATTATCTCATAAAAGAAGTCTAAAATGAAAACCTGGAAACATTATTTAAAGACTGCAATGTCAATATACAGTCAAACCAAAGTTGAAAAAAAAAATGAAGGTTGTCTTAAAACAGAATGTCAAGTCAAAGTGAAAGAAAATATTTAGCAACAAAAACAAAGACTTCAATATAAAAATATAAAATAGTGTTTATCTTTTTGAATTTTTTTATATTCTTCCAATCACTGTTTCTCATTCTATCATACAGTCTTAAACTTGCTAAGCTCCAGTTGTTTTTTCCAATAAAAGTGACTAGTTAACAGCAAATAAGTTTCTTCAAATTTGAGAACATTAAGCCAAAATTAAAGTGGATAGACTTAAAGATTTGAATAAGGATGCATCAATGTGCTTATATGATTGTATATATGTATTTAAGTATGTGTGCTACTTAGTGGAATCCCTGTGTGGTGTAAACTGCTTTGTGGAATGATCATAGTGTATGTGCTACCTTGTGGAATGATCAGTGTGTGTGTGTGTGCGCTACTTTGTGGAATGATCAGTGTGTGTGTGTGTGCGCTACTTTGTGGAATGATCAGTGTGTGTGTGTGTGCGCTACTTTGTGGAATGATCTGTGTGTGTGTGTGTGTGTGTGTGTGTGTGCTACTTTGTGGAATGATCAGTGTGTGTGTGTGTGTGTGCTACCTTGTGGAATGATCAGCGTGTGTGTGTGTGCTACTTTGTGGAATGATCAGTGTGTTATCTTGTCGAATGATCAGTGTGTGTGCATGCACAAATATGCCATTTTGTCTATGATTCTATGAGTGTGTTTATACAGTGCAAAGGTTTCAATCAATATTTAAAATTTTTCATTATTTGCAGAAAATTAATTTTCAGTCACTCAATCCAATTGTGGCTGGTGGGATCAATAAATTCATTTTAATATGACAATAAAATAAAAAATTATCCTTAAAATAAAAAAAAAATATATTGAATTTTAAAATTATATAGGGAAAAAAATTAAGGAATGTGAAGAGACAGAGGGAGGAGAGAAAGAAAGAAAATATCTTGAAAAGAAGAGTAAATACAAATAAAGAAACTCGAATCAGGAGAAGGAATTTATCAGATTGCCATGTGGTGATAACCATATGGTTACCATTGAATTTCTGGGTGATAACCATATGGTTACCATTGAACTTCTGGGTGATAACCATATGGTTACCATTGAACTTCTGGGTGAGAAACTTCTTCAGATTTAACTGCAAATACATTACAAAGCCTGTTTATACCTGTGGTCTGAAATGTGGTCTGAAAGATCTGACACTGAAAATCAAAACTCATCTACATCAGCAGCAATTATATCATATTTACCCAACCCTTCCGCTCCAGCAGGATATGACACAAGGTCAATTTTTTAAGCGGAGTTTAACAGGTTTGAATTTAGATTTTTCCTTCTCCTAGACTAGTTGCCTCACCAAGGCTGAAGAACCTAGTCTACCCTACTATTAGCTGGAGGGAGAATAATTGGATTCATACCTTTCCCAAGGGTATTAGTGCAATGTGAAAATGCAATCAGTCTCGTCCAGGGTTTGAACTCATTTCACCATGTCCATTTCCTACGATAATAACCATTACACCATGGGCTTCAGCAGCAATTATATCATTTACTTTGTTTTCAGAATACCATGATTGGTTGTTTGTGTTTGATGGCATATCAATTCTTGTAGGTTACTGAATGCCAAATCCTGTTTTTATACATATATATGATTTGCAAGAAAATCGTTTGCAGGTAACATTATTTTAAAACAAACCAGAGCTCATTTTGTTTGCACCCAGTTAAATAGTTTCAAGTACTGCTATCTAATGCTAATAGTTCTGTTTACATACAGTTAAATAGTAAATGAGTAAACAGTTCTATTTGGCCCATACATGGGACCCTAACAGGTACTATCACTCCAGATCAGAAAAAGCTCCAGGATTGGAGCCTCAGCATCAGATGGTTTAGTATCATATCCAGGACATTCCCTGGTGTCTTAACCCTCTGTTGAAATTCAGTCAGCATATTCTACAGCTCCAACTGCCAGGGGAGAATACCATGTAAATATTACCTGATAATATTTTGAAGCTATTATTCTTGACTTCATTAATTATTCTTTGAGTGTTAGGTACAAGGAACTAGAAGCATCAATAAAGCCAGTTCCACATTTAGAGAGTTTCCAAATATAACCCAGAGGTACATTGGCTTCTTTTGGAGGATCCAGATAAACCAATTGGTTACATCACTTGCTCGACAGGAATACTGTCTTTATGTCCATTGAAACATCAAATAGTTAGCAGCCATTATTGCCAATGCAATATATAAACCTTTTTTAGAGTGTGTGAGAAAAATATTCTTTATGTTGCAAGCATTTCTGTCCTGAAAGCCTCTAACAACAAATCTAATTTTATGAGTTTGTTTGCCTAGGAATTTTTATTAGTGTAAATCCATCTTGCAAAAATTTTGGGTTGATCTTGATCAGATATTTTGATAAAGACTTTATTTTCAACTCAGTTTTGGATATCCTTTCTTGCCTCTTCCAGGTCATTATTAGAAGAGGAAATCTTTATATTTTTCCTCAAGAAGTGTGTTTATATACAGTTTGCTCAACCTAATTTATTTACTCTTTTGATACCCCATACTCAACGCCCAGTTAACAAAGTTTACCTTGTTCAATAACCACATTCATCATCATTCTTGCCTGCTGCTTGGCTTGCTCTACTTATATGTCATTCAGTTTTGCTTTTTTTCCATTCTGAATGTGTCATTAGCAAGCTTGCATTTAATGTTTTGTCCCAGTTGAGGAAGCTCAGTTTCTTGGAGTGAAGTTTTGTTTAGGTGGTCTATGAACATTGCTGTTTGGGTTTTCTAAATCTTCATATCAATATCTTCAGTAATTGGTACTTTTCTGTTAGGTGTTTGGTTCAATTTTGCCTTCCTCACAAGAACTTCAATATGTTTCTGAGTAAAGCACGAAGTATGATGGATGTACTTTTATATATGTGCCACCATATTTGACAAGCACCAGCTTTAGCTCTCACCCTATGACAGTCCTTCAACAAAGCTGTCACAAACTTTTTTTTTATAAAGAACAACATCTACATCTTTGTTTGATTTGGTTTGGTTTCTTTGTTTAATGGCATATCAACCTTTGTAGGTTATTTAATGCCAAACCTATTCTCCTAGAAGAACAGTAGTGGTACTATTTAACCTGTAGCTGGGATCATAAGGGGGTTCATACCTTTCCCAAGGGTATTTGCCCGAAAGTGAACATAAGAGCGCAACTGGAGTACGAACTCACTTACTACGATTCCGCAGTCAATCACTTTAATCATTACACCACGAGGACACCCCCTACATCTTTGTAGGATTGTGCAATGCTTGTTCTAACTTGGGGACAAAGTACACATCTTAGTTTCTCTGAGAACTCACATGCTATAAACTGTTTCTTGGCAGTATGCATGGCATTTAGGTTACCTGAAACAACTTTATTGTTGGAAGCACCTTCCAATGCAGAGAGTTTTTCATTTAAAATGGAAGGCAAAGCAAGTTGATTCGGACAGTAACTATGAACACTGAAGTGCATTTTTGGCCTATCCACGTGCTAGTTCCAAACTACAGTTGGTATCTTCTGTGATTTTCTTGATCATTTCTTCCAATGTCCCATTGTGTCATTTATTCAATCCACTGCTCTATGGACTTTCAGCTGCAGTGGTACATACGATAATATTCAAATTTTATACAATGTCCCTAAATAACTGCTTATAAAATTCCCAGCTGTTGTAGGTGAGGATAAGTTCTGAAGTTCCAAAATATGCAATCCAGTGCTTAAAGATGGCACTAATGATGTCACAGACTTTCCTTACTAGAAATATCAACACTGTATCTTGTACCAGGGTTCATCATGTATAATACTTTGCTTTCATTGATATCTTTGATGTCTATGGCAACACTTTCATTGAAATGCAATTGTAATGAGAACCTAACAATGGTCTGGTTTCAGTACTTTTGTTTTTTGCTAGTAACTTCAAACAAAATATATTTTTATACTTCAGATTAATTGATTGATCGTTAATGGCATGTTAACCTGTCTTGGATTATTTTATGCCTAGAGGTCAAGGAATTGAATTAAATGTACATTTATATTTACATTTTTTGTACAGTTGCTTTAGTTTGTTTTTTTGTTTTTTTTTGCACGGTTATGATATCAAGTATTCCTATCTAATACATATAATTTGTACACAGTTGTATAGTTTCAAGTATTCCTATCAAAATATCAATAATTATATTATCAAAAATGATTATTTCTATTTAACAATTATCATTTTTTTGGACATAATTATATGGTTTCAAGTAACTAACAATAAAACTGGTTAACAGGATTTTTGGTGATAATAAACATAACACATTTTTTAGCTAATTTGATGGTGCTGATTCTGAAAATGACCATAGTTTTTTTTATTTAATAGGTATCTACCATTTTTACTGTATTGTAATTGCTCATTTTTTGAAAAAAGATAAATTTATGATCTTGGCTGATCGTAAAATTTAGTTAATAAAGTTTGTAGAAACCCATCAATTTTCAGTTAGGCTGAGTAGTTTATGTCAACCACCTGAAATAAACTATTTTTATAAGAAAAAGAGATTTTGAGTCAATTTTTCCAATTCATCATCAAAATTCAAATTAACTGATCAACTTTAGTAAACCAGATAATTAAGATGACATCAAAAAATGAAACCATAAAATCTTCTGTTTAATATTCATAAATCTATCCCATCCCTTTTGTCCCTTCACTATGGAAGGAAACCAAGCACATTGAGAGCTTTTGTTTTCACAGTTGGAAAGAAACTCTAACTAAAGACATCCAAATTGAGTGCACCGATTCCATTGTACATGATCAACAATAGTATATAAATTCTTTAAAAGGTGAAAATCATTTTTCTCAGAAACTGTAGAACAGAAAGCTGAATCACTGAATTGTAATTAACAGAGTATTCTATAAGGGGAAAGGTGGGAGTGCAAGGTGCACAAACCAAGACTCAAGCATTGCCATTTTAAAAAAGCTTGGTTCCCTCAGTATTCCTCTTTTGGGGCACTAAACAATAAACTTAGCCCTACTAAACAGGTATTGCTTGGGTGGAAAGCCCCCTTGGACCAAGCATTCAACTTAATATTGCCAACACTCAGTGAGTCCTGGAAGCTGAAAGGTGTATTTAAGGTTAGAATGTGAGAAAATTAAACCAGAACCATTTCCATAATAACCACCTTATAAATCAATGAAGAAAAAACAAAACAAAAGAGAAATAGAATTATGAATCATCTAACAGGATTCAAGGAAAGGAAATGATTGGCCAGCAGATCCAAAATTGTGGACAGTGGGAAGGAATAACTTTTATTTAACTCCAGGTTCTAGAAGTTGATAAAGATTTATTTCCAATGTTGAATTTGCTATTTTTACCATCAGACAGAAATTGAATTTCACAATTTGGCGCCGCACTTGGCATTTTTGTGTTTTTCAATATTCAAGCCAAGTGCTTTTGGCATTTGTTTTTAACTTGGAAAAAAAAAAAAAAAAATCAATCACCCAACTTGAGTTCATTACAACACAATGAGAGGTCAATTGGTTTTTCTGGTTATGTAATATTTTTAGTCCATTTAGAGCTAAATTTGGGAAATTTGCCGATGTTTAACAAAATTAATCATTGACCAGTATCATTGTCTGCTACTGAAACAAAAGTTAATGGTATTTTCTCAGTTACAGCTCATTACAAGTTTAAACAGAAATATTTTAAGATGTTATTCAGCACTGGTTTTCTATTATGAATTAGATCCAAGTTAAACTAAAGGGTTTATGGGTCTGTGCAGCTCATTTCAAGATTCTGCTTCTTTAATTGTTCATCAATTTAATGCTTAGATTTTCTTTAGCTCAGGCAAAAATCTGCATGTGGTATTAACTGTTTCTAGAGAGAGGCAAGATCAAAACTAGCTAGCTATACAGAACTAGCCAGGACTGTACAATATATAAATTTCTTTAAAATTTGCTTCAAATATGTAATTTGAATTTAAGTTACCTTTTTCTCTTCTGTTGATTTTAACAGTATGTCACGACCCAACTAGGATTATTTCATGCCAAGAAGGTAGAGAATCATATTTTTACCAAACCCTCTACTCGGGCAGGATGTGACACAAGTTCAATTCTTATGCAGAGCCTAACAGGCCCAAATTCAGATCTTTTCTTCTCCAAGACTGGTTGCTTAACTAAGGCTAAAGAACCCAGTCTGCCCTACTATTTATCCATAGTTGGAGAGAGAGAATAATTGGATTCATACCTTTCCCAAGGGTATTAGTGCACTGGGAAATGCAATCAGCCTTGACCAGGATTTGAACTCGTGTTGCCGTGTCCATTATATTTTCATATTTAGATTTTCTGTGTTATTGTTTAAGAGTTGTTTTTTTTTTGCATACAGTGCTATTGAATACAAATAATTTTTAAATAGATCTATTTGACTCATGAATGGGTCTCTAACAGGTACCATCCCTCCAAGTCAGAGTGAACCTGGGAGTAATGGCAATGAAAGGGTACTCCACAGTTCCCAGATTTTCAGAACTGGAGCCTCATTATTAGATATAATTTAATGTCATACTCAGGACATGCTCATTTTTTTTGGGGGGGGAGTTTTCTCCTCTGCAGTGGATACAGTCAGCTTATTCAAAGTAATGCTAACAAGGTCATTTAAGTTCACTTAAAACTGGTAAAAATACTGTAAAGTTGCTGAAAAGTTCTAGGCTTGACCAAGAAAGGAATGACCTTTAGTCATGAAACTGTTCTATATATTCATCTTGAAGTTCAATACGTTTGGTACATCATTTTTCATGCTTAACTCTTCTAAAAATTATTCCTTTCTTTCAGCTCAGTTCACTAGGATTGTAAAATATGCCAACTGCATCTCTGCATAGGGGTAAAACCTCTACCCTGACCCCAACGAGTGTCCTAAATATGACACTAAACCATCTAATGGTGAGGGTCCAGTCCTAGAGCATTGGAAAATATGGAGTACACCTTGATTGCCCTTACTCCCGGGTCTACTCTAACCTAGAGTTGTAATATCTGTTAGGATTTCATCTATGAGTCAAATAAAACTAGTGTCTTGAGTATGATACTAAACTGCATCTGATGGTGAGGTTCCTGTGCTGAAGCTTTAGAGAATGTGGAGTATTCCTTTACTGCCATTACTCCTAGGTCCACTCTGACCTTGTTAGGGTCCCATTTATAGGTCTAATAGAAATATTTCATCATTTACCATACTTAAAATCATTTAACTGTGAGCAAACAAATGATTAATATCAAATAGAATTGTTAGTTATAGATAGCAATACTTGAAACCATTTAACTGTGTGCCAACAAATGAACCTTGACTTATCTAAAAATTGTTACCAACAAAGTATTTGTTTACAAACCATATATATATATATATATATATATATATATATATATATATAAACAGGATTCAGCATGAAATAACCGACAAAGGTTGACATGTCATAAAAACCCAATCAACCAGCTATTCTTTTCTTAGTTGGGCTGGTAATTTTTCAACATCCTTACATATACCCCAGTAAAGATTGAATTCAGTATATCTAAATTCTAGGCCAAAAATTGACTTCAACAAGAGTAATAATTGTGTATTTTTTCAAACAATTTGAAGAATTAAGAGCAACTCATAGCTTAAAAAAATATAAAGTAATGATTTCTTGAGCATAAATAAAGGGGTGACCAATAGATAATGGCACTTGTGATGTAATGGATATCATTGGAGGAAATGAATATGGCAACCCAAGTACAAATCCTGGACATGACAAACAAATCATTGTTGGTGAATGTTTACATCATGTGCTCACATAATGAAATGATATATAAACCACTTAAAAACTGTAATAAGTTCCATTTTCAGGGAACAGTCTATTAGGAAACCTTTTCTGTGAATTTCAAACAATATAAATCCTAGTATTTTACACTAAAAAATTTTTTTTAAAGTTTTTTTTAAACTAAATAGAACACAACCTTCTGTCATATATATATATATATATATCACAATCATTTTGAATTATGAATCTATAGAAACTAATAGTGTCCTCAATCTCCATTTTTAATTACTAAATCACATGTGGACAAGTCAAAAAAATTTTTTTTTAAATCAGCCTGAAAATCTTAGAAAGTTAAAAACAGAATAATTTTAATTGAAATTTTTTTATAAAGCCAGTGACAGAAAGAAAAAGTAGAAATATTATCACAATTTTCTCAATCAATATTCTCTCTCTCTCTCTCATATATATATATATATATATATATATATATATATATATATATATATATATATCTGTGTTGGGGTGTTATTCAGAGCACTTAAAAAGTAGCTAGGAAGGAGTCATCATGGTATTATGGCTAAAGTGCTGGACTGCAACCTCAAAGTAAGTGAGTTCAATCTCTATGTGTGCAATTATGTTCACTTTCAGAGTGATACCCTTGGGAAAGGTATGAATCCAATTATCCCCCAAGCTATGGGTCAAATAACACCACTACTGTCCTTTTACAAGGATGACTTTGGCATTGAATACCCCATGAAGTTTGATATGCCATTAAACAAACAAAAAAAATAAACAAAAAAATAAGACAAAAGAAACCAAATTAAAAAGCAGCTACTATTTTCTGTATATGCATATTTATCTATAAAACACATAATTTAATAGCCAAGAAAGAAAAAGCTAAAAACATTAACATTTATTCTGTGTTTAAGCTTTAACAATTATTTAGAGCTATTATTCACACCCATTTCTTCCTGAATGGAAGTTAGGTGCCCGGAAAGAGAAAGTGGGGTCAGCAATCATGCAGTACAAAAGGAGGAAGAACTGTTTTTGTGATTGAGCAAAGTTATGACACCAGAGGCCAAGTTTCAAATCAACAGGATAACAAGGGGTCAAGTTTACTGACCTCAATTTTAACTCTCACCTAATCACTTACCATTATTTAGATTTTTTTTTTGTCTTTGAGAATATTTACCATTTTGAGGTAGGAGATACTTTAAGAACATATAACTAATTTTATTAATTCTTTTGTATAAAATTCAAAAGAACATTTTGACAATTCTTATAGAAAAAGTTTTAAAGTCAGAAATGATTTAAATAAAAAAAATTATTATTATTAATATTAGTAGCTCTGAGCAAAAATCAACAAAACTATTTTCCACAACTTAATACAAATGAAGCAGGTAAATTGGTGTGTGAGTATATATATATATATATATATATATATATATATATATGCACTCACACACACACACCCAAAAACACAGAATCTAATATTTCTTTTAGGTAAATACATAGCAACCATAATTGTTCTTTTGCATTGTAAGCAGACAATAAAATGCTATAGATGTATAAATTATCCTTTGATTTCTTGTCACAGAATCATCAATCAATAAAATTAACTTTTGGAGCCAATTATTGCCCTTAATCTTTCCCATTATGTTAGAATTTCAAGTTTACAAAATTATTACTTGTGTAGAGGATGACACTAATTTTTCTTTAAAATCTAAAACTTACATCTTTAAAATTTGACCAATATGTGAGTTTATACTGTATTGACTAATTTATAAAAAAGTGAACATTAAGCAAAAAAAAAAAAAAAAAGATCTCTAATGTACTTCCTGTTTATACTTGTGTATTAGTTGATCTCATATATAGGTCAACCCTTGATTTCCTGTGTCATACCAACATGTTGAACTGTAACATCATAGTAAGCAAGTTTGATACACTATAATGTTCCCTTTAAGATTAATATCCTGAGGAAAGGCATGAACCCCCTTATCTCCTTGAGCCATGAGTTAAATAGACCACTAGTGTTGTTTGACAAGGATGGTTTTGGCATTAAATAATCCATGAAGGTTGATATGCCATCAAACAAAGAAACCAAACCAAACAATTATGTCTGAAAAGCAAACTTACTAAAGTATTGCTGATAAGAGGTTGACTCCTAATTTTTTTGAAGAAAATCAGGTTTTGAAGTTTTGAGCCATATATGATATGACACAATGTCAATTTCTAAGCAAAGTACACCAGATTTGAATTCAGAGTTTTCATTCTCCTAGACTGGTTGCCTTATTATGGCTAAATAACTCTACTATTTACCTCTAGCTAGAGAGAGGATAGGGGCATTCATGCCTTTGTCAAAGGCATTAGCACAAAATTAAACTCAAACAACCTTGTCCAAGATTTGAAATCAGGTCACCAATTCCATTATCAATGATGATAACCATTGCACTATGTGTGCATCATACTATACATGAGTATAGATGTAATGGTTCTTGTCATAAGAAATGGACATGGCAACAAGAGTTTAAATCCTGGATGATGTTGATTGCATTTCATATAGCACTAATACCCTTGAGAAAGGTATGAATCCAATGATTCTCCCTCCAGCTATGGGTAGATAGTAGGGCAGACTGGGTTCTTTGGCTTTGGTTAGGTAACCAATCAAAGAGAGGGAAAACTCTGAATTCAAACATGTTAAACTCCACTTTAAAATTGACCTTATGTCACATCCTGCCCGTGTGGAGGGGTTGGTAAATATATACATGAGTATCGATGCTATTTAATATGATGCAACATAAATCACTTAAAATCTTGTGTCATAAGACCGTATTCTTTTTAAAAAAAAGTCGGAAGAAGACAGTAACAGAATTGTAATAAATAATATCTAATACTACTTTTATTTCTCCCTCATATAACACAAAGGCAATGCTTTTATCATTCTTTCCACACCTATATAATAGATGGATGTACATAATCTTATATTCTTACAGGCTTGCATAAATAACTAAGTCAAACCAACAGATAACAAAAGGATGGCTCAACCAGACAATGAATAATAATGAATAATACAAAATGACCAAGATGCTTACGTTTTTTTTCTATACATTTGAAAATATTCTTGCCAGTGCTACTTAACAGCTCCAAGACTCAAATTACTATGAAAATTGGTATTGACATATTTTAAGTAACTAAAGACAACTGTAAATGTAAGAGAACTTAAAGACGGGTAGAGAAAAAGGATTACAAGATAGGGAAGGTGTATCTATTATACAGATGCAATAGATATTTAATTTTAATTATACAATAATATGACAGGTGGAAAATGAAAAAAAGTAAGGAATATATAGAATGTTAAAGGTTATAGTTGGTTTTAAACCATGTCAACCCTTTTTAAGTTATTTAATGCTGAACTCTATATTTTTTTTTTTTTTTGCATGCAATTATATGGTTTCACGTATCTGATGATAATCATTTGTAAGCAATTACAGCTTTAATTAACTATTCTTAATATAGATAATTTGTACATAGTAATGTGGTTTCAAATTTTCCTATTCAATGCTGATAATTTTCAAACAGATTTATTTGACCCAAATGGGACCCTAACAGGTTCTACCACTCCAGGTCAGAGTGGACCTTAGGGTCATGGCAATGAAAGTGTACTCGACAACAAATTGAACCAGAATTCCTGGACTTTATTTTCATCTTCCTGCTAACTGTAAATTTGACACAAAATCAGCTTTTTAAAATGGAGGACCTCACATAGAAAAATGCATGATTAAGGGCAATGCCAGAAATAGTTTAGTATTGTTGGTATTTTCCATCACACAAACCAGACCTAAGACCTTTTAGATGATAGGGATAGATGCAACTTGTTGCAGGTGGGGCACAGACCCAGAAACGCATTTTATTGGTTATATTTCACCCAATATACAGATGTGCCTAATAAGGAGATTGCTGAGAAGTTTTATAGATAAATATAGTGATAGAATAAAGAGACACAGATGAGAGAAGAATATAGAAAAAGTGAAAGATAATAATTGCTGAGAAGACTGAAAGGACAAGAGGGATGATAAGCCAAAAGCTGATAAGGTTATAGTAAAAAAGAATAAAGCTGTTTAATGTCAAGCAGGCAGCAGTTATACAGTAAGATGTAAAAACTCAATATCAAATAAACGAATTATATGTAGTTACCAACCCCTCTGCAGGAGCAGGATTTGATACAAGGTCAATTTTTAAGTAGAGCTTAATGGCTTTGATTTCAGAGTTTTCCTTTTCCGAGACCAGTTGCCATACCAAAGTTAAAGAGCCCAGTCTGCCCTACTATTACCTACAGCCAGAAAAAGAACAGTTAGATGCATACTTTTCCCAAGGGTATTAGCACTAGGTGAAATACAAACATCTTATCCTGGATTTGAACTCTGATCCCTATGTCTATATCCTATGACGATAACCATTACACTAAAAGCGAATAAACAAGTTATAGAAAGACCTTGTGTTAAAAAAACAAGTAATAAAGGCTTTTGTCAAAGGGTCAGTAGAAAAGGAGGTTTCAAAGGAGAAAAGTTCATGTCAAGAGACTTAGGGGGAATCAAATTGAGAAAACGGTAGCACACAAGTAGGAGCTGTATAAAAAATGGTCTGGAGCTAAGAATGAGAAACACAAAAATGAGGAACTAAGTTTCAGAAAATGAAGAAGGGAGAGCATAAAAGGAATCTAAATTTCAGAGGTGGGTTGTAAAAAACAAAGAGAAAGCAACTCAGATTAATGTATGGTGGTTAAAGAACTTTTTCACGTTTAAAAATCCATATTGCAAATTACTGTATACTAATTAGGCTATGTTCAGATTTTTAGTATGGTTTCAACAAAACCTAAGTGATTGATTTTAACATTATGTCAGTCCATCTAGGGTGATTCTATGCAACAAAGTAAGAGAATCAAATTCCTATTTTGTGTAGTTGTTCAAGTGTTTTGGGGTTTTTATTTTGCACACAGTTATGCGATACCAAGTATTTCTAACAGATCTATTTGATCTATAGACGAGATCCAAATAGATGCTACCATTTCAAATCAAAGTAGATGCAAAAGATAAACTCTAAAGTTTAAACTTTTACTTAGTCCAATTTTGATTAATATCTGATACTTAAGAGAAATAAAAAAAAAAATTTACCAACCTTTCTAATAATTTTTTTTAGGTTGCTTATTACAGGAAAGCATAGAGATATGAAGTTATAAAGGAGAGTACAGAATTTACTGGTCTTGAAAAGATTAAAAAACTTGATTTGATAGTTTAGAAAGATGTCTGTGGCTTTTATGGCCAGAGATTCCCATTCCTGGGTTACAGTAAAAACCCAGGTGACTAATTGAAGAGGAGGTAGAAATAAATGTTTAAACATAAGGTTACCAATGATTCAGGATAGATTGTAAAACATGCAAGTGGAAAAGGATTAGTGTGTATTGAAAGAAGCGAAAAGATGGGAGGAGGTACACAAAAGGCAGCATGAGAAAAATCTTATTGATTTCTCTTGTAGAATTTCATTAGGCTTGCCAAAGTGCATAAACATGTCCAATGTAGATTCTGTATGAGAAAGCGTATCAACTATTGGAAGCAGTAGTTGGGGAAGGAAAGCAGCTCTAAAACAATCTCATTCAATTTACTTGCTGTCTCTTATTCTTACTCTGTCCATTTTCAAAGACTGAGCAGAAAGCTTCTTTCAGCATGTTCTTTTGTTGGCACCAATGTAGACAAGAATACATCTTCCTGATTTTTTTCTCCCTCTTTTTAGTGAATAGCATAAGAGATCTCAAGGAAGAAAGTCTTGTTTAATATTCTTGTCATTGTCAAATAAAATAATTGTTTCTATCACAAAAGCCAATCTCTTCTCATTACAAAAAAAATTTGAAGAAAACTCAAAAAGTAAATATTCAGTTCAACAACCAAGCAAGATAATTAACTTTGCAAGATGATTTAGTCGAAGCAATGTACTCTAATTGGATCGATCATGTGTGTGTGTGTATCCCTAAAGTAAATAAAATTAAAAAAAAGAAAAAAACTAACTGAAAAATCTCTATCACAAAGCATTTTATCTGGGTATGTCAAGCTTCATTTTTTTTCTTTTCACAACACTAAGCTATCTTTTTGTTTACTTCTATAAATAAATATTTGTTTGAGCCATAGAAATTCCATGATTATTGCTAAATATAAGATTTACATCATTTTCACATTGTATTAATTTCGTTTTATAGGATAATTAAACAGTTTTGTCCTAAGAACAAAATTTAAAATCCTACAAACACACACATGTATATATAACACCTAAAAAATACAATTATTACCTCTAGAAGTCTATTTCTTTAAGTTTCCTGTACACAATCATCAGTTTGATTGAGCAGACCACATGAAACTTGGACATTTCATGTTCATCATTATAATTTTTTGGTTTTATACCTACTCTTTTATAATAACGCAGAACCCTTTATTATGGCAACTTTCATCTGCATTTCTCCTTTTTATTATTACTATATACATAAAATTTGAAGATGATTTGTCAAAAAAAGAATAAAACTAAACAAGTTGTAATCATATTTACCAACCCCTCTGCTCGGGCAGGATATAACACAAGGTCAATTTTTAAGTGGAGTTTAACAGGTTTGAATTTAGAGTTTTCCTTCTCCTAGACTAGTTGCCCCACCAAGGCTGAAGAACCTAGTCTACCCTACTATTTACCCATAGCTGGAGGGAGAAATAATTGGATTCATACCTTTCCCAAGGGTATTAGTGCTATGTGATATGCAATCAGTCTCGTCCAGAATTTGAACTCGTGTCGCCGTGTCCATTTCCTACGACAATAACCAAACAAGTTGTAATGAGATTATATAACAGAGTTCTGTTGATGATCTGATTGATGAAACCTGGTAGCAAAACTTCTAGTTATATATATTATTGAAATTTATTCCTTTATTTCTTCTATGAATACACCATCCTAGGGAAAATGCAATTCTGTTGGATAACACTATTTCAATCTTCCTCTCATCAGTCTTCATCAAAATGGAGTCTGCTATCACATTAGTAATAGGTAGTATAGTCAAACACAAAAAAATAGGAAAATACTGAAAGAAAATGACCATCAAATTTCATCATTTTATCAACTTTAAAAAAATGTTTCATTGAGTACTTAATACACACTTACTGATTCATAAAACACTCAACACACACATACATATATATATATATATATATATATGTGTGTGTATGTGTTTGTGTGAGTGTGTCAGTCATGCAACCTGACCTCACTCAAAGTAAGGGGACATTCTATTGTTATGGTAAACTGCCATTTGTATTCACTGTTTTATTAATCGTTTAGTCAAGTTTTATTAATTTCCAGCTGTATAAGTATAAATATGTTGAAATAATTGTAATATTATGGATTAATTTTTTTTATATTATAATTTCTCAACCTCTTATAATTTTCAAATAACCATGGAATTAATTCAAAGGAGAAGTGTCTGGGAATTACAATTTCATCCTTACGAAAGTGCGAATACAAATTGATTGTGTGTGTGTGTGTGTGTGTGTGTGTGTGTGTGTTGTTGTTGGGCAACAGTCCTTCATTTAAGCATGTTTGATTAAATATTAAAGACATTTTGTCTATATAATTTTATTAGGATTCTTTCAAGTTTCCAGACAAGTGTTTTGGTTTTAGTTTGGAGTTGGTAGATGAATTTACTGTAATTGTTCCAAGCATTTGGTCTAACCATTACAATTCTTTCAAGACTTCTTACTATGCGCCTTAATCCATAGAGTTACATCTTAAAAGCCACTACTCCCAAATCCAAATTTTGAAAAATTCAAGTTGAAAACACAACTATAATACCACACAAAATTAATAAACAAGACTACAAATCCTGGAAGCCCTATATATAAAAACAAAAAAACCAACAATTAATAGAATTAACTTTGAAAATAATGACAATGTTTTGAAATGCTTTTAGTCCTTTTTTATAATATTCTATTTCTATGGATAAGGTTCTGTTTTAAATTTGTTCAATGTCATCAGCATCTCATTTTAATCCAACTATACGTTTATATAATTTTTGCAATGTTATAAAAAACCTAAAAACTTTTTTTAAAAATAATCTTTATACATGCAAACTCCTGATGATAGCCTATCAAAGGGTGGAAAAGCATTCAAGACAATCTAAGTAAATTCATCTACCATAAAACCAAAACACTTGTCTGTAAACTTGAAAGGACCCTAAGAAAATTATATAGACAAGAAGTTTTGAAGTTGGGGACTGTAGTCGAGGGCAACCAGAAGGCTCCCTTTTCAATAGCTACTACACCAAGGTGTAGGGGAGGGTGCTACTTCTTTCCTTGGATTGCTCCACTTTACCCTTGATATGTTCCTTATATTGCTGAGTGTTAAGCAAGGAGGTATCAAGTGCCATTTTTAAAGTTTTGGGTATGACACGACCTGGGATTGAACCCAGGTCTCCCGGACCATTGACGAACATTCTACCCACTAATGTGTCTTTATAATTTAATCAAACATGCATATATATATATATATATATATATATATATATATATATATATGCATGTTTATATATATATATATATATATATATAAGCTGCTGTCTGTATATCTGTTAGGGTATAAGTTCTATATTGTTTCAATAAAACAACCAGATCTCCCCACTTCAATTATCAGAGTATCCTGCTATAGATAGGTGAAATGTTTTAATAATATACTATTACTTAATGTTCCATTAGGTAATGATATATAATCAAGACATTCTATCATACTCAGTGAAAATGAAAAAATATTGTTTAATTTGTCAGTCTTCTTTATTCAAACATGTATTTATAAAAGGCTGCTGCCTAAAGGCACAACACTTGATGAGTTAGACATTTTCAATTTATATTCTTTTATGATTATATTTCATTAATGATAATTTTAGAAATGTAGTTTTAAATATCACTCCAAAAAAACATACAAGAACTTGGAAAGAAAATCTAGCAAAATAATTTTTTTAAAAAGAAGATTTGCTTAAAGATATATTTATCCTGGGCAATAATGGGTACTCCTGCTATTATATATATATATATATATGTGTGTGTGTGTGTGTGTGTGTGTGTGTGTGTGTGTGTGTGTGTGTGTGTGTGTATGTATATATAGTTGACTTAAAGGCTTATATATATTTACCAACCCATCCACTCGGGCAGGATATGACACAAGGTCAATTTTTAAGTGGAGTTTAACAGGTTTGAATTCAGAGTTTTCCTTCTCCTAGACTAGTTGCCTCACCAAGGCTAAAGAACCTAGTCTGTCCTACTATCAACCCATAGCTGGAGGGAGAATAGTATTAGTGCTATTTGATTTGAACTTGTGTTGCCGTGTCCATTTCCTACAACGATAACCATTACACCACGGGCACCTCCACTAACTTCACTTAAAGGCTTATATTAATTAGATATGTGCTGACACTGGATACCGTATAGAGGACCTGCCAAAAGAGATGGACAATAAGGACAGATAGTGAGAGAAAGTCAAGAGAATCTATTCTATCAACATGTTTTGATGATATTGATAAATAAAGCGTCCTCAATCATTAATAGAGCATATAGAAGTTAGGATAGCATAGACAGAGCAAATAATGCTTGATGATTAAGTGGTCTGATAAAAAACTAACAGTCACCAAGCACCATTGACTCTCAGTCTACACTATCATATAAGAGAGAGAGAGAGTGAAACTATACAAAAATTCTATTTCAAAATCCTTTTTCATGTACTTTTTCTTTTCTCTTTTTCATCACTTCTACACATCCTCTGCTTCTTTCATCCTGATTCTATATAAACCTTTTCTGTCTTTCAATTTTCACTAAATTCTTTATTGAACTTTATTCTTGTTCTTTTATTTCTTCTCTCCTTTCAAATATCTTTCCTTCATTTCCACTCCTACCCATCTATTTTTCCTTTAACTTTCCTCATCTCCAATTTTGTTTTACAATCTCTTCTTTTCTCTCTTCAGTATTTTTATGCCTGCATTGACTTTTCATTTTATTCAGATTTATCTTCCTTCAAAACATTTCCATCAGTTTTAGTAGGAAATATAACTAGTTCTTATAGAAACACTGACAAAATTTACAGACTAGCATAATGCCTGTAAACATCTGCCAAGGATCAAAATGTTGCTCTCTACTCCTGTCGAGAAGCACTATAATATCTGTGTGCTTTGTCTAACTTTGTATTTCTAAGTTAATTTTACTAGGCTGTTCAAGCAATAGAACTGGTGTATTCATTTACATGATCCCTCCACTCTAAACAGGATGTGACACAAGGTTAATTTATAAGCAGTGTATTATTGGCTAGAATTCAGAACTTTCCTTCTCCTAAACTGATTGCATAATGCTAAAGAACACAGTCTATCCTACTATTTTCCTATAGCTTGGAGGAGAAGAGATGGATTCATGCCTTTCCCAAGAGCATTAATGTGAAGTGCAAAGCCAACAGCCTTGTCCAGGATTTAAACTCAGATCACTGATTCCATTTCCTACAGCTAAGCACACCTCCAAAGCGATGAACTACCTATATCACTTGTCTACTTACTTTCAGATCAGACAAATCAGAGCAGGATATATATATATATATATATATAATAGACACCTGTGTTGTCAGTGAGAATTTTTCGTAGTTGTGTTTTTGGGCATGAATGTCTTTTTAAATGCTGAGCTATTGAACTTGTGTCAGAAAGGTCTCACCGACAACACAACAATACTCGAACATCAAAATAATAAACAAAAACTTCAGATTCTCGAGGCACTATATATTAGAAACCTGCAACCAGCACTTAATAGAATTAATTTTCAAACCAGTGCTAACATACTTAAATGTCTTTAGCTACTGGCACTATTTACAGAATTACATTTAAAAGCAAGCGCCATAATCTCCAACAGCAAAGACGTCCTTACACAGTAGTAATTTGCTAAAACAAAAGTTACATCACTTTTGTAACAGATTCTCCCCTGATGATGGCCCAAAGTCGGGCAGAAAGTACTAGGGATACATACAACTATGGACAATACCTAAATCAATTCCCCCCCCCCCGAATACGATAAAAGTAATACGGGAATTCGAACGGATCCAAAAGAAGATATGTAGGCATAAGGTGTCTATTATGTTTAATGAAATTTGCATTAACGAAGAAATGCTGCCTAAATATACATATATATATATATATATATATATATATATATATATATATATATATATATATAATGTAGTTTGCTATATATATTAATAAAGAATGCTCAATATTAGTGAAAGACTTTAGTGACTACCAGTTTCTCACCTATTTGTGTTACCCTAAATTATATAAATAAAATATACATATTAGCTAAAACTATTTCATGGTTAAGTTAGTATTAAAATCTAAAAAATAGAATATAAAATAAAAAACTTCATATATTACAAAATTTCTCAATTTGCATAGAGTTACAACTTAAGAAAAATGGCACAGCACAGCAAGATTATCATTAGAGCAATATACTTAAAATGCTTAAACTTAAAGAATAAAGTAATTCCCAGCCCAATATGTAACTGAATGATCATTTTATGGGTTCTGCTAAACATTTTTTAATCATCCAAATTCTTGATATTATTTGAGATAATTATGAAATACAAATAAGAATAAAAGACACCTTCCAAAAGAGATGCATCAACATCATGGACTGATGTTACAATGGTAAGCAAGCAAGTTCAGAGGCAGTGTAGTAATTTTCATAATTTAAACAATAGAAAATTCAAGGAATATGTTGACATTTCTTAATTGTCACAGCATTCTTTTACTGCACTGCTATCATACTAATTTTATGTAAAAATATTTCCTTTTTAGGTATATTTTTTCTGGAATAAAAAAAAAGACAAGAAATCAATAGTTAGTATTCCAATAATAAGACATGCTGGGTTTTTTTAGCCTTGGTTAGGCAACCAGTCTAAGAGAAGGAAAACTAAATTCAAACTGGCTTTACTCTGCTTAAAAATTAACTTTCAGAACAAGCAAGAGTGAGGTTAGTTGGAACATGTATCATAGCCAAGTTTCTTCAGGGAGAGCTGGTGTGCTAGGGATTAATTGTCAAACCAATTTCCCTGCTGAATTGTGTAGTATAAGCATATGTGCAGGGGGGAGATTTCACTTAGCTTAATGTATCACTTTATCCCCTCTTGCCAAATCCTAAGGATGAAGCTAAGTAGGTAGTCACAATGGTATTAATGTATAAAAGCTTATTCTATCATGCCAGTAGTTACATACAGAAAAACATAGAGAAAAAGTCAAACTGTTCATTATTCTATAAGATGTGCCAAATGTGACATTATGATTTTGGCACTCTATTCTGGCAACTTACCTCCATTAAAGTGAAACCAAGTATTGAATCACCTTACAATATATACAAGACTATTGTGGCTCTTTAAAATCTGGCAATTAATGGCAGCTCTCAAAGATACACTGTGAGAATCTCCTTACTTAAAGATGAACGAACAGCAAAGCCCATTAATGTCTTATAAACATGCAAAGTAGGGTCTAAAAAATATCTCAGAATGTTTTATTAGAGCAGGCTTCACTTGTAAATTATATATGTACATATTGGTTGGATGCATGGAAATTCTATAGTTTAATTAGTAATGGAATTTTAAAAACAATATATAAAAATCTACATATTTCTAAAATTCTCAGTACATTCATGTAGATAAAACATCTAAATACAAACAGTGATGTCAGCATTTGCATAGGTAAGGCATGGACTGCAATTGTTAGATTAACAACCAAATGTAAATCTTTCAAGCTGTAGCCATATCAGTACTATTATATGGTTGCACCACTTGAACTTTAATGATATGCCTCAAGAAAAAGCTACAGGAAAACTACACAAGGATGCTGCATGCTGTTTCAAACAAATCCTGGAAGCAGCACCATTAAAAACTGCAGTTTTATGGTCATTCATATCTCATCTCACAAACCAAGCAAGCAAGACATGATGGACACAGCTAGAAAAATAAGGATGAATGACATTTTTCTATAGATTCTAACACATTGACATACCAGTGTAGGATAGTCAGCAAAAACTTATAATCATCAGCTCTGTGAAGACACTCAATGTAATCAAGAGGACTTGCCAATAGGGACAGATGGTGAGAGAGTGTCAAGGAAACCCATGCTGTTGGCATACCTTGATGATGATGATAGCAATTATTAAAATAAATGCATTTCTGAGAAAAGAAATGATTCTTCTGCACTGAATAATTTCAACCAATATTCTTTTCTTGATTCTTTTGGTCATGGTATCTTTCAACCTTCTTGAAGTGATTGTTTTATTCAGCAATATTTTCGAAACTTTGAATAAAGCCTTTATTGAAAGTGCTAGATTCTCTTTCCATTGTCCAGGTGAAATGAGAGTCTTATTAGAAATAAACAGACATTAAGTCTAAGGCTTCAAAATTCCACCAACTAAAGCAATGATCTCCAATCACCAGGGCTCAGCTGTAAAACATACTGCTGGACCTCAAGGAAAATGATTTGATGATATGACAGTATAAGTCAGCTGCATTTTTTCTCATCCTTTTTCATGTCTACTGATAGAAATTATATCAATCTTTTTTTTACTTTTTTTGTAGAATAAAAACAATTTCATTTTCAGCAGGATACATAATGTTAATGGTTATAGGCATTGGTTCCCTAAGCTTCTAAACAGACAATCATCTGGAGGTTGCAGGTTCAATCCTGACTGCAGGCGAGTAACAATACAGGAATACTTAGCACTTATACCCGATTATGGTTAACAGAATCAGAACAAGCGACCAAAAAATTAACATACATTTTTGTTAGCAATTCAATTTTTTCTAACATAAAAATTTTATACAATGCAAATAAATTTGCTTCACTTATGAAAAATGTTGCAGTTTATTTCATATTCTAAAAAGAAAAATTATAAATTTATAAATCTTAATGCTCTTTAAAAAATTTTTTTCCTCTTTTTCATCAAAGTAAGATTAGAAAGGGAAATAAAACCATCAACATGTTCATAATTCACTGTCTGAAATAACAAAATACCTGTGAAAAACTTCTTGAAATGATTTACATAAATTTAAAAATGTAAAGAATTTTAAGTTTTATACAGGAAGAAGAAAACTTCAAAATGTTCAAAAAAATTTGAATCTTTTAATTTAAAAAAAGTCTTTTTTTTTTTTAATTCTTAAAATTCATGTGACCGAATTATTTTTTTATTAGGGCATTTCAATAATAAGAAAAAGAAAAACTAATGAAAAATAATTATACCCATTACTTAACCTTTCCACTCCCAAATTCTATTTTAATCCTTAAAACATTGGACTTAAATTTTGCATATCCAAAATAAAATAAAAAATAAAAGTTGGTGGTGTTAAATATAAAGAGAAAGACTTCATCTATAAAAGGTTAGCAGCACAAAATTAAAAAAAAAATTTGTTAAACAATTACAATCTAACTTGGTAGTGAAAGGGTTAACATGGTTTGGTGTCAATGTGTTTGCTACCTGTTAAGCAACAAATGACATTAATGATGTACCATTCCCTTTCTGAAATTCACACCTTGTATTCATTTTATCCTTTTATACAGTTGTGACTAATACCTGCTTTCCAGCAATGTTATTTAGTTTTGAGTCAATCCTCATTGTTCTAATTCTTGGCTTAAAGCCGTCATAACACTACCACCCCCCCCAAAAAAAACATTGGCATTAAAGGTGTTAAAGTACACTTTAAAATGTATGATACTAGATTATTATAATGATTCATTTTTTTTTGGACACAATATCAGATTTTCAAATTTGTCCAATTTCCTTTTCCCAAGAAAAAAGAAATTAAGTTCAGAAAACACTGATGTATATTCATTCATACAAGAGGGGCCAATATCAGTTTCATAAAAGGTAAATAATATGAAAAGATTTACCCTATTATATAATGTTTAAGGCACTACAACCACACAGTTGGAGGTGGTCAATCAAATCATATCAAAGAGATCTAATTTATTATTCATAATCTCTATTATAATACCTCCAGAATGAAATGATATTCAGAGATAGAGAGTGAACTACCTTTTTATTATACTGTAAACAGATTTTTTTAAAGCTTTTTAAAAAGTCTTTAAAATTAAGAAAAAAAATGAAAAGAAAATTAGTGGGATTTTTAGAATTGTGCTCTGTTCAGAAACATGTACTTGTTACCTGTATAAGCTAAGTTGTTTTTTTTAATGAATATCAAACCATACTACAACATTTCATTGTGGATCACGGAAATTCATTATGGCCAGCAAAAGAGATGATTGAAAAGATACATAAAAAAAAAAAGATAGAGATCAGCAGCATTAATTAAAATCAGAAAAAGTTAATATAAAAATCTGACATTATCAGATTCCTCAGAATGTAATATCCAATCTTTGCAGAGGGATTAAAAATCTGAAAAAAATCTACAAAAAAATATTAGATTTATTTCTCAAGGATATAATCATCATTATTAACTGCAATAAAAGTCTATTGTGAAATTATTAGGGTGTATTAGATATTTTTCTAATTTTACAAACCTTTACTCCAAAGCTTAATCTATCTAAAAGCTATATCTGATACCATTATATTATTAACATTATTTTATCATTATCACTAATAATCATTTGTACTTTATATTTCCTATATTGTGATTGCTGATATATCATCATCATCATCATCATGTCGCGCTGGTAGCACGGATATCCCTGACCCTCTCTCGCCACTCCTCCCTATCGTTCATCGCCCTAGGTAGGTCTTCAGGATAACATCCCGTATCCTCACATAGCAGCTGAATGTATGTTCGTGCTGGTCATCCTGCTTTTGCACGGCCATGTGTGGGGGTCCATAAGAATACATCTCTTATGAGTTTGTCCCTGCTTCTCCAGCAGTGTCCTGCATGTCTGGTTTGTCTAGATGAACCAGACATGCAGGACACATTGCTGATATAAGTGTGTATGTATATATATATATATATATATCTCATCATGTCATGCTGGTAGCACGGATATCCCTGACCCTCTCTCGCCACTTTTCCCTATCGTTCATCGCCCCTCAGGCAGGTCTTCTGGACAACATCTCGTATCCTCACATAGTTGCTGGACAGGCAAAATTGGACCATTATTTAAAACAGGGTCTCAAAACTACTAAAGCTGCTTGCAAAATTGGAAAAATGAGAGGAGAAAAAAAAAAAAAAAAAAATCAAACAATATCTGAGTGTACTGCCTAAAACTAGTTAATGCATCTTAAGAGTGGTGAATTGTCCTTTGAAATAAAAATCATAAGTTGACAACCATCAGTTGTTAATTATGGTACTTTATCTTAAAAGTAGATGAGAACCTGCTCACCAGAATTTGAAAACTTTTAAAAGAGCTAGAATCATTAAAGAATACTGAACAAAGTATTACTTATACTTCAAAAGGAACTCTCAAATGATTAAGTCAAGGGAATACTTTTTGTAAACCTCAATTTTATTCCTTAGATAAAGAATCCAGAATTCTGAATGTCAATGTTGAAATCAAAGTTCCACTCATATAAATTCTTTTAAAGCTGTCAATGGAATACAGTAATTTTCATTTATTATGAGCTCTTAGAATAAAAACAGTCAATCACAAAAATTCTCTATCAACAATCTGACTGAATGAAAAGAAAAATTATACCCCAAAATCAATTTTGATTAGAAGAAAGTATATTATTCTTCAGAATGACAATGCTAGCACATTGTCAGTGAAGTAAAGAGAAACTCAGAATATTAGCTTGAAATATTTACAACATCCTCCTAACACAACCAACTTTAAATCTTAAAAGTTCTATTTAATCATATCACTTGAATATTTTCTCAATCTTTATAATGTAGAATTACCATTATTATATAAATTCTGATAAAAGATTATTAAAACTGAAGCTTTAATAAACATTTAAAAAATTTACAAATTCAAATAAAAACGTGCACAGCTAAAAAAAAAAAAAAAAAAAAAAAAAAAAATTCTATGACAAAGGGATGATGTATAGACAATGTCAGAATCAATTAGAAAAACATAATTATGAAGCCAGTGCAAACATTTTGAATAAAATCTTCTGTGAAAACAATTGTGAAAGTGTTTCACCCTTCATACTCATCAGACCTTGGTCTGCATAACTTTTTCATTTCCTAAACTAAAAATCAATCTCAAAGCTTATATCTGAAGGACATTAAAAATATGATGGCACAGCATAGAAGAAGAGTTTCAGATGTGCCTCAACAAATGGAAAATTCAATAGAATAAGTATACTGATTATCAAGGAGACTATTTTGAAAAAAAAAATGTTTCACATACTGTTCATTTCTGATTTAATAAATACAACTTCAAATTTGACTCACCTCATAAAAAGAGTTTTAAAAAAACTGTTGTATATTCTTGGTAATTAATGTCACAGTCAAAATATTGTAACTATAAAAACTGAATGACAACAGAATAAATCAATGTCTAATAATGATAATTCCATATCTCAGAAATTCAGAGAAAAATCATCCAAGTAGTTATGAGCCAATCTAATAAAAGAATTGAGACAAAGAAATTTGACCACTGAAGAATATTGGAGAGTAGAATGGTCAAACATTAACAATCAAGATAAGGATAACAGTTTGAATAAAATCAATATATTGCATTTTCATTGCGACAAAAATGTAGAAAGCAAACCAATTTAGCACCACCAGAATTCTTCACATTCAAAAGTAAAGATTCTTTCTACAAAGAAAAAGTTTTAAATTGGCTTTAATCATTGTTAATAATGATTAAATACTTGAATTGGCAAGCTTCAGAAATTAGTAGATCATTTCACATACCTTGGTAGCAATATCTTATTTACTGCAAGCAATGTTAATATACACACAGGTTAAGCATGGTTATCAATGATATGGAAATCTGATCTCTCTGATAAAATAAAATGGGGATTCTTCCAAGCCGTAGACATGTCATATTATTATATGGCTGCACCACCTTTAATGAAGCACTTGGGGGAAAAAAAAGCTAGATGGTAAGAACACAAGGATTCTGTGTACTGTTTTGAATCCTTGAAGCAGTACTCCACAAAACAGCGTGCATATAGCCACTTGCCGCCCATCTCACAAACCATCCAAGTAAGATGAACAAGACTTCCTGGGTATTACTGAAGAAGCAGCTATAAGCACATAAGGGAATTTCTCCAGTGGACTGCCACACAGAGACATCAGTGTGGGCTTATCAGTTCTGTACAGACACTGGTTGCTGTCTAGTGGACCTGCCAAGAGTAATAGCTGATAAAGACAGATGGGAAGAGGGAGTCAAGGGAATCCATGCTATCAGCATCATCATTATGATGATGATGATGATGATATTCTTGATGAATAAATTTAACTTTTATTAGAATTAAACTTCTTTCTATTCCCTTTCTACAAATTTTCTAAATATATCCATTTCCATTGGCATTTTTTCTTAGTCGGCTACATGACTAGGGCTTTCCCAAGCCCATCAGTTTGCTGATTCCATTTCCCATGTCAATAACTGTTCTGCTACCTGTGTCTACGCTATCTTAACTTATACAAGGATGGGTTGAATAGTCAATATGACATCATATCTGCTGTTGATAAAGGGGATCCAAGCACTGCAACAACAATAGAAGAAGTGTGTGGACTGCAAGATGGACTATAGTGAGACACAAACTTTATTTGGTTACACAGCATGACTATCTTGGTCAGCCAATGAACTTTTCAGCTAACCCTCGTATATACTCTATCACTACTATTGATCACTCTTCATTTATAGATATAGCAAACTACATTAAACAGAGACACATACAGAGGGGGAATATGCAGGTGGTATAACAGAACTTTTTAGCACTTCCTCATATATGCATAAACCTTCTCAGCCTGACCAAGAAGTTTATGAACTATTCTATATATTCATCCCAAAGTTCATCCCAGTTTGCAAATCATTTATTGAATTTCTTTAGCCCTTCTGAAAAAAATCAATAAAACATGAGAGAGAGAGGGAGAGGGAGGAAAGAAAAAACTGTTCCTTTCTTGGCTAGGACAAGAACTTCTCAGCATCCTCAAATATATATATTTATTGAAGCAAGTATCAATAGCCTTTCTCTAATAGTTATCATTTTCTACAGAGCCCATCGATGCCACAAGGCAATATGGTATTTCTTACAACTCAATGCCACTTTACACTATGCAACCTGACATTTTCCCATCTTGTTAAGCAGGTGTAGCTCAGTTAGTATTACTAGAGTTTTCTTATAAAAGAAAAAAAAAAAACAATGAAAAAAAACAAAACTTGTATTTCTGGTTGATGAATGTCATCAAAGTTCCAATGAACCAATTTAGTGCTGAATAGTTTATAATATGAGATACACAGGAAAATGGAAAAAGTAACAGGTAAAAGTGAAAGGAGATAAAACTTGTTATCTTCCAACATAACACATTTTAAACCATGCAACTCATTTTCTACCCTAGTTCATTTTTTATCAAACAAGAGCCCAAAAAGTGGAACATAACCCAAACAGAACAATTTTAATACTTAAAACAAAAAAAAAACATTAAGATATTTCATTTTCATGTTTTAAATGAAGCACTGTCAATCATAATTTTGACTGGAATTCACTTTCATCTACTAAGTATGAAAAAACAATGACAATAATTTACCCAATGTGTTCACCATGAGCAAAATGTGACACAAGGTCAAATTTTTTAGTAGTATACAACTGGTTTGAATTCAGAATTTTCCTTCTTTGAGACTGGTTGCCATACCAAGCTTAATGAGCCCAGTTTAGTCCACTATTTACTCATCACTGGAGGGAGAATAGTTGAATTCATACCTTTGCCAAGTGTGATATGAAATACAAACAGCCTTATTCACAATTTGAATGAGAGTCATGATTTCCATTTTCTACAATGACAACTGTTCCATCATGAACACTTTAATTTAAAATGAAGTAGAAGAGTTACAGATGTGATTTTAACTTCAGCAATACCAAAGGGTCTCATAGCTTAATGGTAAATGGATAACCAGTCTTCCTTGAGATAAAAGGGGGTGTGATTTCAAGTCTCTTAGCAAGATGTTTCTTGCTATTGTAAAAATTATGACCTGAGTGAAATAGTAGTAGTAGTTGGCGACCGTAGTCAAAGGTGACCAGACGGCTCCCTTTTCAATAGCTACTACACCGAGGTGTAGGGAAGGGTGCTACTCCTTTCCCTGTATTTCTCCACTTTACCCTTGATACATACCTTATATTGCTGAGTGTTAAGCAAGGATGTATCAAGTACCATTTTTAAAGTCTTTGGTATGACATGATCTGGGATTGAAACCCAGGTCTCCCGGCCCATTGGCGAACACTCTCCCCGCTAAGCCAATGAGCAGGTTACTTTTAAAAAACATGAAAGTTAATATTCCTAAGACATCTTTATATTTAAGGTTATTACTATTAACATAAAACTGAGGGTAAAAGTAAGAATGATTTAATAGTAAAATGTCTCTCTTTTCGCACTTAATCCACAGAAATTTTATTGAAGGTATCTTCTTCTTGTCAAGACCTTGAGCAAGTCTTCAAATGTCATTGTAACCCACAAAGAACATAATTTGATGTCAGCTTTTAAGATAGGATATTTATTTCCTGGAGAAAACTTTTGGACACAGCTGGTATATACAATTGATATCATTGAAAGTGGGGTGATTATGGGAACCTATCTACCTCAAATAATAAGGTCTTATGCAGTGGTGTGTATTTCTAAGAAGCAAGGTATGCATTGCTTACCATATAAGAATTATTCAGCACAAAATCAAAAATATCTTGAGTCTCATTATTTATTTCAATTGTATCACACAGCTCTTTCGCAAGAATGAAATTTATACCTATTACAATGAATACCTGAAACTTGTAAGCAGACTTCATCTTTGACTATATGTACCTATGATATGCAAAATTCAATTTTCAGTAATCTCTTTCCACAATGAAATGATATGAAACTTCCCAATGACATATGAAGTAAATTTGATGTAAAGAATACAGTTAAAAGTATGCAGCACTTTCAGCTCCTACTGATTTGGTGAAAGAAAAAATGGACCAATATACATAGTGTTTTTGATATTTTTTGCCCATAGTAAATATTTTATTTTTTGTTTCATTTAAATGCATTACTACTTACAGTTCTTGAATGATGATATTAACCTAAGTAACTTGGATAATGCCAACTGAAATTTTGATGATCCTATGACAAGCTTTTTTTGAGTCTTAAATTTTGTTTTGAAAGTTTAATTAACTGTAAATAGATTCTTATAATCAGTGATATTGTTGTAAATTTTGATATTCAATGAAATTTTCAATTCTCTTTTCTAACTTGTTCTCTCCTACTCTACAATATCATTTCAAACAGTCTATTTTCCAGCCTTTTTTTAGTGAATTGGTGATAACAAGTCTTAATAGCATACAGCCTTGATTTGCATATAATCTGGCCTACAGACTAACAACGAAAGCTTTGCACTAGATGATTTTTACCTAAGCAAGCACCTTGTGTGATGAAATTGTTTATTGAGTGAGGCTCTGAATTCAATTCTCACTGGGTGCCCCATCTACCTGCCTTCTACCAATATAACCTAAGCTTAGTAAGTGACTATGAAGAGAACCAGGGAATGGAATAATTAAAGTGAAAGTAGAACAAAATGCACAAAGATGAGCATAATGATGATAATAAAAATTATTATATTATCTTAAATCTGGTTCATCAAGAATCAGCATTATCACAAATACCTATTGAAAAATAAACCAGAAAATATCTATGTATCAAGACTAATGCTAAATTCAAACCAAATCAAACTGACGATATATAGAACTAGGTTATAATCACAAGTAGTTGTTGGCGACCGTTGTCGAGGGTGACCCAAAGGCTCCCTTTTAAATAGCTACTACACCAAGGTGTAGGGGAGGGCGCTACTCCTTTTCCTGGATTGCTTCACTTTACCCTTGATCCTTACCTTATAATGTTGAGTGTTAAGCAAGGTAGCATCAAGTACCATTTTTTGAGTCTTTGGTATGACTCGATCTGGGATTGAACCCAGGTCTCCCGGGCCATTGGCAAAAACTCTAACCATTATGCCAATGTCCGGTTCAATCACAAGTAAACAGAACAATTTTCTTTGATGTACCAGTGTATTTTTTCAAAGCTTTTTTTAAAGAAAGAAAAGAACTTTTTGACAATCTTCTTTCTTATATTTGTATTTATAGAGGCACATTGGTATTGAATAAATGTTCACTGATTTTTCTAAGTAGCTGGGTGCATTGATATTATATTCAAGATGTTTAAGTAATGTACACACAGGTGCATATATACAATGCATGTACATATTGAGTATGCTTGGCACACATTAAAAAAAATTCTGGCATGAATAGAGATTCTACAAAGATGAAAGCAAATGTTAAATATCTGTAATACAAGAACTAGCATTCACCTGTTTTGTTATCAAATAGATACTACTATTTCTGTGAAAGCACAAGTGTGATAACTTAAAAGCCTATTGATTTCACCTTGAATTTAAAAAAAATCAATTGGGCAGAAAAGGATCAAATTATTCCCTTTGGACAAATTAACTTAATAAATAGGACAGGTTTTATCATTTCATTCAGGTTTCATCATTTTTTATTAATGAAAATAATCAAAATGTCTAAGAAACCCATTGTAGATAGTTTTAAGGTTCATGTGAATCAGAATCTAAGAAAAAGAACTTCCAAAATGTATCAAGTTCTTAAGATTATAAGTATATCCAGCTAAAATAATACCTCAATCAACAAGAGCTATGGGGAAGTCTGAAAAGTTCTCAGTCTAATCAAGATAGAGCCATAAATATACATGCCATTTCATATATTCATCCAAGTGCACCAAACCATTACAAATAAGTTTGAACCTCACTGGGTGCCCTATACATCCAGCCTTGTGATACAACTCAGCAAAGCTTACTAAATAACAATTCCACATATTCCTTTCACAGTTTAACACAACAAGCATATAATTTCTCAAGTTTCTTTAAACCTTAGAAAAATAAGAATCATTCCCTTCTTAGTTGGGCCAAGAACTTACAGCATTCATTCCTAATAACAGAAATGGGTAGTTTAATGAAAACACCTACATAGCTTTCTAGCCAAGTCAGTCAATGATGATCAGAGCAGATATAGGGAAAAATCAAGTAAATCCAGAATATAAAATATGACAGCCTAAAGAAACACCAACAAACTGGACAATTTCAGACAAGATGTATCAACTCAAATACTGTAGACACAAGAACAAAGAACGAGTTTAACAACCCAGATAAACAGCAATAAATATTAATGACAGTCCATGAACTCTCAATATAATATACAGTAATATTTTTCTGTGAACTGTAGAGAATAATTCACTCTGATATTTAGACTTTTTAGCATCAATTGATGCTTGCATAATAGATGTGTGAGAAAAATGTAAAATTGGTTAAGAGAACAATACAGTAATTATTAGCAAGGTTCAAATGAACAGGTCAAAAGGAAGAGACTAACCAATAATTTTGCTCAGTTAGCCTTTTTCTCTTTTTTTTTTTCAGTTAAGGAGAAACAGGTGTGTGGGTAAGTGTGCACTCATAAAAAGGACAACATATAGTAGATAAGTAAAATAATGACTATATCTGTATATTCAAGGGTGGGGATGAGGATCATGAGAGAAAGAGGACCTATGTTTCTGTAAGAGTCAGTAAATGTCAGGGCATGTGACTAAACCAGAAAATTAATAGATTAGAAATGAACTGTTATGGGAGGTGGTGGAAACAATGAGTATTAGAAACCATTATCTTTGGTTATACCGACTAAAATCTCATCATAGATTTACATTATTACCACTTGAATCATTTCAGGTATTTTCATTAATTTGCAAAAGCAACGTCTGAGTAAAAATTATTATGATTTATGAAAGAAACAATGTCCAAGTAAAAATTAGTATAACTAATAAAAGAAATAATGTTTGAGTAAAAAATATTATAATTTACAAAAGGACCAATGTCTAAATTTATTATAATTTATAAAAGAAACAATGTTTGAGTAAAAAATATTATAATTTACAAAAGGATCAATGTCTAAATTTATTATAATTTATAAAAGAAATAATGTCCAAGTAAAAACTGTAATTTACAAAAGAAAATATCTAAGAGAAAATTATTACCAAGAGATTTTTAAGATTTCAAAGTAAATATAAAAAAGAAATTTTGAAAATAATTTACATTACAGATCTATATTTTGTCTTGTTAATCTTTGAAGCCCTGATTACCACAATGCTGCTACAAGCTCTTTTAGAGTATTTATGGCAGGATAGTGTACATGTTAAAAATCACTCAGATCTTCAAATATTGGAAACTCTGCGCAAATGCTCTACAAGTTTGTCACAAAATTTCCATTTCTTTCTAGTTTTGGTGATGACTTTTCTTAAAAGATGTTTCATTTTAGAGAACTTTGTATGAAATATAATACTTATAATTCTTTTTCTTTTAATCATATAGACTCATTAATAATGAACACTATCTTAATTTGAATATTCATATTAAATACAATTGAATCTTTATGCATCACTAGGTATCTAAGTTTGTCTGACCAGTAAAGCATATAACCAAGGTATTCCAAAGAACTCTGGGGATTTTTTTAGCTATGTATGAATTAAGTTTATGCAACCTTATATAATTTACCTAGGATTTTAATACAATGCCTAATATTTGTGCACAGAATTGATATCTAACATTGAAATTTATATTAATTTTATTCAAAATTACCTAAAAAAAGTATCTACAAGTTAAAAGCATGGTAATGGTAATCTGAATCCAAATATTTTTAAACCTTGTTTTTCTGATGCAGGTATCATTGGGGTGCAAGAAAAGTTTTGCTGAACAGGTTAGGCTTTGACCCATTTACTAAAACTTTCTTTTAGAAAAATAAGGTCTAAAATTGCTTACCACGCTTTTAACCTGTACTATCATACTTATATTCATAATCCAGATAAGATAAATTTTTATTCATTTACATCATCTTTTTTTTTACTGAACAGGTAAGTCCCAAAATGAGGTCTTCAACAAGCTACAATTTGCTTATCAGTCATATTTCTTAAGTCTTTTCCTCTTGTGACCACTGAAGTGTTGTATGTAACCTTCAAATTATGGGCAATGGCTAATTTGTATTTTGGGACCTAACTCTAACTGATCAATAAAAAAAAATGAAGAAAATGACTGAAAATCATTCTAACTTGAACTGTGGATGTAAGTATTACACTTTTCTATACTTTTTTGATAACTTTATATAAAATTTATGTAAATTTTAATTGTGAGGAGTATCTATTCTGTACAAATACTTGTTTAGTTTTTTTTGGTGGCAGTACAAAATATAATAACCAAAAAGGGTTAAACACTTTAACAAAAGAAAATTTGGGAAAATTGAACTCATTAATATTATAATTAAGAAAGTTGGTGACCGTAGTCGGGGGCAACCAGGAGCTACTACACCAAGGTGTAGAGGAGGGTGCTACTCTTTTCCCTGGATTGCTCCACTTTACCCTTGATATGTACCTTATATTGCTGAGTGTTAAGCAAGGAGGTATCAAGTATCATTTTTAAAGTCTATGGTAGGACGCAACCTGGGATTGAACCCAGGTCTCCTGGACAATTGAAAAAAGTGGATAGAGTGTTCGTCAATGGTCCGGGAGACCTGGGTTCAATTCCAGGTTGCATCATAACAAAGACTTGAAAAATGGTACTTGATACCTCCTTGCTTAACACTCAGCAATATAAGGTATGTATCAAGGGTAAAGTGGAGCAATCAAGGGAAAGGAGTAGCGCCCTGCTCTACACCTCGGTGTAGTAGCTATTGAAAAGGTAACCTTCTGGTTGCCCTTGACTACGGTTGCCAACTTTACTTATTGATATCTAATATTAAAATTATAATAAACAACATTCTATAGAATGCCAAGCTTGGGGGTGGGCAAGGTATGAAATATGTTCATCTCAGTCTGACTTTATATACTTTAACTTGGATTTTACTAGAATGCCAAGCAATTTTGGCAAAGTATCAGATAAGCAGATAACAGAGATTGAGAAGATAATGAAGAATTAAAATTAGTGAAAACTAATTAAAGATAAAATAGACAACAGAGATGAGAAAGTTGTATTAGCAAAGTGGTATACAAAGATAAAACCAAATATTCTGATGATCATTGCACAATTTTAGTTTTCTATTTATTGCAGCTGTTAATGTTAGGACAAGCAGTTTAGCATATAAATGTTACATCCTTATATATACAGGTGTGCAAGATGTACTTGTTGCTATCTTGAATGATTAACTAAGCACAAAATAGAAAGGTCTGCATCGTGAGGCTGCTTTGAATGATACTGAATCAAAATGGCAAAAGAAGATGCCAAGATGCACTCATAAAATACAAGTTCCAAAGAAAGAAACATCAAATAGTTGACCAAGTTGAGGCTTGTGGCATTGGGGTTATTAAAATAGGAAATGAACTCAGTAAGTCTACTTCAAATCCCAGACAAAGCCGTTTGGATTTCACTTTGTACTAATGCTTTGAGAAAGGCATGAATTTATTTCTTATTTCTCCAGCTTCATCTTAATTTTTATTGTTTTTTTATGAGACACAAATTTACATTCCTTTTGCCTCAAGGTAATTTGGCACTACATGCGAGCTAGTTTAGCATCTTAGCTAATTTGATTGCATCAAAGAAATCTAACACTAATAAAGTTACTCAATTGGAGTCAAGTTCGCTGTTGTTTTACACACTAGTCATGTTAAGATTTTTTAAGCCAAAGAATATGGATTCAAGTCTCCCAGTGTGAATATTTTCTTTTTCTTATTACCAATACATGGAGTTCCTCACCGTCATAGAAGTGATGATCCAAATGATTGGTTTGATTTCTTTTGTTTAATGGCATATCAACCTTCATGCACTATTTAATGCTAAAGCCATCCTTGTAGAAGAATAGCAGTAGTACTGATGGTGGATAAAGGGGTTCATAACTTTCCCAAGGGTATTAGTCCAAAAGTGAATGTAATAATGTGACTGGAGTTTGAACTTGTTTACTATGATGTTGCAGTCCAGCACATTAACCATTACATCAGAGAGATTGACCCAGGAGAGTTTCAATAAAAGATGGTGAAAATTAAGATGATGAAGGATAATACTAATCAAAATCATTAATAAAAATGATTAAAAGGTTTTACTAAAATAATATAACTTGTCTAATTTGAAATTTAATTTAATTTCATGAATAAATTCCAACTGAAATTTTAAGGTACAATTGATTAAAGAAAAAAGATATTCTGGAATAATAATTAATAATTTCATTTTTGTGAATATTTTGGAGGAAAACATAAAAAAAAAAAACCTCCATCAAAATAATCATATGCAAACATACATTACAAGAAAAAAAAATTGGATCAAGCTTCAGAACCCTCACTTCAAACAATTGAGCATTATTATATCGGCTTAATGAGTTCAATCCCAGGTTGAGTCATACCAAAGACTCAAAAAATGGCATTTGATGCTGCTTTGCTTAACACTCAGCATTATAAGGTAAGGATCAAGGGTAAAGTGGAGCAATCCAAGGAATGAAGAAGCGCCCTCTCCTAAACCTTGATGTGGTAACTATTGAAAATGGAGCCTTTGGGTCACCCTCGACTAAGGTTACCAACTTGACTTTTTTTTTTTTACTTTATATACTAAAGTACTCAAGATTAGCATTCTTATTTTATAGTCACAATGCTTCAACTTGTTTTTGTTTTTTTCAGGTATCTATTATGGCCAGCAACTTTCTGGGAATTTTGGACCAAACCCTTTTTTTAATCCACTGAGTTTTTATTCTGCTGTACATGATTAGAGAATATCCTGTATCAGCTAATTTTTTTTTTTTTTTACTTAATTTTAACTTTATAAAACATTATGAACTAGTAATTATAATATATGCATGAATTCTTCAACAAAAGATACCATGCTCAGTTGTGTACATTTTTTTTACTATCAATGTCAATGAATATATAGGTAGATATGAACTTAATAACCTAAATATTAAGATAGAGGAGATATGGATTTTTTAATATATAAATTTTGGAACATTAATTATATCACAAATTAGAAATAGAATGTTCTCAAACTTTCTCATCTTTTTTGGTTTCATTTAATAACTTACATAACCAGATGAAGGTCTAAAAACTGAAAAATCTAATGTTGGCCAATATTTCTACAAATAAAAACATCCAGTGTCATATCCTGTCTTAGTTTGAATGATCTTCATCTGTAATCTGGCCAAGAAGAAATACCCATTGTTCTGATGGTATGATTGCGAACATATAATCCAGATTGAGCAATCTCCCAAGGTCTAAACGGGGCACATAAACACTGAAACATCTTCATATAAATCTGTGAGTTTATATATACAGGGTGTTTCAAAAAATTTTTTAGCATTTGAGATGTACTGGGTGTTTCACAAAAATTGTTATTTGACCAATTCTCATTAAAACAATCTCAAATTTTGGCAGCATGTGTAGAAACAACCCTCAAGTTCTATATTCAATATTCAAACAATTTTTCTTTTCTAATACACTTTTGTTTCATCCTTACCCCTTTGGGCAGTCCATACTTCTGGCCAGGTGCCAAATTAAGCTAAGCTTAGTAACCTGCTACATTCTTACCCTTCATTTTTCTATAGTGGCCAACTTATCTTGCTGATGATGACTAAGTAAATATTTTTCCAATTTCCCACCAAGTCCTTTTATAGAGGGGGAGGAGTTCATGCACAAATCAAGACTTATGCATAGCCATTACAGAAAATGCTTGGTCCCTTCACCACAGAGCAATAAACTCAACCCTGTTCTTTTTGATAAGGGGGCAGGTGCTGCCTGGTGGGAAGACTGCTTGGGACCAGGTAATTAACTTTAAATCACCCACCAGGATGACGAAGAGCACATATTTCAGAGAAGTATTTTCTTCCAGCTATATCAGTTTGTAAGCATGTGCCTGTATTTATAAGTATGGATTTCAATGAAAAAATGTTTGACAATATCATTAGCAGATGGTTCATCAAGACATTTTTAATTAATCAGATTGCATGATTAAGTGAAGAAAATATTATAACTATTTGTTTGCTTGGAAATTCACACTGGAAAAGAGAGCCACTGTCTTTGTGATTGCATGGAAATATTATCATCCAGTACTTGAAAACATTCAGAAAAGTGAGAATCATCTAAATTAAGCCTTAAAATGGCATAACTCAAAGCATAATTTTGCATATCAAAAACTAAAAAGAAAAAAAAAAAAAAAGAAAAAATTGGTTGTGAAAGGGTCAAATAAGATAGGCAAAAACAGAAATATTTTTGTTCACTATGTACATTTAGGTAGAATCAGAAAAAAAAAAGTGGTTTTTTTTTTTGTTTAGTTTTTTTTTTTTTTGTGCTGCATTCTTAAAATAAACTCAGACAAAAAGGTCTCACCTTTTTCTTTCCATTTAAGTATATTCATATGTTCACAGGTAATAAATGATAAATGACTCAGACAAATAAAAATAGCTAAGAAAGGTTAATCAAAATGTTGGAAGCTATTTTAATCTGACCATTGTTAGGTAATCTTGTTTAGCATATGAAAATACAAGAAAATAGATATGTTATTTGGAAATGAAGATAATCAACCAAATTGGTTGGTTGGTTGTGTGTGTGTGTGTGTATATGCGCGCGTGCCCCATTTTGTTCCTTAAATTATCAACTGACATATCATTTGACCAAGTGTCATATAGTGGTAGAAATGGACTGAACAATAGAAAATGATACACAACTTCATTTGTAAGTATTTAGAAAATTTACAAGAAGGGAAAACAAAAAATAGGAAAAAGAAAGTTAAGAAAAAAATGAACAAAATGGAAAAGAACAAAAAATCGAAGAAATGAAAAGAATATGAAAAAAATGGAAAAAAATGTGGAAAAAAAATGGAAGGAATGAAAAGAATGTGGAAAAAAAATGGAAGGAATGAAAAGAATGTGAAAAAAAATGGAAGGAATGAAAAGAATGTGAAAAAAAATGGAAGGAATGAAAAGAATGTGAAAAAAATGGAAGGAATGAAAAGAATGTGAAAAAAATGGAAAGAATGAAAAGAATGCGAAAAAAACGAAAGGAATCAAAAGATTGTGAAAAAAAAACCAAAAGGAATCAAAAGATTGTGAAAAAAACAAAAGGAATCAAAAGATTGTGAAAAAAACAAAAGGAATCAAAAGATTGTGAAAAAACGAAAGGAATGAAAAGTATACAAAACATAGGAGGAATGAAAAAGAATGCGAAAAAATAAGAGGAATGAAAAGAATGCAATAAAATAGGAGGAATGAAAAGAATGTGAAAAAATAGGAGGAATAAAAAGAATGCAGAAAAATAGGAAGAATAAAAAGAATGCAAAAATGGAATGAAAAGAAAGCAAAAAAATGCTAAAGGAATGAAAAGAATGTGAAAAAATGGAAGGAATGAAAAGAATGAAAAAAATGGAAGGAATGAAAAGAATATGAAAGAATGAAAAGAATACAAAAAATGGAAGGAATGAAAAGAATATGAAAAAAATGGAAAGAATGAAAAAAATGTGAAAGAATGAAAAGAATGTAAAAAAATGGAAGGAATGAAAAGAATGTAAAAAAATGGAAGGAATGAAAAGAATGTAAAAAAATGGAAGGAATGAAAAGAATGAAAAAAAAATGGAAGGAATGAAAATAATCAGAAAAAAAATCATCGAAGAAATGATAAGAATGGAGAAGAATGAAAAAGAATGAAAAGGATGCAAAAAAAATGGGAGGAATGAAAAGAATGGAAAAAATAGAAGGAATGAAGAAAAGTAAAAATGGAAGTAATGAAAAGAAAAAAAATGGAAGGAATGAAAATGATAAAAAGAAATGGAAGGAATAAAAAAAAAATGAAAAGAATAAGGAAAAACAGAAAGAATAAGAAAAAATGGAAAGAATCAAAAGAATAAGAAAAAAATGGAAGGAATGAAAAAATAAGAAATAAAAGGAATGACAAGAAAAATTGGAAGAAAATCTAATTAAATTTAATACAAAAAGGTTAAAAAATAAATAGATAGATAGATAGATAGATAATATTTATTTACTCATTTATTTTTGGAAGAAAAAAGGAATTAGTTAATCCATTAAAATCACAAGATACAAAAACAAACAGATCAAACACTTGACACTTTCACAGAAGACAAATCAGAAAAACAACTAAAAACAAGTGTCCTGGGAAAATATCTTTATCTACAGAATTTGACCTTCATCATCGTCTACTTGACTGACCATTCATTATCTTTATTAAATTGTTTTCTTTTTACACTTATTTTTCTTTTAGAAATAAGAAAACTATTTTTGTCTTTTCTTTGAAAGGATCTTTGATGTAATCTTCACAAACAAACAAACAAACAAACAAAAAACAATAACATTCAAGTGACCTTTTAAACACTTCAGGAACCAAAAGTAATATAAAGTTCCAAAATATTTTAGGTTGGTTGATTTCTTTGTTTAATGGCATATCAACCTTTGTAGGTTATTTAATGCCAAAGCTATTCTCCTAGAAGAACAGTAGTGGTACTATTTAACCCATAGCTGGGAGGATAAGGGGCTTCATACCTTTCCCAAGGGTATTTGCCCGAAAGTGAACATATTAGCACAACTGGAATATGAACTTGCTTACTACGATTTCGCAGTCCATCGCTTTAACCATTACACCAAGACCCCCCCCCCCCCCAATATTTTAATAAACATATTAGGCATTAGTTTGATTTTTTATCTTTTGCACAGTGAAATTGAGTAGAATAAGACTAAGTGACAGTTTATATGATCAATTGATTGATTTTAACAGCAATCCATCTTGGGTTATTTTATGCCTAGATGTTAAAAAATATTGTACATTTATGTTTACATTTTTTGTGTAGTCGTTTAAGAGTGTTTTTATACACTTATATGATATGAAATATTCCTATCTAAAGCATAATTTGCATACAGTACATAGTTTCAAGTAATTATTTCTATTTAATAAAAGACATTTGTTTTGCATACAGTTAAAGGGTTTCACATATCTAATAATAATAATCCTTAGTAAACAATTATAGCTTTAAGTAACTATACTTAATACAATTTACAGTTTAATAGCATCAAGTATTCCTATCAAATACAAGTAATTTTTAAACATCTATTTGACCTATAAGCAGGAACCTAACAAGTACTAATGGCAATGAAGTGATACTCCACACTCCTAGATTTTCAGAACTAAAACCTCCCTCTCAGATGCAGTTTAGTGATATATCCCTAGGAGTTAAGGGAGTCTTATCCTTCAGTAGAGAATACAATCAGCATATTCTAAGCCCTACTGACAAAGCAGAAATGACAGCTTTATCAATGTAAAGAAAACCTGTAAGAATGAAATACAAGATTTTTTAAAACTATCTGTCCTATAACATTTGTTACATTTGCATATAAATTTCATACACTGTCTCAACTATTAGAGATATAATACAACTAATTCAATAGTCTTTTAAAAACAAGGATATCAATATTTACTTTTTGAATTATTTTTACATCTAAAAACCTTTCAAGCTTTAACTTCTTTCAAAATTGATAATGAAGAAGAGTATGTGTCCTTTACAGATAGTCATGTGGTTTTTTGTACTTAAAAAAACAAACACTGAACATTATTTTCAAATGTGGTTAATTTTGCTCTTAAATTGTCAATAATACTTTTATAGTTTGTTTTTTTTTCAGTAAATAACTCTAACACCTTGTTAGGAACTTCAACCAAGAGACCATTTTGCAAATAAATTATGTTAACCCATCCTCATAAGAGAAGATGCCAACAGGATTAGAAAGATTTTTGCGCCAACCCATCTGGGAGGCTCCCTCTCAGTAGAATCCCCATATTAATGTCTTTGTGTCACATTCTGTCATCAAGGGAGGTATAGATAAATACATCCACATCTTAAGATATGATCAGACATTGATATTGCCTAGTGACTTTTGCCCTTTGAACTTCAGTATAAAATTACATAATGAAACATTCTCACAGATTTTTTTTACACACACACACAAAATATATCCATTAAATTAAGACTAAACATAACTGCTACATCTCACAAATGAATCTTTACTTTATCTCTTAAAATATTCATGCTCTGGCTAATATCATCTTTTCTTATAACACTTTGTAACTTATGTTTTTCAACAAAATTTTCATTTCATTTCAAGAAATAAAAGTTTATTAATGTCGATCGGTGTTTTATTTAATCATTTACAACTTTATCCACTAAACATGTGTGAAGATGGTATGCACATATTTTTTTCCATTCATGTAACAATGGACCAACTCCTTAAGATTTGCAACCCACCTGATATGTAAGGAAAAGCTGAACTCTTATAGCTAAAGAATTGATAAAAGAAATGTGCCACATGAAAAAGAGTCTTAGTCTGTGTGCTTTCCAAAGGACTCCATGTTTGAACATAGCAAAGAAGGCAGCATGGACTCACAATGAAAGAAAGGAAATAGGCCATCAAAAGAACACAATGTGGAGGTTGAGATGATTGTTGAAGAACATAAGAGATCTAGCTATATAACATATAACCTAACAATGAAAAAGCATTTAATTACATAAGAAATAAATAGTTTTTAACATAATACCCTTCTTTGTCAATCCACTTATACAGTGAAAATTTCAGATCAAAATTCAAATGATGATGGACGAATCAATTCACCCTTATTACATGTATATATTAGATTTTGGGATAACCATTAAATGTACAAGTAAACATTAAGTCTACATATATATTTGGATATTTATACTGAATTGCAACCAAAAAGTTTTAGAAATCAAAATACATTGTTCCCTGGTGTTTCTATATCTCCCTAGACATTTGAAGTGTTTCTTTAAATCACTCTATGAGGAAATAAAGAACTTCATTTTCAATTTTTTTTTTTTGAGGAAGATATTTCAAGCCTGAAGTTTTCTGAATCATATTTGATAGTACATAAGATGCACTAAGCAAAAAAAAAAAAAAAAAAAAAATCTGTGAGATTTTTAAGCTTTGAAGATTTTCCCCTAGTTTTCAAGATGATTAAAGTTTTTCTTACAGGGCACTAAACGTTTTTCCTCCCATTCCCTTATAGTGTTTTGGTTAACATTTAACTGTAATAGTAGCTTGTTTTTTTGATAGAATGTTTCCTGCTTTATTTTCTCTTGCAATGTTTTATTACTGTAGTCATGTAGGATATTTTCACTATTGTGATTTCTTGCTTTATGTTTAGGTTGTACTGCTAACTCGTTTTTTATATGTAGTAATGTTTTCTGCAATAGCTAGAGTGTCTTTGTAATGTTTTGTAATGTACTGCTAGCTTGCTTTAAACATTACATGCTTAAATACACTAGAAACTTGTTTTCCTGAATATGTTCAACTGAAATACAGGGTGGGGGGGTATCTTATATGTCATCAACAATGGCAGTTATTTACTAAACTGCAATGTAAGGTCAGAAGTAGAGGGCACTCAGCAATAATCAAACTCCCTAGTAATGGTCTAATAGCATAACTCACTAACCATTTCACTTTGTAAAATGCCCCTTAAAAAAATAAGCAAGTACAAGGCCAACAGTATTGAGCTTCTTGTGAGTATCAGAATGGATCTGGGAGTAATAACCATATTTACCAGCCCATCCGCTCGGGCAGGATATGACACAAGGTCAATTTTTAAGCGAAGTTTAACAGGTTTGAATTCAGAGTTTTCCTTCTCCTAGACTAGTTGCCTCACCAAGGCTAAAGAACCTAGTCTACCCTACTATTTACCCATAGCTGGAGGGAGAATAATTGGATTCATACCTTTCCCAAAGGTATTAGCACTATATGAAATGCAACCAGTCTTGTCCAGGATTTGAACTCGTATCACTGTGTTCACCTGGGAGTAATAACAATGAAGAGGTCACTCCACATTCCTCAAAGCTTCAAAACTGGAACCTCACCACCAGATGCAGTATAGTACCATAACTAGAACCCGCTTTTTGGTGAGGAAGGTGGAGAGGAGGGTATTACTCTCTCGGTAGAGAATGCCATCAGCATATTCTAGGCCCCACTAGCAAGATTTGAGACAAATTATAAAAGAAATAAGAAAAGGGAAGTGACAAGCAAGAAAATATTTGAAGAAGCTTGTGTTTCATATGTAAACAGTGAGAAAAGATGCAGAATATTAACAACATTGATTCAACTCAAGAAAGCAATCAAACTACCACCTTCAAGTAAACATCACCAAAAGAAATTTGTTAGTTTTATATAGTACATGAAAATTGATTTGCCAACAGTAATTTTTAGTGATGAGTGAAGAACTACATTGAGTGAATCTGATGGCTAGGACAAAGATTGGACCCTTCAAGATAATAATCAGTCAAAATTACTTGGAAGACAACTGGGGAAGAATTGACGACAGTGAAATTATAGGTCCCTTCAAAGTCGATAGTGTCAAGATAAATGTGGATATTTATCATAAGTTCTTGGATAAGGCATAATTTGAGCAATATAAATCATAACTAAGAAGTTTTAAGCAGAAGTGTGTATTCCTGAAAGATAATGCACCTTCATATTTTGGTAAGCTAAATATTGCCTGGCTTGCTAAAAATGACATCAAATCAACTGAATGGTTCACAGTCTCTCCAGATAAGGCATCTGTGGTGGTGTAATGGTTAGCAAGCTCGACTAGCAAACCTACATGAATGAGTTCGAGTCTCATTGAGTGCCCCTTTCATATGGCCTTGTGCCACATCTAAGCAAAAAGCTTAGTAAATTACCACAGTCTCTCCAGATATTAATTCAATAGAATAATATTCAAAGATCTCAATAAAAAAAATACAAGTAATAATAAAGCTGAAACCATAGAAAAAGTTAAAATACATGGATAAAAAACTAATGGAAATTATAGAAAATCATATATTAACAAATAATTTATTCATGTACAAGATATACGTTAATCAAATGTTGCTGTGACCTGTAGATTTTGAATTTATTTATTAAAATAATACATTGCACTTAGTTAACATAAAATCTCAACACCAAATAATTTATTATCAGTATTCTAAATAAAGACAAATATTATAAACTGAAACACACAAGATATTCCTCATAAATATAAGTTTATCCTGAAGTTTTTACCAAGATCTGTTAATCTATATAAATTTTGTGAAATATTGACTTGTGTAATAAAATATGAGTGTGTAGATCATAGAATAGCAAACCTGTTCAGTTTGTATCAAGAATGTTCAGAGAAATGTAAAGATATTTTTAGTGATTCAAAGTGAGATATTTACAATATTTTATCAGGTAAAAGATTTTTGATTGCCTTCATTTAAGAGAGAAAACTTATGTCCAACTTGAAAGTGGAATGAATATGATTAAATGAAACATCACAGCCAGTAGATTTAAAGTGAGAAAGAAATGAATTCAAATCTCAGTCAGTGACCTTTAAAGAGAGTCAATCATTAAAGCGATTAATGTTCAATTCTAAGGATCCCCCAAGCAATATCCTCTCCCCTGAATTTCATTAAAATCACTGACATGCATTTTGGAATATCGGGATCACTCACTCTAAAGGATACATAATTTCAATGCTATATACAATTAATCAATATATATGTACAGCAATATGATATAGAATTTATATAAATATACAAAACTGCCTCTCAAAATCTATCTTTCATGAAAGCACAAAGTTTGGTTTGTTTGCTTTTTGTTTAATGACATATCAAAGTTTATGGGTTATTTAATGCCAAAGCCATCTTTGGAGAAGAACAGCAGTGATATTATTTAACCCATAGCTGGAAGAATAAGAGGGTTCATATCTTTCCAAAGGATAGTAGTCTGAAAGTGAGAATAATAGTGCAATGGAAGTTTAAAATTGCTTACTTTGAGGACACAATCCAGCACTTCAGATATAATGCCACAGGGACTTCTCTCGAAAACACAATATATAAAGAAGCAATTATAGTAGTAGGATGAATCTTCAATAATTGTCCAAACAAATTCTAAAGTCTGCTTTATTGTAGACTTTGCCTTGTTGGCAGGGCTTAGAATATGCTAACTTTATCTCCAGCAAAAGAGTAAGACTCCCCCTCCCCCGCCAAAAAAAAGAGTTGTCCTATGTATGATACTAAACTAGATCTTGTGGTAAGGCTCTTGTTCTGGAGAACTGGGAAGTGTTGAGAACTCCTTCATTGCCATTACTCCCAGGTACACTCTGACCTGGAGTAGCAGTACCTGTTAGGGTCCCATCTATTCATATTTGATAGATCCATGTGTAAAAAAAAACTTAAACAAATACACATAATATGTAAATATGAATATGCAATAAATTTGTTTCATTAACTTTTAGGTATAAAATAACCTAAGACAAACTGATATGCCATTAAAATCAATCAATCATTCCCCCTGATATCAAACAGCACTTTGAGTAATGACAGATTTACATTGCTTTTTAAAATCAGCTATTTTTACAATCCAGTGAATCTTCTGTGTATTTCTTATTAAGAGCAAATAAAAACAGTGGAAAGAGTGGGAACCTTGAGATATAATTCAAGGCTTTTGTTCTCTTAATCATATTAACAGATCTTGCTTGAAATTGTTCTTTATAGCATTGATTAATGAAGTGAATAAGGGTTTTTCTTCCTTACTTCCTTGTCAAGATGCATAGTAATAAAAATATGTTCAGAAAAAAATCTGAACCTTCAAATTCTTAATTAAAAATTGACATCATTCAAAAGAACATGAAAATTAGTCCAGCTTGAAGCAAAAATGAATTATTCAAGCTTATTTTTAGAGTTTAATGCGAATCTTATCTTTATTCAAATAATTACCAATGTTTTATTCAATTATAAAAGTGTTCAATTGATAAATAAGGTCTCCAACACATATAAAACAAGTTTTATAACAGATAAATAATGAAACTGATATCAAAATTGACTAAGTCTATTTATTTTCAAAGTTTATTTTCAACAGTTACTATTTAGTGCTAAACATTTATCCAAACATTCTGATTTTTTTTCATTTCATTCTCAAAGTAAGTTTCTAGCTTACTTTTAATTTACAAGGTTGTGTCAAAATTTGTAATATTTTGGTGCTATAATCAAACAGGCGACATCACCACACTAGATGGAACCCCTCTTAAACTAGTAGACAAATTCACCTACCTAGGAAGCAGCGTATCATCAACAGAAAAGGACATCGACACGCGGCTAATGAAGGTATGGACAGCGATCGATAGGCTATCGATCATATGGAAATCAGACCTGACCGATAAAATGAAACGCAGTTTCTTCCAGGCAGCAGTCGTATCGATATTGCTGTATGGATGCACTACTTGGATGCTAACTAAGAAGCTAGACAGCAATTACACAAGAATGTTGCGAGCAATATTGAACAAGTCCTGGTGGCAACACCCCACAAGACACCAACTATATGGCCACCTGCCTCCCATCATGAAAACTATCCAAGTTAGATGAACCAGACATGCAGGTCACTGCTGGAGAAGCAGGGATGAGCTCATAAGTGATGTACTACTATGGACCCCCACATATGGCCGGGCAAAAGCAGGACGACCAGCACAAACATACATCTAGCAGCTATGTGAGGATACAGGATGTGACCCTAAAGACCTGCCAGAGGCGATGAACGATACTTTACATGTTCAAAATGGGACATAATACAGTTAAGGCAATTAAAAACATTTGTTGTGCAAAAGGTGAAAGCGCAGTTGATCCCATTACAGTACCCAAATGGTTCAAGAAATTTCATTTGGGTTCTAAGAATGTCGATGATAAAGCAAGGTCAGGTAGGCCTAAAGCTGTGCACTGTTTTAATTGCTGCTCTTAACTCATTGACTGTTGCATCTTCTGTGCTATAATATTAAATGGCGCAATTAAAAGTCACAATTGCAACTACAAGGCACCTCAGAATCTGCATGTTATAGTTGAACACCATGTAAACTTACCAGGGGTTACAGGGTGGTATGGATTATAAGTGTTGGGTATAATTGAAACATTTTTTTTAAAATGGCACAATTAAAAGTCACAATTGCAACTACAAGGCACCTCAGAATCTGCATGTTATAGTTGAACACCATGTAAACTTACCAGGGGTTACAGGGTGGTATGGATTATAAGTGTTGGGTATAATTGAAACATTTTTTTTTTTTAAACAGTCACTGACCAAAGTGTGTATACATTTTTCAGACATTCTCTCTCTCTCTCTCATTCTCTCTCTATATATTATATATTTATATATGTATGATAGACTATCATTAATCTTGATATATGAGAGCCTAACATTCAGCTAAAGATGTGAACTGTCAGACTTCTTACAGATGGGATCTGTTTATAGTGATTAAGGTTTGTGTAGAATTAGTCACACTTTTTGGATTAGCTGATAATAGAAGAATAGTGTACCAATGTGCAACAGATTCTCTGAATAACATTCCTCAAGTTTTTAATTCAGTTTTTCCTTCTCCTAGACCAGTTGCCCCACCAATTTTAGAGAGCCCAATCTGTGTGCGTCCATCTCTCATAGGCCAGAAGTGTTTTTATTGTTTCTTGATTACAACTAGTATATTTACTAGCTATTTACATAGGATTTTTTCAAAATATATCTTGAAGCTTTCATTCACTATAATTTTTATATAAAAGCTATTTACTAAAAGTTTAGGGCAGTGGTTCCTAATCATGTCCTCACTTCAACAGTTCAAAAGAATTATGTGTCCTATTATTATATATCATTTGTTCACCATATCCTCCTAGAAAAGTAGTAATGGATAACCACTTTTACCAGTCTTTTACACAAGTAGCTCCAGGTTGAAGATCAAAAAACAAGGCAAGGAAGATTGTCTATGATGGTAGATTGTAGAAGACTCCATGTCAAAACAGTAATATATAAATCTCTATATACATTTAACAAGAATAATAAGATAATGATTAGTACACAGTTTGCAGAAAAATCAATGTTGTAAATTAAGCAAACAATATCTTGATACATCTGAAGATTTTAGGAAATAACCAGTCTCCATACGACTCATTTCTCAGCCACAGAATGCTTTTTGCTCTTCTAACCAAAATTTCAAATAGAACACCCCCACCAACTGGAGAAAAAGATAAAGAAATTAAGAGAAAAAATGGAGAGAGAAAGAAGGAAAAAAAACTATAATCAGAGATTCCAAAAAGTAATTACTTCTAAACATTTTTACATTAGAAACTTGTCTAGAAAGTTTGAGATCTGTCAAAATCTTTAGTTTTCAGTGGAAACCAACTAATAACAAATGATAATACTCTACTCTGGTTATATCACATCAGTGAACAAGTTAATGGTTCTATCACATTCTTTTAGAACATTATGCAACTGGAAAGATGATTGTCTAATAAAAAAAATGAAATTATGTCTTTCCCAAGATGAACAATTGGCACTTAAAAAAATTAATAGCAATTCAGTGAAGTAGATAAAAGTTGATTTTCTAAATAAGATTCAAAGAGAGAATGAGATAATAATGAGAATTAAACCAATTATGAAGTTAAAATGACCTTAATCAACGGCAAGATCATTGAAGATGGTAAAGAAGTGAGTTTTCTTTTTCAAATAATTACATAATTACAACATTTTAATTAAATACAAAATTACTGTTACATATACCATTGAATTATACAAGTGTATGTACACACCAACAGACATCAGTTTAAATGAACTAAAATACACTTATAATCATCATCATGTCAAGCTGCCAGCACGGATCTCCCTGACCCTTATCCTGTATCGTACAGTTGCTGCTTTGTGGGGTGCTGCCTCCAGGACTTGTTCAGTATTGCTCGCACCACCAAGAATACACTCATGCACAAAGATATGTGCAAATACATACAAGTAGTTTGTATATTGTGATGGTTTACATCTTTTGTTTTTCATAATTAACTGGTATTAAGTTAATCTAGTTTTAACTAACTTCATTAAAAAAGATTGCATTTATATTGTTTTAACCCCAGTCATATCAGCATATATCATTTTTTTTTCAAATTAATGAAAATAAAAACTAAATTAGCAAATAATAATCCAATTTTTATTTGAATGGATATAACTACAGGTGCATATTTTCCCCCATAATTTAAAATTAATTTCAACCGCTACTTATTTTAAAACATAGATGAAAAACCAAACTTTTCAAAACATTTTAGTTGACAAACTAATTTACAAAAGCTAAATAGAATAACCAACAGAATTGATGAGATATAAACTGAGAATTCTTCAAAGCTGTTGCCATGATGGTACTACTGTATGGCTGAAATGTTTGGGAAAAGGCTAGATGGACACTACACTGAATAAGATTTATCAGATAATGATTTGGAAAAATATTGGAGAATGTTACAATTATGTTGCCAGTTATAATGTTCCCTAATATTTTTTCCCAAAGAATCATTATCCGATGAAGCTCTAGGCAAAACATAAATATATATAAACAGTCCACCAAATTAGTTTTTAGGTCTTATTTATCTTTCATTCTTTCCAAACTTAAATCCTTGTAGACAACACAAAGATACTATATAATATAAATTGCAAAATAAATAAAAATAAAAATAAAAACAAGGGCAACAAATACTTCAAGCCATAATTATTTCTCAAAAACTAAACATTAAATAAAATAGCATTCAACCATCAAACTGATATAGAAAATATATTTAATATTAAATAAACATATAAACTCAAAGAACATAACAGAAGTTTGTAAATTAATAGTTTAAAGGCAAGTATAAATGAACTAAGTAACGTAATAATCTTATAAGCGAAATCTGAAAACAAGAAAAAAAAAAAGAAATTAATGATAATTAAGATTGAAAGAGGAAAAGATTACTAATTACTTTATAAAATAATGAAATCTTATTTTTAAGGGTATCATTATTTAATGAGTATCATCATTTTATTCCCGTTAATCATGATTCTCTTTTCAACTTTGTACTAAAATGACTGGACAAAAAATGTTCAAATACAAAATATATTTTTGAACACACATCACACACTTAATTACTAGCATTCATTAATTTAAAATTATGATGGACGATGGCAGACAGATTATAATGTAGTTTAAAATAGCTTATATTTGAAGTCTTAATAAAAAAAATAGATAAAATAAAAAGAATTCTTTAAAATATAACCTTTTGATATACGTCTATTTACCATAGAGTCTACGATAAAGTTGATTTTTATATTTCCTCTTAATATAATTCAATCAGAACTTCCCACAATGCTTTTCAAAGAAATGTTTTATTCACTATTAAAAAATACTTACCACCTGGAAGACTGAGAAATATATGTTCTGTATCCTTCACTAAATTAGAAATTCATATAATAGTGTGAGAATATTCACTCAATGTTAGTCACTATGAGAAGAACAAAGTAGATTTATATACCCTATTTGACAAATGTGTATGTGTGTGAGAGCATATAATGAAACATCAGTTTTATTACCAGACACTTGACATGTGACAAGGAATTTGCACATTAATCTATCAGAGATTCAACTTGACATTTATATTAAAACATAACACAGTTCCTGATAGAAATAGATTGAAACTCCTACTCATCTCTCACTTTAATATGGCATTATCAGTAGAATTGGTGTGTTGAGAACACATGAGGAACATTGGTTGGCTGAAATAGTTTCAAATCACTCGATAGAAGAATGATACAAAAAACAAAACAAAAAAGACAACAAAGAAAAAGAAAGTACAGAGAGAGTAATTTTGAAGGAAAGAAAAAATTACAAAAAGAAAAAATAATTGATTGGTTAGTTGATTCAATGGCATGTCATCTCATCTGGGTTATTTTATGTTAGGGTTAGGGTGAGAGAATCACATTCACTGTATGTTCATATTTACATTTTTTGTGTAATTGTTTCTTAAGAGGATTTTTTTTGCACATGGTCCTATTGAATATGAATATAATTTTTAAACAGATCTATTTGATCCATAGATAGGACCCTAACAGGTGGGCCTGGAAGTAATGGCAATGAAAGAGTAATTTACACTCCCCAGAGTGTCTATCGCACCACGTTTTTGACCAAGTAAACCTCTGGCTGGCTTGGGTAGGATTTGAAACCGCTATCTTCTGACAATGCTCACCTGGAACCGTAGAGACTCAATGCCTCTATCTGCTGCGCCACGGGCCCCGAAGGATGATCAAGGATGGATTTTTTGGTCTTATAAATCCTTATCTGGTCTTCCAGATTCGGGTCCGTACCGAATTTTTGTACTTGTCTTTAATTGGAATCATTTTGAGATGAGGCTTCTTAAACTGAGAATTAATTTTTATTTATTACGGACTTTTTGTCCTAATCTTGTTATTGTTATTTTTTTTTTATGTTGTTTCTTCTTTCACTACGTTTCAGCCAAATTTCACCTCTGGCCTTCTTCAGGTGATTTACCGCGACCTCGGATAGGAATGCTGAGTCTTGTAACCTGTAATTACTGGGGATATGGTTACAAGACTCAGCATTCCTATCCGAGGTCGCGGTAAATCACCTGAAGAAGGCCAGAGGTGAAATTTGGCCGAAATGTAGTGAAAGAAGAAACAACCTAAAAAAAATCCAAAAAAAAAACAAAAACAAGATGAAGACAAAAAGTCCTTAATAAATAAAAATTAATTCTCAATCATGAATATGTTTCAATTTTTAAAATGCCACCTATTACTATAACAATGACATTTCCAATTATTCTGTAATGGGACCAAGTTGTCACACACACACAGATATATATATATATATATATATATATCACTAACCATAGGTTCCTGCACTTGGTTGCAAAATTTTATATTTTATATTTCATGATACAGAGACTTAAATTCTCCACTTTCATCAATAATTTCCTTCTATAATGCAATAAACAAATAAAAGTTTGAAATCACCTTACTATAATGTTATCAATTTTATTGAATAAGTCCTGGCGGCAACACTCCACAAAGCACCAACTATACGGCCACCTGACTCCCATCACGAAAACTATCCAAGTTAGACGAATCAAACATGCAGGACACTGCTGGAGAAGCAGGGACGAGCTCATAAATGATGTACTCCTATGGACCCCCACACATGGCCGAGCAAGAGCAGGATGACCAGCTAGAATATACATACAGCAGCTCTGTGAGGATGCGGGATGTAGCCTTGAAGACCTGCCAGAGGTGATGAACGATAGGGAAAAGTGGCAAGAGAGGGTCAGGGATATCTGTGCTAGCAACACGACATGACGATGATGATCAGTCTTAAAATTATCCATGATAAACTATAGACTTAATTGATGAATAATAAAAATATAAACGCAAATATTTATAAATCCATCTTAGATTTAAAAAATGTTTTTAAAAATACACACATTACATAAAAACCCGACCTATTTTAATTGAAAGCACTCTTGACCAGAAAATGTACATATTAAAAGTTGACATTTCAAAGTAAATTTTAAAAAAAAAAAAAAAAAAAAAAAAAAGAGAGAATAAAAAAAAGCATACACTTTCTGTAAAAAAATTTTTCAACTGGAAGATTATTTTTATAATTTTTATCCAAGGTCAAGGTTGATAGCACTTCAATAATCGAATATATTAGATTTTCTCAAAAAACATTAATACATGACCTAGTGAGATATTTCAGGTAGTGTAATGGTTAGCAAGTTAGACGAGCAAACTTTCATGAGTGAGTTAGAGTCACATTGGGTGCCCCATTCATATGGCCTTGTGCCACATCGAAACAAAAAGCTTAGTAAATTACTAGTGGGATATTTAAAGTAAAGGAGGAAGAATGAATGACCAGACTCTAGGATCCTGTGCAAAATGGTGAAATATACAACTAGCAGTAGCAGGAATCCTCAACACCACCTAAAGAGATAAAGGGTGCATTCAATAAGTTTCCAGACTTTTTTTGTACAGGTATTTAAAATTGTCGTAGACTCTTGAAAATTCACTATGTTATTGCTATACATCTTATGAGATGACTGACTAATTTTTATGATTTCAGGTTCAAATGAACAGCTACAGCAGCAATTGGAATACACCCTGATTGTCACAGCTGGTGAAATTCAAAAATGCAATCTGGACAAGAGGACACTTTAGAAGAACAATATGCAATAAAATTCTGTTTTAAACTTGGAAAAAATGCCACAGAAACGTATGGAATGCTTCAGACTGCTTTTGGAGATTCTTGCATGAATCGAGCATCAGTTTTTGAGTGGCATAAGAGATTCAAGGAAGGCAGGGAGTCTGTGAGGGATGATGAGAGGTGTGCGAGGAGTAAGGAAGTCAATACACCACAGTTGATTGGCCAAAGTGTTAGGATTAGGGTTACTATGTTGAGGTTTTAAGGGAGTTCAGGAAGAGATTCCGTTGGAAGAAGCTAGCACTCTTCAAATCAGGTCAGTAGCATTTCCACCAGGACAATGCACCAGTCCACAACTCCATCCTTGTCACAGACTATTTGACCAAGATGGGAATCAAGACACTTCCTCGGCCTCCCTATAGTCCAGACTTTGCTCCCTGGGACTTTTGGTTATTCCCTAAGCTCGGAGGCTGTCGTTATGAGACAATTGAGGAGATGAAAGAGGCTGTGATGAAGGTCATTGACACGCTCACTCAAGAGGACTTCCATGGGGCCTTCCAGGAGTTGTTGGAACGGTACAACAAGTGCATTGCAGCCGGAGGAGATTACTTCGAAGGGGACTAGAGTTTCATGTGTGTACTATTAATAAAAGTGCCCATAAGAAAAAAAGTCTGGAAACTTATTTAATGATCTTCATATAAACAAAACAAACATAAGAGCTAACTGAAAAATGTTTAAAGAGAAAAAAAAAAAAAAAGGTCAAATTGGATATGTAACTTTTGAACTCTTGGGTCAGCACGTGGGAATTAGGTGGATTAGAAAATAACAAATTAGGAGACAAATGTAAATTGTACTAAGACATAGTAAGGGAGACTGAGACATAGCTACTTTGAAACCACACATGTTGACATTGGGATGTCCCCACCCCCACCAGCAGCAGCAGTATATTCACTTCTTTGGGGTTTTTTTTATATTGTTTTACTCCTTTTCTTTATTCATCTGATTCTCCCCCTCTCTTTATATATATATATATATATATATATATATATATACACACACACACAATTTGCTGATTTCACTCCCCAAAAAAGTGTGTATGCCATCTAATGAGGCCAAGAAAAACTCATCAAAATAAATTTATAATGATACAATAATGATGCAGTGAGTTTTGTTTCCTTATATATATATATATATATATATATATATATATATATATGAACAAAACAATTGATTATTGAAAAAAAAAAAAAAAAAAAAAACCCAGGAGAATTTGATTTTTAAAGCAAAATTTATAAATCTGAGTAGCCTTTTATAGCAGGCTACTCAAAAACCTGTTTGATGTGGAAGCAGCAGTTGTTTTGGCAACACATTTATTCAAAATCCAGACCCAGACAAACAGACAGATATAGCAATTTCATTTCTAGATATATCTAAAACATGTGACTTACATGCAACTAAGAAAATGACTATAAGAATACAATTTACTATCATTATCATTATTCTATTACATTGTTGGATGAACCATTAGGTTGAATATATTGAAGTCTAAGGACGCAGACAGGAAATAAGTTTAGGTGAGCATACAAAAAATGGCCTAATTTTGATTATCTTGACTGATATTTCAGTACTTTTGCATGTATTTTTTGTATGAGGGATATTCTAAATATATCATTTTCTAAATTAGACTCTGTAGATGAAGTAATATGTCACTTTATCTTTATCAAAAAAAAAAAAAAAAAAAAATTCCTTTCTGCTTCTCAGGGAATTTCAACCCTCAATTCATGCCTTTCCCAATGGCATTAGCATGAAGTGAAATACAAATAACCTAATCCAGGATTTCAACTTGGGTTGTCAATTCCATTTCCTCAACAATACAGTTATGCTAAGAGCACCCCCAAAGTGGTAATGATCTAGAACAATTCAAAATCTCATAGGAATTTACTAAGAAAATAATCGTGCAAAAATGACAGTATAAACAATATCCAAAGAATAGAGTAAATATATAACATAATTGTTCAGTTACTTGATATGCCTGGATAAGAATATCTTTGTTTATTAACCAATTCATTTCATGATATGGTCATTGTAAATGAAACTATTTGTTTAAGTGAAGATTAGGTGTATTTAAATTAAACTGAACAGCAATATAATCAAAATTATGAAACTGGAATATACCCCTCTTGCTATTTTCAGAAAATTTCTCTGCAAGTGTAAATTTTCCTTTATCATTTAAAAGAAAGACCGGAACTTAGTGATTAAAACCAATGCAAACATTCTGCAATTAGTTATTAATTATTACATAGAAGTCAGAAGACATGCAAGATATGTTTCCACAAGATAAATATATAATGAATCTTTACAAGAGAAACATTTAGACATTTCAGAGAAAGGAAGTAGTTAGGATTAGCAAAGATATGAAAATTATAAAATAAGCTCTTCCAGTAGCAATAACAGTTGAGGTGAGTTGATTTTATTTTACATATCTTCTAGAAAAATACTAATAAAAATCCCAACGTAAATCCCATAATGATAATAATAACAGCAAATAGGGGAAAATGGGCAAAAACATACCAACAACCAGATGCGAGAGAGGCAAAAAGATTTTGGAGCAAAATATAGGAACAGAGAGATCATGCTAAAAATGTCAACATGGATAAACAACACGGAAAAAGAGTTGCAAATACTTGAAGAAAGCCCTAAGGTAGAAATACACCTCGATTCACTCAGAGGAAAACTTTAAAAAAATACCTAACTGGAAAAACACAGGCCCTGATAGTATACATGGATTCTGATTTTAAAAAATTCATTTTCATTCATTTCCAGACTGGGTATCGAAAGGAATAGATGCCTATGAGAAACTGAGATACCAAAATGGATGACCAAAGCAAAGACCACCCTGATCCAGAAAGACCCCAAAAAAAAAGGAACTGCCCCAAACAACAATAGACTCACAACATGCCAACCAATGATGTGGAAAATACTAACGGCAAAAATTAGGGAGGAAATTTACTACACACTTATAAGCTGTTGATTGTTCCCCAAGGAACGGAAAGGATGCTGGAAAAGAACCAGAAGGACAGGATATCTACTATATATTGATCAACACATACTCAATGAGAGTAATCATCATCATCATGTTGTGCTGCTAGCACAGATTTCCCTGACCCTCTCTTGTCACCTTCTCTATCATCCAAACAAGATGGAAAAATCTAGCTATGGCATGGATTGACAAGAAAAAGGCTTATGACATGGTCCCCAAAAGCTGGATAATACACTGTCTTAAAATGTATAAGATATCCAACAAAGTCAAAGTTTATCGAGAAAACTCTGGAAACCGGTAGAGTAGAATTGACAGGAGGAAAAAAAAAAGCTAAGCTAAGCTAAAGACCCAGAGAAGTATATTCCAGGGAGATTCACGATTACTATTTGTAATAGTGATGATGCCACTGAACCACATACTCAGAAAATGAACAGGTGGATACAAACTAGGTAAACCACAAGAAAAGATCAATCACCTAATGTACATGGATGAAATCAAACAGTTTGACAAAAACGAAAAAGAATTGGAACTCCTAATACAGGCAGTGAGAATGGACACTTAGGTCATAGGGATAGAATATGGCATAGGAAAATGTGCCATGCTAATAATGAAAAGTGGAAAATGACACGTGACAGAACGAATGGAACTACCAAATCAAGAAAAAATCAGAATGCTCGGAGAAAAGGTAACTTACAAATACTTAGGAATATTGGAAGCAGACACAATCAAATAAGGGAAGATGAAAGAAAAAGTTTTTAAAAAGTAGCTACTCAAAAACAAAGTATATAGCAGGAACCTTATAAAATGGATAAACACTTGAGTTGTCTCCCTCATAAGATACTCAGCACCATTATTGGAAGAGGGAAGAACTTAAATAAATGAACTAGATAGAGAACAAGAAAACTAATGACAATGCATAAGGCCTTACATCCCAGGGATGATGTTGACAGACTATATGTGTCAAGAAAAGAAGGAGGAAGAGGATAGGTTAGCATTTAAGATAGCACTGATGCATCAATACATCGACTCAAAGACTATATAGAAAAGCACAGAGGAAGACTGATTACAGCCACCAGAAACAATACTAACAACACATAAATCCACAAACAAAATAACAAGAAAACAAAAATGGGAAGAAAAACAACAGTATGGACCTTTCAAGTAACAAACAAGCAACATCTCACACAAGAAAACTTGGATGTGGCTAAAAAAGGGAAAACTTAAGAGAGAAACTGAATCTCTTCTAATAGCAGCACAAAACAATGCCATAAGGGCCAATTATATCAAAGCAAGAATAGATAAGACACAACAAAATAACAAATGTAGGTTATGTGGTGATAGAAATGAAAGAATCACATAAGCAAATGCAGCAAATTAGTCCAGAAAGAGTATAAGACTGGACACAACGGGGTGGGGAAGGTAATCCACCGGAAATTGTGCAAGAAACTGAAATTTGAACAAATGGTTTATGCACAACCCAGAATCTGTCCTGGAGATTGAGATGCACAACTTTCTGAGATTTTGAGATACAAACGGATCACCTAATCTTGGCCAGATGACCAGACCTAGTGATAGTTAACAAAAAAAAAAAAAAAAAAAAAAAAAAGAGAAATTGCCAAATCGTGGACTTTGCTGTCCCAGCAGACCACAGTAAAATTGAAAGAAAGTGAAAAGAAAGATAAATACCTGGACCTTGCAAATGGAACTGAAAAAATGTAGAACATGAAAGTGACAGTGATACCAATTGTAATTGGAACTCTTGGTACAGTCACCAAAGGATTGAAACAGGGACTGGAGTACTTGGGAATAAGACAACATAGAAACCATCCAAACTACAGCATACTGAGAAGAGTCCCGGAGACATGCTGTCACTCAAACTCCAGTGAAAAAAAGACATCTGCTAATGCTGATGTGAAAAACTATCAAAAGAGTAAAATAATAATATATAGTATTTAATAAGAAAAAAAAATTGCCATCTAGTGAATTTTGTCATTCCAGTAGACCACAGAGTGAAAATAAAAGAAAGCAAAAAGATAGACAAATTCTTAGACTCTTTCAAAGAGCAAAAAAGCAATGAAACATGAGGGTGAGTGTGATACCAATTGTAGTTGGTACGCTAAGACAGTACCCAAAGGCTTGAAAAAAAGACTGGAAATTAGAGGGAGAATTGAGTCCATCAAGACTACAATATTATTGAGATTGGCTAGAAAAGAGAGAAAAATCCTGGAGACCTAAGGAGGGCTCTAATGAAAGACCACCAGTAAATGCTGGTGTGAAAAACTATAGAACAAAATTATTTTAGCTGATATATTGAAAAACCAAAGACCAAAAATAATCTTTAAAAGCAAATATCAGAAGCTGCATTTAACATAGGTAGTGGAGATGATGGTAATTGGCAAAGAAATGGAATCAGTGAGCTGAGATCAAATCCCAGCCAAGGCTATTTGCATTTGCTTTGCACAAAATCACTTGAGAAATCCATCTCTTCTCTTACAACCTATGGTTTGGTTTGTTGGGTTTTATTGCATATCAACCCTTGAAGGTTATTTAATGCCAAATCCTCTTTATATATATGATTTGTAAACACAGTAGATAACATTTTTAAACGAGCTAGAGCTCATTTGTTTTCACACAGTTAAATGGTTCCAAGTATTCTAACACAAATAGTTCTATTTAGCATTAGTCATTTGTTTGTACTTACTTAAATGGTTTCAAATATTTCAATTTAACATGAATAGTTTTATTTGCACATAGTTAAATGATTTCAAGCATTGCTATGTGATACTAACAATGCAATTTAGGCATACAGTTAAAAAGTTTCAAGTATTGCTAATCAACACAAATAATTTTATTAAACATTACTAATTCATTAGAACACAGTTAAATTGTCCCAAGTATTGCTATGTATCACTAACAATTCAATTAAATATCAGTCATTTGTTTGCACACAGTTTGAATATCATACAGCTCTATTTAGTGAGCAACAAGTCTAAGAGAAATAATTCGAGACCAGATTTAGCAGGCCAGCAGTAGATGACGACCGCTCAAGAAAACAAACTGACTTCATCTTCATACAACACCTTCCCAGTATAAGCAGCTAGACAAATGAAGGAAAAAAAAGACATTTATTTAAAATAAATTCATTAGGATAAATGTCACAATATAGTGCATCATGAATTAGTTGTATCATTTTGATTTTGATCATGAATAATGCACTCAGTCAAGGAGAGATTGACAATCAAACTTACCAATAGTCACAAGCTATATTTATCAAAAGAATAGACTTCTATTTATACAAGGCATGATCAAAAAGTATGAAGACTGAAGCTTTAAACTTTTTTTAAAAACTTAAAATGAACATAGGAACACAGCTGAGCAACTCCTATGAAAAAGGGGCTAATATCTAAACCTCGATTAATGTCTAGACTTTGTTTAGATAATATCCTACCAGATCTCCGAGCTCCTTTTAGCTTTTTCTTGATTTCTAAATTCAAAATTCATTTTAAGGGTAAGATTTGGAAACATGGAGGACATTAAAAAAACAAGATGATCAGGGTCAGATTGAGGCCTTGAGAGGCCTCTGAGCTAATAGGATTTAGAGCTCTTTCATTATGTATGTTCCCTCCACCAACTTGTTTTGTGCTATTTGTCTAATTTGTACAATATTGAGTAATTTTATGTGTTCAATGAAGTGTAATATATATTTGTGTGCATTTTAACCATAACCCAGTAAAAAATAGTACATCATAGGAAGATCTTTATTAAAGTGATACACTTAAAATGCACTAAATTAAAGAATAAAGTAATTTCTAGTCCAATTTGCAACTGGAAGATAATTTTGTAAGGTCTGCATCTAAATTGTACATCACTTTTTTTAATCATCCAAACTGATATAAAAGAAATAGCCATTAAATAAATGCTAATTATAATCATTCACTCCTATCTAAATAAAAGCTTCAGTATTATCATGAGTTACTCTTAACTGGAAACCTGATAAATGCATTTTAATTTTACTGCTTTGTTTTTCTATTTATTACCTATGCAAAAGAATAGATGTTAGAATCTGCACATGTTAATATCTCAAAGGCCTATCTCACATTCTTTTTAAATGATGTATTTTAAAACTTTAAAATACAGAAAAAATAATCAAGTTAGCAAATTCAAGCTCCTTGGGATAGTGAATGTACACAGTAAATTTCATACCTTGCAGAGGTATTTTGGTTATAAAGAAATATGACAATAAATCAATATGTCTACAAAAAGGATACAATTATTAGCTGAAGTTTTTACCATATACTATTTGATGTTTGTGACCAATGGAGAAGTATGGGTTCAGTGCATAGACAAGGGAAAAAATTATATTGAAAAAAAAAAAAAATATTTGTAGCATAAAATCAATGCTTTCTTTCATCATAAGGCTATAGTCATATTAATGTACCTATGTAAATTAGAAAATATTACATATTAAACACATCTACTTATTATTTTCAAAGTTCAGATTAGTTTTAACACTACTGTATAGTGGCTCATACCACATGACTTCCAGTATCTTGGAGGAATAAAAGACATCATGTTTCTTAAGCACCTCAAGTTACTGAAAGATTTCGGTCAGTAGTAAGACCAACTTCGGACGTAACACCAGCAGTACAAGACTTATAATATTTGTTGGACTCTACTACTTCAGTTAATAAATAGTTAACTCTATTTCACTGTGTATCTCTTCCTTACCACAATACAACAAGCACAAAGCCACAAGCATAGGACACCCAGTAAATACTGAATTTACTACTCAAGTAGTAATGATCCATAATTATCAGGCACATGTTTTGTTTTACTAAAAGTTAAATCTCCTGATTTTGAAGCCTAAAACCTAAGGGTGCATATCATACATGCAGACTAAATATTACCTTTTTTACAGGGCCATATGCATTTCCATATTTGAGACAGTATTCTATAAATTGTGAATAATACAAGAGTAGTTTCATTAAATACAAATACAGCAGACCTTTTTGCCACACATTTTTCACCAATGCATAAAAGTGAGACTGCTAAATAAAAAGTTTTAATAGCTGGATATTTTGCTCACAGGTCCATTACTATATTACTTAGCAATACTTAAAAATTAGAATTAAATTCTTCTTTTGTAGAAACATATCCTAAAACAGTTGAGATGATTTTATTTTGATCATTGAAAACAACTTATTCTTTTGAGATGTGAGAAGAAAAAATTGTAGATCTTTGCTAAGAAAGGAGACATGGCTAAACAATGAATACACTTCTTATTGAAGTATAATGGTGAGATTTTATTGCATATTTGGGTATACCTGACTAAATTTAGGATATCTGCAAGAGAAAAACAAGGAAATACATTAAAAACCTCTAATATCAAGTGGAGATTGTACTACACAGACCTAGCATTTTCAACAGATTGGTAATATTGTGAGATATTGCTAGATTGGTTGGTTGGTTGGGTTTTATGGAATATCAACCATTGCAGGTTATTTATTGCAAAATCCTGTTTATACATATATACTAAATATTATTTGATAACATTTTTAAATGAGCCAGAGCACTTTTTTTCAACACAGTTAAATTGTTTTAAGTATTACTATTGTGACGGCAAATTCTTTAAAATCCCAAAACGGGACTTTATTTTTGCACGTGTGAAGACGGGGCAGGTTGGCACTTGATCCCTTGTAGAATAAGTCCTCGTTCAGAGTTTTTTTCTCGGGCACATGAGAACTGGCATATTATGTGGGGGATTAATTTATGGCCAGACTGACCGCTGCTGGCAAGGGGTTCCAAATTTCACACTATACACACACCCACCAAGGCCGCTAGTCTTCTTCCCCTAGAACAATGGAAGATATGGACCTCTAGGTTTAGACATAATAATATCATATTGTAGTAGTCGGCAACTCTGGTTCCCCGTATAAGAATTTAAAGGAATTAATAGGACGATTTTAAGCAAGCATATCATAAGGCGAATAGAAGCTGAAAAAGAAACATGACATAACAAATTCGTAGCAGATGCTACCAATAACAACTTCAAGCACGTGGGAACATTAAAATATATCAAACTTTTACTACACAGATATACACCTTCAACGTGTCAAATATATCATAAATGAATAGTCCATGAACATAAATTTCTTTCTTCTTTTCTTTTCTTTCGTTTTCAGTCTTTCGTCAACTTGAGAGAGAGAGAGAGAGAGAGAGAGAGAGTATATAAAATTGGGTATAAGGAGAAACCGTCCCAAAGTTACTTATCTTATTTAGATGGATTCCTGTGGAGAATCTTTCTTCTTTCACGGGCTCTTCTTTTACCCGGAGTTCTTGGCTTTAGCTCCGTCCGCCACGAACCCTGTCCAACAACTAACTTTCTTATTATCTATTTCCACTGACAGGCAGGAGTCCCCACTTCTGTTTTGGGGTCCCAGCCTATCGTTTGGCTTCTACCTTCTTCCTTCCCGTGTCAGGCGACTCGAGTGAAGTCACCAAGTACAAGCATCTGTTGGTCTTCACTGTGACCCACACTCTTTCTTAACGGTCATTCTTTGACGGCTTGCTACTGTTAATTCGAACACGAGGATAGTAGTAATCTTATTTCTATCGTCTCAGTGGGACACCACGTGGCACTATATAAAAGTCACAATTTAACATCAGTTATTTCTTTGCACACATAATTTGTAGGTAATTTCATTTTTAAATGAGTAAGAAGTAGTTTGTTTGCACACTAGTATTGCTATTGTTTCTAAACGGTCAAATGGTTTTAATCATTACTATGTAACAATAATAATTCTATTTCATATTAACCACTTGTTTGCACACAGTGAAGTGATTACAAGAATTGTTATATAATACCAATAATTCAATTTAGGCACACAGAGTTTCAAGTACTGCTATTTAACATTACTAATTCTGCTCAACATTACTAATTCATTTGCACACAAGTACGTGGTAAGTGGTTCAAAGTATTGCTATGTATCACTAACAATTCAATTAAAAAACAGTCATTTGTTTACACAGTTAAATGATGAAACAGTTCTATTTCAAAAAATTCAGGGTGCTACCACTCCAGGTCAGAGTGGACCTGTGAGCAATGGCAATGAAGGTATACTCTGCATTCCCCAAAGCTCAAGCATTTTAGTGTCATAACAGGACACTCATTGGAGAAGTCTTACCCCTCTGCAAAGATGTAGTCAGTGTATTCTGCAGCCCCAGTCAACTGGGTTGGATATTGCTAGAGTGCCCTGGTTTTGTGATAATATTTAACCCATTTGCAGCAATATCTATCAACTTCAGCAGCTCCCACTGCTGTATTTACCAGCAAGAAGCATTATGATTTGGTTTGGTTTGGTTTAGTTTTATGGCATATCAACCTATATAGGTTATTTAACGCCAAATCCATTTTTATGTAAATAATCTGTTCTATTGAAAACATTTCAGTTTAGCATAAGTACACAGTTTAATTGTCAAAAACATTTCCATTTCAAACTATTTAAGCAGTTATAGGTAATAATTCGGTTAAGTGTAAATACAGTTTTAATGTCGAAAAACAGTTCCATTTGAAATAATTCAGTTAAGCATAAGCACGCAGTTTAAATGTAAGTACGGTTTAATTGTCGAAAACGTTTCTACTTCAAGCTATTCAGCTTACTCAATTCCTTTTAGCATAAGTATGCTGTTAGTTCTATTTAACCCATAGATAGGGCCCTATCAGGTGCTACCACTCCGGGCCAGAGTGGACCTGGGAGCAATGGCAATAAAGGAGTACTCCGCATTCCCCAAAGCTTCAGCACTGCTGGAACCTTACCATCAGATTGTTTAGTGTCATATCCAGGACACTTGTTAGGGGGGGTCTTACCCCTCTGCAGAGTTGCAGTCAGTGTATTCTACAGCCCCAGCTGACTGGGCAAAGACGCATTATGTTAATCAATGTAAATATTATGAACTTGTGTTAGAAGAAAATGAAATTTTTTTAAAAATAAAATCTATACATTATATACATGATCATTTGTATCATCTGTGTTTTAATCATTGTGATGAAAATTGAATCTGCAGTTGTCAAATTCACTCAATTTTGAGTCTGAAATCACACAGTTTATTCCAGAATCTGCTTTTTACAAAATATCTGATTATTTACACTTCTACAAGTACCTATGGTTCAACTATTTCTAGAGACAAACCAAAGTCAGATCAAACTAGGCTAAGCTTAGTAAATGACTACAAGATTCCATGACAACAAACTATATGAAAAAAAATTGATGTAAAAATAAAAAATAGTAAAATTCATCAGTATGTGAAAAATAAAGACATTAACACATGGTACAGTGTTAAGATTTGTAGAGTTGCACATGGTAATGAAAAAGCTAAACTTCAAAACTATGCATAAACTCAGGGTTAGGTTAACTGAAAAATAGTCAGTAAATTTTATATTACATTAAATACCAAAAAAAAAAAAAACCCTTCGATAAGTCACACATAATCAGTTGCTCTTGGCAGTAGTTAAGATTATGAACTCTTTACCCATTGCATACAAACACTAGTGTCTATATGCTCTATCAATAAAAATCTGTCAGAGTAACTATATCTTTCCTTTGTTTTATTCAAGAAATGTCACCAACCTCAATCTGGGTATTTTTACTAGCTGTTTTAGTATATTAATTTCACAATGTCCTTTCTTAACTTTGACATAATTTACACACGAGAACATAAATTTTGATATTTGAGGTTAAAGAACATCTTGACATTGTGAGTTTTTTCAATGAAACTTTAGCCAAACAAATCACAGACTTGTGTTGAACAATTTATTGCTTATATTTTAAACCTCAAATTCTTTTACCAAAATTGAACTCTTATACAAACATTACTTTTTTATCTTAAATTTTTCTACTTTTAAAAGGAGGTTGTCCTAGCAGTGTTATGGCTAAAGTGTTAAACTGTGGCCTCTAAGTAAGCAAGTTCAAACTCAAGTCATTCCTTTTCAGACAAATACCCTAGGGGAAGGTATGAACCCCTTTATCCTCTCAGCTATGGGTTAAATAGTATCATGGCTATTCTTCTAAAAGGATGACTTTGGCATTAAATAACCCATGAAGGTTGATATACCATTAGAAACAAAGAAAAGAAACCAATCGACTTCTAAAATTCAAGTTAGTTACAAGTGAGTGCTGAAAAGTTTCCAGAACAAACATGATACTTTTAAAAAATTTTGTTTATTTTTTTATGGTAGGAGAGAGAGAGAAAATAAGAAACTTGAGAAAAAATGCCAAGCAGATTAGGATAAATATACAGAATAATATTTTTAATGGCTCCGAGTCATTATTTTCTTGGTTAGACTAAGAACTTTTCAACACCCTCTTGTAATTATTCCTGAAAATATCTTCATAATGCAAATTAAAGTGTAATACTTAATGCTTAGAACTCTGAGCCACCCAAAACCCACGGCTTTGCACCTTGGGGGGGCTTCTGACTTGAAAAATAGTTGAAAATGTAAAATGTTGTCATCTGTTATTCAACTGCTTTACAAGCTGTTAAATAACAGGTTACAACATTCTATAGAGAATTTAAAATATGTTAAAAAATAATAAAAGTATATATAAAATATAAAACAGTAACATCTTATTGGCAATAGCAATAGAGAAGTGTGGTATCTACGGCTGAAATTCCAGCTGCCGGGGTATATGTACTCCTAGTTAGTAGCATGAATACTGGCCATTTGGGTTCAAAGAGTTAAAATAAAAATATTTTGCTCTTTTCAATTTTTCATCCTTGAAATTATGCTTAATTTTTTTTTTAAATCTTACTTGTTCAAAATATATATTTTAAAAGGGAACCTATTCAATCATTTACAGTGTATTTCTTTTCCTGCTTGCTTGAAATATTTTTTGCTTTGCTTTTGTTATCTTCAAAATAAACACCAATAGTTCTGAACCTATCTAGAATATAACAATTCTAGGGATTTTATAGAAACAAGCTTCATTCTACTTTTTCTGGCAAACAGCATTTTATTCTCACTAACCAAATCATCAAAGTTTTTGTTTGCATAAGCAAGTTCAACATCAAACACACTTTGTCAGGCAATCTAGATGCACATCAGACAAGCAATAAAAGTGATTCTGGCTCATTTTCCACTGACATTCAAGAGCTGGCAAGATCAAAAGAATAGTCAAACTTTGAATGATCCTGTAAAACCAGAATTTCTTTTTTCCTTAGAAGAAAAAAAAAGCTACATAAACAAATCAGCACTCTGAGAAAAGTCTTATATTCACCAGCAAAATTTCTAATTACTTCAATAAACTAAAGGAAATATCCAAGATAACAACAAATGAAACTTTTATTGAAGAAATAAAAGCAATTAAAAAGATCAATTATTTACATAAAATTCAAGCCTGGAATTACACAATTTATTCTAAAATCCACCCTAACCATTACACAACTCAAAAACCCTATACCAGTTTTAAAGTAACTGATATTTATATAGCATTCTACCAGGTGGCAATTATCATTGGACTAATAATGAATTTATAAGGGAAATGGAATTAGCACATCGAGTTCAAATTCTACCTGAGACAATTTGTACTCATTTTTTACTAGTGCCCATAAGACATGAACCCATCTCTCCTTAGCTATGTGTAAATTAGCAAGGGAAACTGTCCTCTCTAATCTTGGTTGGCAAGACAGCACAGTTGTTCTCCCAGACTAGTTGATCACCATGGTTAGAGATCCTTTTTTACCCAACAATTTTATCCACAGCTAAAAAATAAAAGCTTAGTGTTAAATGAACACAAACAGCTTTAGCTTGAATTTCAATTACTTGCAAATTCCATAACCATTCCACTGAACACACTATTCTAATATTATAATTACAATTTAAATGTTTTTCTTGTTTATGCAAATATCTAGTTGAAAATTCAGTCAACATTAAAAATATAGTTAATTTCTTAATTTAATAAACCATACAAAACTCAAAATAATGATAGTCAAAAATTGTATTTTCTCCTATAATAGTTGTATAACATGTATGAAATATATATGCAAATAAAAGGTAGTTAGCAGCTAATTTGAAACTTGAAGACTTTTCTGTAATATCAAATCACTGTTCTAATTTTCATATAATATTTTCTTTCTAAGAGACAGTAAAAATATTTCAAGCAAATATTGCTGTAAAAGGGTACTTTATTACCCAGTGTTAAACTAAATACAAGCTTTGTGACAATGAAATTTTTTCATATGATAGAAAACATCTTATTTGTACTCTAATGTACATTGAACATGAACTGCCACTAGTTGAATGCAAAACTACCAGAAGAAGGCTGGGTGGGGGTGCACATAGCTGAAATGTCAAATTAAAAGAATATAAATGAGAAATAGTAGCATTTAAAAACCAAAAATATGAATAAGAAAATCCATCAAACAAAATACAGTCAAGTGTTATATTTGCTTTATAATTTAGATATAATTTCAAATAGGTGTTGGGGAGGAAAAAATTCAATAAAAACTTTCATAAAAAAAATGATTAAGGTCAGATACGATTTCAACTGACATTTTTAACAATATAAACTTGAGAGAAATTCATTAAAGTTTGAAAAAAAAATTACTTTATATTAGGAATGGAGATTATTTTTAAAGAAAAATAGTAAAGATTTTAAAATATAGTTTTTAAAGATTTTTTTAAATACCAATTTCTGCATTGAGATTTAAACACAAATCCATTAAAATATAACAAAATCAACAAAAATAAGTAAATAAATGAGGAACAAGTTCATAATTGCATAATTGCACTTTTCTTTCAGTAATGTCTGTGTTATATTACATCCCTATTCTTTCAGTAATACTTACATTTGTATTGTATTGTATTGTATTGGATTTAAGGGACAAAACTATCAATGAATTTGGCATAATGACTAGGTCTAGGTAGAAATGAACAACCAAAACTACCATTCAACAAGCAGTGTTCACCTAGGACAAGAGACATTGAACTGTTTTGCACTGGGAGTAAAGCCCTTGGGACATGTTTCTAGCAGTTAACAAAGCAAACTCTAAGGAGGGATAAACCATAGTTCATCAGACAGGATTGAGGAATTTGGAGGATGAAAAGAGGACATCTAGTGCTGCAGAACAGGGTACACAGGGAACTTGGACAAGATGGGACCTTCTTTCACCTGGGGTAATCTTTAGAGGCTCGAGCTGTTTTGTATTTCCTTATGATTGAAGGCAGTCTATGATACACACTCTTCACCAGTAGGTTTTCCCAAATGGAGTATGCAGGATGATCTATTGTGTGGGTTCTATGCCAAAGGAAGAACCCTAACACATGTTCAGTAAGGATGTAAGACACCACCAACCCAAGGCAAGTACAAATAGCACATTGGCAGAGATGTTTTTAACAAGAACAGAGGAAAAAATATTAGGTTAGAGCCAAACCATTCCAAGGCATCACCTTTGTTAAATAAAGTCTAAAGTCTCAGAAGAAATTAAAGTCCTCCCTACTACAGTTAGCCAGTGATCTGGGAAGGAAACAATAGTGTCTTTAAATTCTGCTATCCACCACTTTGAGGTAAAAAAGGTGAAGAAAATCATCATAGTGGCACTGACAGTACATGAGAAGAGGGCTGCAAAGAAGCTACAGAAAGATTAATTAGCAAATAGCAGCAACTAATTAACAATTGCAAAACCAAAGAAGGACACACTTGATTTTTCCCGGTGGAGGTGGGCTGCTGGAGATTATCAGCACAGACAATACAGTTGGGAGTGAGAGGCCAGGAAAGTAAAAAAAAAAACTGTAAGAAATATTGGATTCTAGTTCCAACTTCTTTGTTTAATGGCATATCAATTTTCATGGGTTATTTGATGCCAAAGCCACCCTCGTAGAAGAACAGTAGTGATACTATTTAACCCATGGGGGGGGTCATATCTTTTCCAAGGATATTACATTGAAGGTGGATGTAATAGTGCAACTGGAATTTGAGCTTGCTTACTATGATTCCACAGTCCAACACTTTAACCATTACACCAAAGGGATTTCCCCACAAAGGTTGGAAGAGGCAGTTGAAAGAGCTTCTAGTTGGTTGTGGCACAAAAGATGAGCAGTGATTTGGTTACCACTGTCAACCCACTAACCATAGAGTTTGTAGTTTAGACTCAGAACACTTAGTGAAGGTTGGCTGGTTTCTTTGATTAATGGCATATCAAACTTTGAGGGTTACTTAATGCCAAAATCATCCCTATAGAAGAACAGCAGTGTTACTATTTAACCGATAGCTTGTTTGGTTTCTTTGTTTAATAGTATATTAAACTTCATGGTTTATTTAATGTCCAAATCATCCTTGTAGAAGAACAGCAATGATACTATTTAACCCATAAGGATAAACTTGCTTACTAAGAGGCTACAGTACAACACTTTAGCCATTACACAATAGGGTTCAATACCTTTCCCAAGGGCATTAGTCCAAAAGTGAATGTAATAGCAGAACTGAAGTTTGAATAAGTTTACTTCAAGGTCACGATCTAGCACTTTAGCCATTACACCATAGGAACTCCCTCATGAAGACTGGTCACTACCTGAAGATCTATTCCCACCCATACTAAAAAAAGACTAATCCTAACTAGTCTAATTTAACTGGCCATCAATCTATGGATGCATGTTAATTCATAACAATTACAATGGAAATGAACAGCTAATGATTTTATTTTAGAAATGAGTTGAAAACCAATATTACTACTAATAACTATATGTTAACTATCATATTAGTTATTAAATCTATATTAATAACTGCCACAAAACAAAATGAGAACAATTTCATAGGTTATCAAGCTAATGGCGGCTCAAATGACTGAACATTTCTGTGATGCTTTTGTTGACATCTTGTTATATACCCATTTGCCGTATCATAATGACTCAATAATAAAGACGCACGCAGAAAGACGCAAGAGGAAGACACAGGAAGAAACGATGCAGGATAAAGACGCAGGAAGACTTCTTTTCAAATATATTCACCTCTCACTTTATTGCAAGGGTTCGAAAGGGTTGTTCAAGGTTTGCATGTGAGAGGGTGATGGAGACCGAACATAAACTTCCTATTTTGACCCCACTGTTATGACCATCACGTTGTGCCTTTCTTGTTCTCCTGATGTTGGGGTCAACTCCATCGGGGCTTTCCGAGGGCCCCCTCGGTCGGGTGTGGCCTTCCCTACCACATCTGGTCTCTAGCTGTCTGGAATTCTACTGGCAACTGCTTTTGCACCCCAAACTCAACTGAGTTAAATAATAATCCAACGCCCACACGATCGCCTACTGGATCTTTGAAATCGGATGTTTAATAGTCATCAAGCGGAAATAACTCATGCAGTTCAGAGGTTACTCTCTTCCGGTGCATCACTGTAGTGGCACAATGGGACCTTCACCTTGTCCCATATCATAAGCCTTAATCCGCCCACACGATCTCTTTCGATTACTGGCCGTTGGAATGTGTCACTTCCTTCTGGTGTATTACCTTGGAATAGTATTTTTGGGCCGGGTCGAAGGTCAAAATATAACATTCATCCGTTAATTATTTTTCAAAATTCCACGTGTAGAGTTTTCTTCACAATCGTCTCCATCACCTCACACATATTTTACAGAATAATTTACAAAGGACAATAATGGCTGAAAATACAAAAAGAATCACTTGAACTACAGCAAACAAAATCTTACTTAAGAGGTGACCTTCTTTCTTTGTAACACTTGCCCGGCTAATTATTATCTAAATTTCTCTTACTATCTTTGCGTGGTTGGCCATCTTGACATGTGTGCATCAAGGTACCATACGGATACATTTTTTATCTTCTCAACACAACGGGCCCTCCATAATTCCTTGAAGAAATTTCAAAACCCTAAAAAGGACCATACTCTAGTCCCATATCCTGGTCACAAACTTAGTGACCCTGGTCATTCCAGCAATACATTTCGCCTGGATTCCTCATGACCACACTCCAGTTCTTTGCTCAACAGGTTCCTACCTGGAGTAACCAGAGAATTTCATAAACTATAACACAATATCTTCAAGGCCCAAAGCATTCCACAAAAATCATGGCCCAAAACAACGTATCACAATACATCCGAATGTATCACAATCTAGCACGCATGCTGTAAACCACCTAAAATAGTCCACGCAAAATACTAGTTAGCAATGTGTTACCCATGCTTTACCTGATCAGACCCGCGCCAGGTTTCTTTTCAATTTAATCAGGAACCCTCATGGCTACCAATATATAGGCACCTCGCCTTTCCCAGATCTGTTTCACTTTGCCAAATCATACACGAATCCAAAACACCATCGGGACTGAAAGACTCAGACATTATCCACAAAATTTTGGAGTAGGCCACGCTTTTTTTCTTTTATTCCATCCTCGGAACTCCAAACTAAAAAAATAGAAGCCAAATAGGCCCTCAACAGCTTCATGGGTCGGCGAATTCTTCAATAGAATTGCTTTCAACATCAATCTGTAATCCCCTTGATTGAATGTCTGTCTGTCCTACTCTCACGTCAGCCCACGATTTCCTCAAAAACAGAAACCCCCCAAAAAATATTTCTATTCCACGAAAACCCCAAATTCTAAAAAAAAAAAATTTTAGAATCAATATAATTGCAAATATTAGTAAACCTAGAATAAAATCCTCTGTTAATGGTTTTCGTCAAATTTCACAATATGAACAGGAAAAAAAAAATTTCCTAATGTCGCCTTTAAACTCAAAAAAAAATTTTTTTTTCACTTTACAACAAGTCAAAACAATGTTACAATCACAGTTCAAAAATGTTCAGTTTTCTTTTCTTCTTTTTTTTCAATCTATGTACTGTCTATTTTACTAAAAATGTCTGTTCTTTCTTTCTTTCTTTTTTTCCATATGCTGTGTTCAACAATGTTCAAGTTTCTCTTTCTTTCTTCTTTTTCGCCATTTTCATTGTCCTGTAGCTTTTTGTTTTGGTTTTGGTTTTCATTTCTTTTTTTTTTTTCATTTTTTTTTTCACAATAAATTGCTCATTCAATGTCCCTCTTTTTTTTTTTCAACCTTATATCTACCTCTCTGTCTTCACCTTAACACGATAACTAAAGGTTCGCTTCCCAGCTTATTCAATTTCAGTCTATAGTACCATAAATTAAGCCTGATTTATAATAAGACTTTCTCAATAGCTTACGAGCATTCTTCTTTTTTTTCTTTGCACAAAATATCCCGGGGTTTTTTTTTTTCTAAACAACCCAAACTTTTATAAATTCTGCCAACATTTCCCAATTCAAAATATTTCCGAATCTGCGAATCTTCGCCACACTTGGTTCCGTCAAAATTCTGCGCATCTCTTAATTACATCCAAAACCCTGTTTCAAAATATATTCCCCAATAACAATTTCAAAGCTTCACTCCAGGGGGACTCACAAAATACCTGTCTGCCTCGTCAGACACAAAAAACATCTGTCTCTTAGTTACTCTGCCTCCACGGCAAGACCGTTTTCCAGACAATACCTATGTCTTCAATAATTGATATCAACAATTTCTACAGCAAAACAACCGGCCTGATTCTACCAGCGCCAAAAATATCGATTCTCCCAACTTCATAAATATCGAAAAATTATATGCGCATCATTCAGACAAACCACCAATGCGCAAAATTCTTGAACAATCCCATTGATGCTCCCAGGATTAGATTTCTCGGATTAAAATTCTCATTTCCAATCCACAAGTTCCAAACATAAAAACCTGACCCAAAAGATCTTAACTACAGATATGCGGGATTCCAAATCTTGGACTGAAATTCTAATTTTCAATCACCACTTGTCTGGACCAATGAAAAGCTACAACGAATTTTTTTTTACTCACAAAGACCTATTTGCGATAAAAAAATCCCCATTCATAAAATTTATCATAAAATTTATTGTTTACGATAAGCTGTCTATCAAAAAACGAACAGCAACTGTCCCCTAGTCATCTTTTGTTTTCCCTTCTTTTTTCCTCTCTCACTTCGATACAATATTACACATAGCAGTAATTTCAATTTTTATCTAGGGATCACACATTTAAAAAAAAAAAATTATTTCCAATTTTATGCTTCTAGAAAGGTCCTTGTCATTAAAACAAATCTTTCACTATTTTACCCAATTTAAATAACAGAGAGAGATAGAAGTTACATGAATGCTGCAATCTACTTACAATTTTTTTTTTCTTTCTTTTCTCTTTTCTGTTGCTGGTTTGTTCTTGTTTTTTTTTTTTTCGTTTTACTTCTTTCAATTCCAGCATTTTTCTTTGTTCTTTTTTTTTTCTGTTCTTTCCGCGTCGGTCGGTTCCTTTTCCTTCCTTTTTTTTTTTTTTGCTAGTTTGTTCTTGTTTTTTCTTTTTACTTCTTTCCATTCCAGCATCCTTCTTTGTCCTCTTCGTTGCTGTCGTGTTGTGATGCTTAAAACTGCAGTTTACGGTAACTAGGTTCATTCTGAGTCCTTGAAGAACTCGCCTGGCACAAGCACCAAATCGGGATAATGTTATATAGTCACATATGTAGATGTGAATCTGCATACGTGCACATATATATGTAGAATAATTCACAACGACAATGACAAAAACGCAGGAATAAAGGACGCAAGAATAATTAAGATGCAGGAAGGAAAACGCAGGACAAAGATGCAAGAAGGATGGAGATGCAGGAAGGAAGACGCAAGAAGACTTCTTTAGAAAAATATTCACCTCTCACTTTATTGCAAGGGTTCGAAAGGGTTGTTCAAGGTTTGCATGTGAGAGGGTGATGGAGACCGAACATAAACTTCATATTTTGACCCCACTGTTATGACCATCACGTTGTGCCTTTCTTGTTCTCCTGATGTTGGGGTCAACTCCATCGGGGCTTTCCGAGGGCCCCCTCGGTCGGGTGTGGCCTTCCCTACCACATCTGGTCTCTAGCTGTCTGGAATTCTACTGGCAACTGCTTTTGCACCCCAAACTCAACTGAGTTAAATAATAATCCAACGCCCACACAATCGCCTACTGGATCTTTGAAATCGGATGTTTAATAGTCATCAAGCGGAAATAACTCATGCAGTTCAGAGGTTACTCTCTTCCGGTGCATCACTGTAGTGGCACAATGGGACCTTCACCTTGTCCCATATCATAAGCCTTAATCCGTCCACGCGATTTCTTTCGATTACTGGCCGTTGGAATGTGTCACTTCCTTCCGGTGTATTACCTTGGAATAGTATTTTTGGGCCGGGTCGAAGGTCAAAATATAACAATCTGAGCTTTTGCTGATCAATGGTTCTTTCATACCACAAATAATCAAGTGGCTGATGCATTTAACCAAGCTTCCCCATGGCTAAAAAAATGGGACAGATGATCTTGTTTCATTCGGATGTCATCCTTTATTATTGCTTCAGATCCATATGGCTTGTTATGTGTAGAATACTGATGGTTGAAATACATGGGTCAAATCTGAATAACATATGTCAGTCAAATAGTTATGGTCTTGTATTTCTAGAACAATGAGGCTGGTTCAGTATTTATATAATCTGGAACAAGGGAGATAATTCCAATATTCCTTGTTCCTGCATGAAGGGAAGGTCATACAAGGGGTAGACAGTTCTTTAGGGCTAGTAATGTTGTACAGGAGTGTTTTGGATAAAATTAGTAGTAGTTACGATAAAATAAAATAAAAAAGTTATCTAAATGCTTTCTAAAGATAAAAAAATGCTTTTCAAAATTAATAATGAAAAAGAAAGTCTGAACAACTATTGGAATAATACTGACTCACCTCAAAATTACAGAACGTATAAAAATAAATATGACTTTTGTTTTAAGATTAGGTGCATTGAGATATATATATATTGATGGACACCTCACCAATATGCATAAAGCATATCATTATATAATACCAGCTATAGCATATGATTGTGAAATGTGGAAATTAACTAAATTACTAGAAAAGTAACCAAGTGTCACACAGAGGTTAATTTAAAGCACAATGTTAGACAAAACAAAGTGATAAAAGAGATCAATATGGATTAGAGAGTACACCAATGTAAAAGATCAGAGAAATTAGTAAACAATAAAATAAAAGTGGAGAGGACACAGAGAAAGGTTGTTCAAAAAGTTCTAACCCTAACCCAGATTTAGATTTGTCATACACCTCTCCCCTTAGCATGAACCTCACCTGCACAGAAATTAAGACAAAAATCTGAACGTGATTTTCTATTTTTGTAAGTGATAGCGTGTTGCCACAACAAAAATATTCTGTGATGTTTTTTTTTGTTTTGTTTCTGTGTGGGGCTTAGAACTTTTAGAACGACCCTTGCAGTTAAGAGTGAGTATAATAAATGGTAGAAAAGGTTAATATAGAATTGGGCCCAAGAAGTAACATAGTAAGAAAATACATGATAGAGATGAGAATATGAAGTTTGCTGGCTGCCAAGACATGTTAGAAAGATAGAAAAGTTGGAAAAAAGTGAGTGAGACCTTTGCCCAGCAGTAAACTGAAAATAGATGATAATATCCATAAGGATTACAGATCAACAGAAGAAAAATAATCAGGTAAAGATTAAAATAGTTTTATCCGACAAGAAAACATTTTCCCCTGCGATGACACGTTGGACATTATGGGCATCTTTTCATATGCATAAAGTCACATTGTAGATGGAAATACTGACCAACACTAATTTTATAGATATTAGAACATTTTCAGACTAACTTTGGAGTTCTGATTCCAAATATGACATCTACTAGATTGGCTCTATTCTTTTAGATAGTAGATGCACCATATTTGAGAATCCTAGGAGCTTTCAGAGGTACTGTCATTGTACAGGTTGTTTCAAAAATTTTTATATCATTGGTGATGCAAATGTCTGAGTAACTCACATTAATGTTTCTGAAATACCCTATTTATACATTTGTTGTTAAATTTGTGTTAAGGTGTTGGGTCATCTAACTGATTTCAGATATAATACTGGAATTTATTTATGTATATAATTTTCCAAGAAAATAAATATTTGTATTACCCATGAATACATTTTGCTAAAGCAAACACTTAAACAAAAAAGAAAAAAAAAAAAAGAAAGGAAATATGTCCGTTACACAAAACACTTAAAGTTAATTTTGTCAATCCTTCACCCACATATACACGTTCCTAGTTCTACAAAACATGTGATTTAACCAACACAGAAAAATGAAGGTAAAGACAGAAATGTAATTCTGTACAATTCAAGTCTCAAACAGAGAAAAAAAAAAAAAAGCTCTATTTGCTATAAAAGCCATTCCTGGATGGCATCAACATTTTGGTGCTGCCACTGAAAGAAATTTGGTAAACAGAAAAAAGAAAGAAAGAAATTTCGGTTAGCCGGAAGTAAGTAGCACTGCAATAAGCGATAAAGTATTAAGACAAAAATAAAAGCAACCTTCAAGATGTTAACGGGTTTCTTTTTCTTTTTTAGTTGTACAGTAAAAGCATATAAAGTGGTTGTTGGCTACTTTTATTTACAAGTCTGCAGTTATTTTATTCAATTACTTTTATGCATACAAGTGTATACAGTGTTACTAAGCTTGGTTTAGTCTCTGGAACAAAGTCAAATGTAGGGAACTGGTAGGAATATTGTCTTGCACTAATAATCCAAGTAGAGAAGACATGTTCACCTTAAAAATCAGCATTTGAAATTCTGAATTTTTACCTGGGCTGGAGACCAAATAACTGCTCATTCCAGTAGGAAATACACAACTACTTCAACTATGAAAGAGTGCCTATAAATGAATATACCAATAATATCCCTCACATACCAAGAAATTTTTTCTTCTGAACCAAACATAGCAGGATTTCATTTCTCATGGAACATTACATATTCAAATTGATTCAGTGATCTGAGTTCAAATCTTAGACAAAACTGTTTGTGTTTCACATTGAGCTAATGCTCTTGAGAAAGGTATGGATCCATCTTTCCTACCCTCAGCTATGGGTAAATAGTAGGGCAGACTGAGTTCTTAAGTCTTAGTACAGCAACTAGTCTTGGAGAAGGTAAGAAAGCAGATGAGTTGGGTAAAATACATTTAAAATGGCTATTAAAGTAAAAAAAAAAAAAAAAGAAGTAAAGTTGGCTACTGTAGTTGAGGGCAACCCTAAGATTCCCTTTTCAATAGCTACTACACCGAGGTGTAGGGGAGGGCGCTACTCCTTTCCCTGGATTGCTCCACTTTACCCTTGATACGTATCTTATATCGCTGAGTGTTAAGCAAGGAGGTATCAAGTACCATTTTTAAAGTCTTTGGTATGACACGACCTGAGATTAAACCCAGGTCTCCAGGACCATTGGCAAACACTCTACCCACTAGGCCAATGAGCCGGTGTATTACTAGGTATTATTTATAACCAAACTCTACAGAATTGAAAAACTGATGCTAAAAATATATGTTGCCATCAAAAAATTAGTATACTCCTATAAAAATTTATAATATAATTTTTCATTGTATAATGGTTATCGTCGTAGGAAATAGAAACGGCGACACAAGTTCAAATCCTGGATGTGACTGATTGCATTTCACATAGCACTAATACCCTTGGGAAAGGTATGAATCCATTTATTCTCCCTCCAGCTATGGGTAAACGGAAGGGCAGACTGGGTTCTTCAGCCTTGGTGAGGCAACTAGTCTAGGAGAAGGAAAACTCTGAATTCAAACCTGTTAAACTCCACTTAAAAATTGACCTTGTGTCATATCCTGCCTGAGCAGAGGTGTTAGTAAATATGATAATATAATTTTTCATTGTCTAATGTTTTATAAGAAATGAATTCCTGCTGCTTTTGGTTTACAAGAAAATTAACTTTCTATAACAAAGTGGTAGGTGTGTATTCATTTATGGATGTCACTGTATATATCTAATCAATAGTGTGACTCTTTCCTATTTCTCGTGTTGCTCCCAACATTTCTGCTTAACATTAGAATGCACTATTGTTTCTCATAGGAATATATATATTCACACAATCCTTCCATACAAATGAGATGCAACACAAAGTCAATTTTTCAAACGGAGTTTAACAGGTTTAAATTTAGAGTTTTCCTTCTCCTAGCTTGGTTGCCATACCAATGTTAAAAAGAGCCTAGTCTGCCCTACTATTTACCCATAGCTAGAAGGAGAATAATTTCCCAAAGGCATTAGCGCTATGTTAAACAGCCTTGTCCAGGAATTAGAATGGTTATTGTGTCCATTTCCTCTCTGGTAACGATTACACCATGGGTACTTCATATATATAAAATGATCTATGTATTTCGGTATCTAGTTTTCACATTCTGAATTTATCTTTGAGGAAGAATTCAATTTTATAATTAATCAGATATTAATGACAGTTTAGAAAGTGTTGATATTCAGATGTTTATTTCAATGAAAAATATAAATCAGCACATTATTTAGACTTGTTTCTTTGCTGCTATGATCTCACACACATTGATTGAGTCTTTTAAGCAGGACTGTGAAATTGGAGATGATAAAAATGTTCTAATTCAAACTCTTAATAAATTTGAATTGTAATATACAAGATGTGTTCAAAAATATTAAGACAGAACCTGTATTTACCAAGACAGAAATGAATAATGAAATATTTTCTTGGAAATAGGCTGATTTCACAGAGTTTTCCATTGGTTGAAGCATCTTTGAAGCTCATCTTTTAATACTGTGTGAAGTTGCACTATTATTTCTTTTAATGTCTTAAATATTATCTTGAAAATAAATTTTCAGTTTATGAAACAAGTTGCATGAAGCTGAAGGCCTGGTGAGTATGGAGGGTCTTTCACTTGCACAATCCTGTGTTTCACAAAAAAAAAAACAAAAAAAAAAACAAGAAAAACAAGAAAAACAGGACAACACTAACTAGTCGAGATGTCATCACTTTTTCATATAGGTTGCTTGTAAATGCCAAAATTTTCTATTTCATAAAAAAATAATTAGATCGAGTTTTTTTCTGGAAATATTTTAATGCAAATTCTTTGCAAATTTCATAGCATAATACATATTATGATTACGCTTAACTATGGATATACCAACCCCTGAAAAAGAAATTTCCAACAGTTTGTATTACAACAATAATTTTCTTGTCAAACTTTATACCAAGAGCAAAAAAAATTGACAAAAAATCTCAGATGTTTGTATAGAACTAGAGGTTTTTGTGAAAAATTATATGAAAATATTAACAAAAATAAAATGTAATACTTTGAATTAGAATGTATTAGCTAAAAGAGCACTTTAAAGCACTTAAAAGATTACTAAAAATAAAAAAATTAATAAATTTTAGTAAAAATCTTCAGTACTTTTTAATAAATCACAAACTTTTAAATTTTTTTATAGAAGTTTCTATTCCAGATTTTATGGGATAATTTGTGGAGACATGGGAATTAATCACACTTATAAAAATGTCTAACATATCAACTTTAACACAGGCTAGCTTTGATTTTAAAATATTTTAAAGATAATTTCACAGAGAAATGAATTGTAGAAAAATATATTGAACAAAACAAGATCATCTTTGGAATTTGTCCTTTCCTATCTTGATATATAAATCAAGGAGTTGGAAGAATAAACTAAGAAGTCAGGGTCACAGGATTTATATAGCAATTCTAAAATCCTGCTTTTAAGACATTTATTAGATGAATGTAAAATTTCCCAGAGTGCCCTAGCATACTTTTTTCTATTTAAACTAAAGATTAGAAGGTTGTATAGAAGATGCGAAGTCGCCTACACACAAAGTCTCACCTCTTCATGACAAGACCAAAGCGGAGGTAAAATTTTCCAATGTCTTCCGGCATAATTCTTTTAAAACTAAAGATTGAATGCACAGTAGAAAATGTTCTTTTTGGCAGGTAAAACAAAAAAAAAAACAAAAACTAGAAAACTATAGCACACACCTTACGTATGTGTATATATTTTATAATGCATAGAAGAGAACAAGCAAACTATGTCTGGGGGCAGTTTTTACTTCAATTATAATACAAATAAAAATAAACTAGTATATTAAATCACAAGCCATCTGCTTTCAAAATCCCTGGCAGATTAGAACGAATCTATCATTGAATAACATAATAGTTACAGCATTTCTTTTATAAATAAACATGCACACATACCCACACCTGTATTTACTAAAAAAGGTTATTTTTCACCTTCTTCTAACAGCAGCTGAAATATTCTCTTACAATACAGAAATAAAAATCTTTTTACTGCAACAAGCATTTGTACCTAAATAGCATAAAGAAACAAAGCCAACATGTCAAATAAACTTATAGCTGAATTCTTTATTTTAAGATGTAGAGATATTCATTATCAATACTGACAACTCACTGCAACAAATTCATCTATTTTCATTTTGCATAGAAGCCCATACAGAGTGAAATGTTATAGTAAACATATATCAACACTCCACATTGGTTTTCATGTTTTATTTTTCTTCTATAATACTATTAAAAAATTGCTACGAATTCAATTATAACTTTTTTTCTGTTTTTTTGGCTGTGACTTCAGCCAACTTTAAATTGCTTTTGCAGTGAGAAGTAGAGACAAAACAGTCATTCGTGAGATAAACTAGATTAATTTATCAATCTAAATACAACTAGTGGTGTTGTAATTGTTATGATGATTCATTATCATTCCAAATTTTGTTTGTACAGTTCATGTTATTCTTTTTATCATTTTTGTTCTTGTTACAAGCTTTTGTTTATCAATTCTATGACTTTCCTCAGGTGTACAATCCATCTGTCAAGTAAGTGATGTTTCTTGTTTGTGCCAAGAAAATGATGGTTGGTTGGTGTTACAATATGCCAATTTTTCTTGGGTTATTCAATGCTAAAGTCTTTCTTTTTTTTTTTGGAAGTAATTATATGGTTTCATATAACTAATGATAATCATTTGTTAACAATTATAGTTTTAAATAACTATTCTTATCACTAAGAATTTATACACAATTATATGATCTAAATGAACTATTTCTATTTAATAATAACCATTTATTCTCACAGTTATATGGTTTCAAGTATTCCTATATAACACCAATTATTTGCAATCAATTTTATAGTTTCAAGTAATAAATAATAATAAATCTTATTCATCAATTATAACTTTAAATAACTATTCTTAAAACAAATAATTTTCACACAGTTATATAGTTTCAAGTATTCCTATGATACTAACAATTTTCCAAAGATCCTAAGAGTTATTACCACTTCAGGTCAGAGAAGATCTAGAAGTAATGCCGACAAAAGGGTGACTCCATAGAGCTCAGAACTGAAACCTCACCACTGGATGTAGTGTCATACCCAAGAACCTCATTTAGAGAGAGGGGTCAGTTCTTCTCACCCAGCAGGTAATGCAGTCAGGTGAAGAAAATGATAGATAATAAGGGAAAAAATGGTGGCAAATATACAGATTGGTCTCACATATTAGTTCAATCATCATAACAAAACATTACACAAGTGATTTCATATCTTATAAACACAGACACTAATTCTCTTTTTGCTAAACGAAATAATCCACACCATCCTGATTAATATATTCATCTTTTTTAAATTTTCCTATATTGTTTATTTGGATCTAATCCTGAAATAGTATAAATCATTCTCTTTGTAAAAATGTTCTATCAAAGAGTTTCTTTATATGGTCTATCATACTACAGTTCTACTTCACCTTTGGATTGTGCTCTTGAAGAACCTATTCTCAAAATTACAATCCAGGCTCCAGTCTTAGAGCTCTGGTGAGTGTAGAGTTACTCTTTCATAGCCATCACTCCCTGGTTCACAATGACCTGTAGTGAAACTACCTGTTAGTGTCCCTTCTATTGGTCAAGTAGATCTGTTTGATTAATTGGGTTTTATGGCATATCAACCTTTGTAGGTTATTTAACGCTAAATCCTTTTTATATGTATATTAAAAGTTAAATAGCTTCCAGCATTGCTTTGTAGCAGTAATAATTTAACATCAGTCATTTGTTTGCACACGTTTAAATGGATATACATATATGATTTGTAAGTGAATAGTTTGAAGGCAAATTTATTTTTAGACAAGTTAGAACTGATTTTTTTTTTGCACACTAGTATTGTTATTTCTACACAGTTGATTGGTTTCAATTATTGCAATCTAACACTAATAATTCTATTCAATATTAATCATTTGTTTGCAAAAAGTGAAGTGGTTGCAAGTATTGTTATGTAATACCAATAGTTCAATTTAGGCACACAGTTAAAGAGTTTCAAGTATTGCTATTTAACACCAATAATTCTTGTCAACATTACTCATTCATTTGCACACAGTTAAAAGGTTGCAATTATTGCTATGTATCACTAAAAAATCAATAGAACATCAGTTATTTGTTTACACACAGTTAAATTATCAAACAATTCAATCTAATCTAAGTCATTTGTTTTTACACAGTGTAAATCCAAACAGTTCTATTTGACCCATAGATAGGACCATACCAGGCGCTACCACTCCAGGTCAGAGTGGATCAGGGAATAATGGCAATGAAGAGGTACTCTTCATTCCCCAAATCTCCAAAGCTGAAGCCTCATCATCAGATGGTTTAATGTCATACTCATACACTCATGGGGGAGGCATCTTACCCCACTACAGAGATGTAGTCAGTGTATTCTACAGCCCCAGCTGATTAGGCTAGGTCTGTTTGAAAATGATTCATATTAGATAGAAATACTTAATATCATATTACTGTGTGCAAACAAAAGATGATAGACTAATAAAAGTACAATTTGAAAAAATAAAAAAGATGCAATGGGACATTAAAAATATAGTCATGATTACAATTAAATATTTTACAAATACATTTTACAAATACATCAAATTTTATCATTAGATAACACATAAAGAGTTGATATGCAGTTAAACCAATCAAAATTACAGCAGGTGTAATACTATATTAATAAACAATAAGTTACACAAAGGACTCTTCGAAAGTAACACCTTCTGTTTATTTCCATAGAAACAACAACAAATATAGGTAGTACAATAACACCACTGGAAAGAGTCAGGCCTTAATTACAAATCACTATTTTTTCATATAGTCACTGCCGCTGACTATACATTTTGCCAGCACACTTAGTGTAATGATATCATTGTAGGTAATTAAATTGGTGAACCAAGTTTAAGTCTTGGACAAGGCTGTTTGCATGTCACTTCACGCTAATGTCCTTGGGAAAGGCATGAATCCATCTCTTCACCTCCCAGCTTTAAGGAAAATAGTAAGACAGACTGTATTTATCTTTAATAAAGCCACCAGTCTAGGAGAAGGAAAACTATATTCTAATCAAAAATTGACCTTGTGTTACATCCTGCTTGCGGTAGAGGGGTTGGGTAAATGCATACATTTTTGCTAGTAATTAACAAAAGCCTATGTATTTCTACTTAAAAGATGTTTAAGTAGGAATTCAATTAAAAATAGAGATACTCAAATTCATCAACTGCTATACCAAAACTATCACTTAACTGATCAAATTAATTATTTCAGTAGGATACTTCTCTTTTCTATATAGCGATTAATGAATTGACCTACCTACAAGATTACATAAGAAATAAAAACAGAACAATTAGGTCAGTGAAGTTATATATGAATAGAATATACTTATCAGGTGTTATCTTGTACATGAATCAATTAAAACCTTCAATAATTATGAATAATTGCTCTATTTTAGAATAATATGTTGAGTGCTGCTTCCAGTTGCAGAGAAACAGCCTAATTGTAGACAACTGAAGAAAATTAATGATAATTATTAAGCCTCAGGGCAAAAAGGAATCCATCATATTTTTGATTTCTCAATCCGGAAAAGTGTTAGAAGGGCAAGGAGGTAATTCAAGTCTTCAACAGCATTAACCTTTAGAACCTTGAGCCCCTCCTTCCAAAACCTGTACACCACCCCCTCACTTCACAAACATCTGAGCTTCTGGTGGAAAAATAGCTGAAAATGTAAATGCTATAAACTGTTATTTAACATCTTGTAAGGCTGTTAAATAACATATCATAACATTTTACAGGCAACAGCAATATAGAAATAGGAATCTTCTAACTGGAATTCAGGCTGCCTAGATATATGTGGACGTAGCGTCATGAATACTGACTGCTCAGGTTTATAAGGAGTAATTATTCAATATAGGATTATATAGAATAATAAGCAGTTCATATATAAAAGATAAGCAGTTTATTTATATATATATATATATACATATATATAATGAAGACAAGAGATATTTTGTGGAAAACTGGCCATAAATTGATGGTTAAATTATATATCAGTGCACTTTCTATACACCTTAACTGTAATAGATTTTGGTTCTTTTTTTTATTATCACTATTAAAGACATATTGTCTTCCTTTTCTCATACTGCTGGATTCAGTTCCAAGCTGTGTCTATGTGTGTGAGAGAGAGCATCAGGCTAGTGTGAAAGGGTTGGTAAATACATGCATATAAATAAATAAAGTGTCACATGTTGCTCATTCAGAAAGGTTGGTGTGTGTGGGTGGGTGTGTATATATATATATATATATATATATATATAAACTGCAATGAGAATGTGGGGGCTTATATATAAATAAATAGAAACTCTATATCAACATTGTATAAACAGTTTTCTCTTTCCTCTTCAATTACACTCCTTCATTTCATTTTTCTTTGGGGAATGAATTATAAATATTCAATTATTTCATCTTGGCTAAATGTTTTCCCTTTTCATGTTTTACAATTTTATTCAGGTGAATGTGTCCTGCATAATCTTATATTTCAATCTAATACAGGCAATATGAACCTGTGTCAAGACATTTCTTTTTGACTTCTGTTAAGTATACAAACAAGAGACAATCAATAGATTATATACCACAACTTTAACATTAACACTGAAAATAATTACATAAAACAGCAAAATGATTACTGAACACTGATGATGCATATACAAAACAACAGAATAAGACAAATACTACCTTGAACAAAATTCCGTCACCCATAAACTAGAAAAGGAAAAGGGTTAAAAAATACAAGATGGAGAACTTATCAAATATTCTCTTCTTGATTATCTCTCTTTTGTCTGTAGTAAAACATAATCTAAAAAACACAATGAAAATTTGCATCCACAGTTTATCAAATATTAAATAGTATTTGGTGGAGAAAAAATAGCTTGCAGCAAATAATCAGCACTTCACTGTAGAACAATATTTAGCATATATACTGGCTTATATTTTTTTTAGAAGAACTCACATTCAGGGCTGGCCTTAGATACTGGCAACATAGGTAGTCGCCAAGAGTGCTAAAGGGTGCCTATTATCTGACTGAGACAATAGCATATTCCTAATACAAATGGAAAAACTTGATTAAACTAAAAAAATTTTCAGTTGTAAAGTCAGTTCTCACAATAGTTGGGACCTGTGAGAGAAATAAGGTAATGTCACAAGGGCTATGAATGCTTCTGATTTTATCATGTACATATCCAGTCTAGCTACCCTGATTTTTTCCCCTCTCTATGGTCTTTATACTTCAATTCTTATACCTTCAACTATTCCTATACATTAATTTTCTCACTATAAAACACAAATCAATCCTGAACTTTAAATGATGTCAAAATACAGCTTAACAAACCAGTAAATTTCTATAACCCTTAAGAGCAGTATCCTAGAAATAGGAATTCTTATAAGTATTTGAACATGCATAAAATCATAGGAGGTCGGACAGTTATTAGTAGGTTTGGTTTCCTTGTTTAACTGGATATGAACCTTTATGAGTTAGGTTGGTTGGGTTTTATGGCATATCAACCTTTGTAGGTTATTATATACCAAATCCATTTTTATACAAATAATCAGTTCTATTTCAAACAATTCAGTTTAGCATGAGTACACAGTTTAATTGTCAAAAACATTTCTATTTCAAGCTATTCAGTTGAGTCAAACAGTTCTAATTCAATCAGTTCAGCTTAGTACAAGTATAAATTTTGTTTACACACAGATGTCAAAACAGTTCTATATTAAACAACTCAGTTTAGCGTAAGTACAGTTTCAATGTCAAAAACAGTTCCATTTCAAACAATTCAGTTTAGTATAAGTTTGCAGTTTAAATGTAAGTACACAGTTTAATTGTCAAAAACATTTCTTTTTCAAACAATTCAGTTTAGTCAAAAAGTTGTAATTCAAACAATTCAGTTTAGCATGAGTATGCAGTTTAGTTCTATCTAACCCATCGATAGGGCCCTATCAAGTGCTACCACTCTAGGCCAGAGTGGACCTGGAAGTGATAGCAATGAAGGGGTGCTCTACATTCCCCAAAGCTCTAGCATCACTGAAACCTCACCATCAGATTGTTTAGTGTCTTATCCAGGACACTTGTTAGAGTGGGGAGGTCTTACCTCTATGCAGAGGTGAAGTCAGTATATTCTACAGCCCCAGCTAACTGGGCAATACACAGAGTTAAATGTCAAAACAGTTCTATCCCAAGCAATTCAGTTTAGCATATATACGCAGTTTAAATGCAAAAAACAGTAAACTCAAGAAACCACGGTTTAGTTCTATTTAATCCATAGATAGGACCCTATCAGATGCTATCACTCCAGGCCAGAGTGGACCATGGAGCGAAGGCAATGAAGGGGTGTTTTCCTTTCCCCAAAGCTCCAGCATTACTGAAACCTCACCATCAGATTGTTTAGTGTCTTATCCAGGACACTCGTTGGAGGAGGGATGCCTTACCCCTCTACAGAGGTGCAGTCGGCGTATTCTACAGGCCTAGCTGACTGGGCAACAACATTTATAAGTCATTTAATACCAAAGCCATCCTTGTTGAAGAACAGTAGTGATACTATTTAACTCATAGCAACAGGGATAAGGGGGTACATACCTTTCACAAAGGTTTTAGTCTGAAAGTGAATAAAACAGCACAGCTGGAGTTTAAACTCGCTTATTTTAAGGATGCAGTCTAGCATATTAACCAATACATGACAGGGACTCCCCTGACAAAGGATTTCAATCAGGAAAGATCCAATTTAACTTATTAGTTTGGCAATTCTTCTAAATGATAATGTGAGTTTGTTTTTTCAATCAAATTGATTCATTCTGATCAAAATTTTAGGATAGAAAAAGTCCATCCCCATTTAATTCTATTTTAAAAAATAAATTCCCAAAATTTAACATTTAAAACCATAAAACTGAATGCTCTATAATGTTGATTACAATTTTGTGCAAAAAAAAAAAAAAAAAAAAAAAAAAAAAAAAATCAACTGATTAGAAACAAACTTTTTGTTCAAATACTTATGAGCGATACTATATATATATATATATATATATATATATATATATACATACATACATACATATATATATATATATATACATACATACACACACAAAGTCTCTGTGTGTATATGTAAAAAGAATCAGAATTCATAACATGCAAGGGATATCTCTAGGTACTCAACAATTACCAGTCCAGTCGGCTGGAGCTGTAAAATACACCGACTGCATCTCTGCAGAGAAGAAAGAACCCCCCCATACACACACACGAATGTCCTGTATGACACTAAACCATCTGATGGTGAGGTTCCAGTTTTGGAGCTTTTGAGAATGTGAAGTACCCTCCATTGCCATTACTCTCAGATCCACTAACCCAGAGTGGTAATACTTGTTAGGGTCTGATCTATGAGTCAAATAGAATCATTCAACCTTTTACAAGGAGTTATTATCAATACTAAGTAGAATTATTAGTGGTGAATAGAAATACTTCAAACTATTCAAATGTATGCAAAAAAAATGTTACCAACAAACTATCTGCTTAAAAATCATATATATATATATATATATATATATATATATATATGAACAGGATTTGGCATTAAATAGACCACAAGGGTTGATATGCCATAAAATACAACCAAACTAACCAAAGATTACCTTTGGCAGATAATAATCTAGATGCTAAGTGACATTGTATATATAGAATAGGTTTTAATTGCAAATAAATAAATGAAAACAAATACTTAATAATTAACATTTAATAGTTATCTCCTTATAAGAAAATCATAAAGCTGACCATGAAAAAGACCCCATACTAAGTTGCAGATTGGACTGAAAATTGCTTTATTTTCTAAGAGCATTCTAACACTACACAAATCTTGCTAAATAGGCCATTTCTACTATGTTGACATACAATCATGCAAAAAGTGGATCATCAAATTTACTAAGTGTATAAATGTGTGATATTCAGTAAGGTTCAAACTCACTACACAGTAGTAATAAACTCCTAGACAAGTTTGATAAGCATCTCTTAATAGAATAATGATTATTAGAAGATTTTTATAAAACTATGTGCAAACAGATATGGACTGCTACACATGCCTAAATAACGACTTTTTTTTAATACTTAAATAACCAAGTACATAAACCTGCTCACCATCCTAACACTGACCTTAGCAGCCAGAAACATTTTAAATAAAATAAAAATAAAGCAAAATCAGAGGAGGAGATAAAAACAGAAGATAATTATGGATAGTAGAGGCTAGGAAACAGATTGGAAGAGGTTGTGGATGAGTCAAAATTGAGCCCTTTCACTTTATCTGACCTATTCAAAACATTCTTTGCCCAATTTTCCTCCTGGTACCATTTAATAGTACATGTCTGATACAGTAAGGTCAGCACAAAATATTATCAGCTATAGCACACACAGACACACACACATCATAAACTATTAAGTACTCACTACTTGACCTATTTGGCTGATTACTCCACTAATTAGGAGTAGGATAATTCGGTTAACCTTCCTGTTGGCAGCTATGTGAGCAATATTTCATCAATGTTTTTTACAAAGTTCTTTCAGAATGTCCCCAATCCCTTGTTCCTAAGCAAACTTCTTTCCCCAAAATAATCTTTTCAGAAATTTAGTGATTTTTTATATGGATGCTTATTCAAATCAAGTACAATACAACCAGTAAAGTAAAAGGACTTTTTATTTCAGTGATGTAAATGTTTCTATTGATTTTAAGATAGCAAGGTACAAAAATTGCTAAATTTTATTTTTTAAAAATTAATGAATTTACTCTAGAAATACAGTGAAAAATTAGAGAAAATAGTATTGTCATTCAGGAATTAATGCAAACATTACTGAAAAAAATGGAGGGGCACATGGCATGAGAGTTATCATTGTAGGAACTTTATTCTACTACCCAAATTCAAATTGTGTATGAGGCCATTTGCATTTCACACAGCATTAATACCTTTGGGAAAGATATAAATCAACTATTCTCCTTCCAACTAGGCATAAATAGTAGTGTAGACTGGGCTCTTTAAACTTGGTATGGCAACCAGTCCAGTAGAAGGAAAATTTAAACCACTTGAAGGCCTGCAAAAGAATGGGCTCTGCCAGATTACTCCAGCCCAAGACATGCTACATGAGAGTACCACATGATCAAGCTGGGTTATGGGACTGGTGATATAGATTGAAAGGACAGGGCTATAATATAACAGCCAGATTCTTTCAGCGACACTGGCACTTGTATAACAATTACATTACAAATAGTTTTACTATAAAAACAAAAAGCATATCATTTTATTATAGATGTGCATTGCTAGTGATTTTTTTAAGCTATTACTACTAATAATAACTGATACAAAAACAAATGATAATATAAGTTACCAATCTAATAGCTACACTGACTACTGAACTCTTTCTTCATGAGACTTTTGCTGATATTTCAGCAGAACCATTCTACAGTCTTCTTATTTCTAAGTTAAGAGAATATCTCTTTTTTCTTTTATATAGAAAAAGTTGGCAAACAAAACAAGAAATTATGGCTTATTTCCAGAAATGTTAGCCACAAAGACAATACCATTCTCAGTAACCCTATATTGCTCGCACCTATGTTACATGGGCAGCTGAGAATGGTATTGTCAGTGTGGCTTACATTGCTTGGAATACACAGAACTGATCAGGATACATGAGTCATTGTTACTTTTTATTTTTTGTCTGTTTGCCAAAATTTTCTGGAAGAAGAAATTCCCTTTCTTTGCCTAAGTATTTGACATCTGAAAAAGGTTGTTGAATGGATTGGCCAAAACATTGTTGCAACAATAAAAGCAGCTCTAAGTTCCAACAAATCTTGGAGGAAAAGAAAATAGAAAATCTTTACCGTAGAAGAATATAGTGTACACCACCCCCCCACCACCCAAAAAACAGAACATCAACAAACCTCGGGAAGAATCTCAGATCCTTTTCATTAATAGTTCTGGCTACTGGGTTAAATTGGCACAAAAAGTGTGTGTTTGTATGTATATTTTATATATATTAACCTAACCCCTAGGACACAAGAAGGATGCAACACAATGTGAATTTTTTAAAGTTGATTTGAATTCAGAGTTTTCCTCCTCCTAGACTAGTTACCACACCAATGTTGAGCACTCTTTATTTTTAATGACATCCAGTTTTTTGAAAACCCTCTATTTCCATACAAATACTTACAGTTAAAAGAAATTAAGCTTACAGGATATTCAAGTAAAATTCTCTTGACAGCAGATGAATTATATTTTTGTTCCATCCACCAATATATTGATTAACTTTCTCTTACAGTCAGATCCCTTCACATATGGTTAACTGAGAATATGTTTAAGCTCCC
>OY757921.1:35572166-35684666 GCA_963585895.1 Sepioteuthis lessoniana
GAAATGCATTATATCTATGTGGCACATAGAAAGTAAGTTGGTGACCATAGTTGAGAGCGACCAGAAGGCTCTCTTTTCAGTAGCTACAACACAGAGGTGTAGGGAAGGGCGCTACTCCTTTCCCTGGATTGCTCCACTTTACCCTCGATACGTTCCTTATATTGCTGAGTGTTAAGCAAGGAGGTATCAAGTACCATTGAATCCAGGTCTCCCGGACCATTGATGAACAACACTCTACCCACTAGACCAATGAGCTGGTGGCACATAGAACCCTGACTAATTACTTATAATAATATAGGGTGCAGAAGAAATACCTCCCACATTTTAAACATCTCCCACATTTAAACATCTGTGTGATGTAAGTAAACTGAGAGACGTGGCAATGGTAGCTCCATCTAGCTAATATTTTACCATTTCCTCACCCCATTATAATTTTACCATTTCCTCACCCCATTATAATTGCACCATGGATTTGCTGTTGAAAAAATTTTTTTTTTTTTTAACTGATGAATCTGTAGTTACGACAGTGAAAGCTTTTTGAATGTCAGAATAATGCTGTCTCAGATAGAATTTTCAACCCATAGCAATATCAATTTTCTATCTGAAACAGCATCATTCTGTCATAACATGAAATGAGCATGAAAAGCTCTTTTTGTAGTAATTACCAATTCCCCAGTTTAAAAAAAAACAAAAAAAACTGGTCAACAGTAAATGCATGGTGTGCACCACTTGATGGAGTTACCATTACCACTTACCTAAGTTCACTTACACCACACAGGTGACAGTGGAAAGTATTTCTGCCACACCCTGTAATATTAAAATAAGCAAATCATTTACTTAACACTGTCATGCATTTCAATTGGAAAATAAGAGTTTCACTTATACTTATGTATAATGGAATTTACAAGTTTAACAAGTTTAAATATACAGAGTGTTTCCAAAAAATTAACATTTTTCTGAGAATTCCTTGATAATGATATGATTTTAAAGTCTCCACCTGTTCATGTGGTCTTCTTAATATCAATTCTGCTTTTCTAATTTAAGTACTCCCATAGAAATATCAACTTTTTTTTAAACCACAAGTGGGAGATTCCATGAATGTGTTGACAGGAATGGTGAACATGTGGAGACTGAAATTATATTATAAAGGTTCTCCCATAAGGGTGTTAGCATTTTATTTTATCACTCTGTAAAACAAAAACAAAAAAAAAAATTGGAAAAAAAAACCATTGTACAGGCTTTTCTCTATTTTGACATTTTCTTATAGGCATTCTTTTATTAGATATTTTTAAAAGGCAATAAATTCTGGACTTGGGTATCTTAAAAGTGTTTCTCTAATCAAAGTCTCCACCAGATATATAGACACAAAATTGCCATTTATGATAAGTCAGTACTTTAAATTGTTCTTGCCAATCAGAAGTAGTCATATGTGAGGTGACTATTAAGATATACATAAGAATGAAACCACTATATATAGATGTTAATTCAATAATACCAGGAAACAAAATTGTAAAAATATCCAGGCTTTTCATGTCAACTTAAAGTTTTGCTTTAGAGTTATAAACTTGCTTGCTATATATATATATATATATATATATATATATATATATATATATATATATATATATACACACACATATACACACACACACACACACAAAGTAGATAAGAATATGAAATATGTGAAAAGAGATTAGAAAACATAAAAAGTATCTAAAATAGAAATGGTAGAGAGAATAAATAAAATTATCTGATAAGATGCCTACAAATTCAATAAGTTGTCTTAATGAATGTGTAGCTATTTATAAAACTATATGTAATCAAACCCTTCATTGATGGTAATCAAGTTTTATGGTCACCATGCAAATTATTTTTGTATAGACTAAGAGAACCAGCCATATTGACTGACAAAATCTGTTCATTTTATAACAGCTTATTGTCTAATTTTTAATCCTATTGGGTTCTCATAGTATTAATTTCAAAGAAGATGAAAGATTTTGGTGGGTTAAGACTGAGTGAAATAAAACTTAGATTTGAAAAGTTCATAAAATATTAAAGACAAAGATGGAGTAGAAAACAGCTGGAGAAGAAGCTAGACGGCAATTACACAAGAATGTTGCGAGCAATATTGAACAAGTCCTGGCGGCAACACCCCACAAGACACCAATTATACGGCCACCTGCCTCCCATCAGGAAAACTATCCAAGTTAGACGAACCAGACATGCAGGTCACTGCTGGAGAAGCATGGACGAGCTCATAAGTGATATACTCCTATGGACCCTCACATATGGCCGGGCAAAAACAGGACGACCAGCTCGAACATACATTCAGCAGCTATGTGAGGATACGGGATGTGGCCCTGAAGACCTACCAGAGGCGATGAACGATAGGGAGAAGTGGCGAGAGAGGGTCAGGGATATCCATGCCTGCGGCACAACATGATGATGATGATTAAATGATTGATTGATTTTAATGAGATGTCAACCTGTCTCAGGTTATTTTATGCCTAGAGTTTAAGGAATCATATTCATGATATGATCATCTTCACATTTTTTGTATAATTTCTCCAAGGTTTTTTTGTACATGATCCTATTAGATATAGATAATTTTTACAGATCTATTTGACCCATAGATGGGAACCTAACAGCTCTGGGTCAGAGTGGACCTGGGAATAATGGAAATAAAGGGATACTCTACACTCCCTAGTGTTTTCTTTACAACTTCATATTAAGTCAGAGAGCTCGTGCTAAGTCTGACCACCATGTTTATTACAACACAAAAGACTGTACAAGAGACATAAGTAAGTATCTACAACTATCAGGTCAGATAACTCAGACTTCAATATCACAAACTGGAGTCTCATCATCAGATACAATTTATTTTCTCACCCAGGACACCTCTTTTATGGAGATCTTACCTCTCTGCAGAGGATACAGTCAGCATGTTCTAAGCCTTGCTGATAGGGAATAGTAACTCAAAGTTTTTTGAAAAGATGACTGCATATTTTTAAAAATCTATTTCAATTTTCTTTTTTCGATTATCTTGGTTATGAATGCTACTCCAGCATTAATAAGAAGTTGGTGTTAATTTGTTTACACATTGTCAAACAGTCACAGATGACTTCAGATTTTTTGTGTATGCATTTATTATTGAAACTTTGTAACTATTATAGGTTTGGTTTCTTTGTTTAATAGCATCTAAACCTTTGTGGGTTATTTAATAACAAAGCCATCCTTGTAGAAGAACAGTAATGATATTATTTAACACATAGCTTGGGGGGTAGGATAAATGGATTCATATTTTTCCCCTAAGAGTATTTGTCCAAAAGTGAATGCAATAGCATGACTGGAGTTTGCACCCACAGCAATGTCACGGTCCAGCACATTATCCACAACACTATGGAGACTTCCCACCACTAATATAGATGTTATATAAACTATGATATTAAAAACAGGATTTATGAGCAAAATACGAAACACACTTGTAGTCAATAGCTAGGCTAAGAGCAACGTCTTTAGCAAGGCTAGAACTAAAGTGAATCAGTCCTCAATGAAAGAGCTATTTATGGCACATTGGGAGATTCCAATGTGCACACGTTGGCCGGTCCATTCCTTGTATAGTGATTGGCTAGAACATCTGATTGGCTATGTCTGTTCATAAATACCAACCCTATCAGTAGCATTAGTCTTGACTATGACTATGCTGGACCTCAGGTAAGTGTTGCTTGTTATAATTGTCACTGTTATTGTTGTTGTACATTGTTGCGTTCTACATCTCCCCTCCCCCCCCACGGGTGGGCCGGGTTGCTTGGGAGGTGTGTCTCTCTTTTATGCCTGGTTTGTTGTGTGGTAGCAACCTAGAGAGAGCTCGGGGAATCCTTGATGCTCGAAGTCGTGGGGATATGTGTGTGGTTTGTTGTTGGGGTCTGGTTGCTGTGCATGTGCTATCACAGGGAGACAATGGGGGATGTGTGACTGTGGCATTAGTTGACGGGATTCTTGGTCCTAGTGTCGCACTTGGTATCGGGGTTGGTGTAGGCTTGAGATTGCACTTTTTGAGGAAGCGACGGTTCCTAAGTGTAATTCTTCCGGAGCCATCAACCCTGATTTTGTATTGACGCTCAGGTAGAGCGGAGATTATCTTTCCTGTGGTGTTCCACCGGCGATTAAGCGGGTTTTGAATGGTGACAGTGTCACCGGCTTGTAATGGGCATAGGTTGTGCGTATGCCTGTTGTATCTTTCTACCAACTTAGCATTGCGTTTTTGAAGAATTAATTCGCGGCGTTGCGCTGCCGCTATCCATTCAGGATGTGGTTTGTAAAGGAATGGTTGCGACGGGATGGAATCCCGGAGCCGGCGGTGGAGTAGTAGTTGTGCCGGTGATAGGCCAATACCTTGGATTGGGGTATTTCTATACTGCAAGATGGCCCGAGCGGCCTTGTCATTGTCCAGGGAACCTTGAGTGTCTGTGTTCCCATTGACTATCCTCTTTGCGGTTTTTACTGCTAGCTCTGCACGGCCATTGGACTGGGGATATGCGACCGAGGATCGTCTGTGCTTTACGCCCCATGTCTGAAGGAATTCCTGGAATGCAGCAGAGGTGAATGGTTGGCCACCATCTGTGCTGATTTCCTCCGGAGTGCCATACGTTTGAAATAGTTGTCGACAGATGGACATTAATTTTGTTGTTGTGGCATGGCCTGGTTTCAGATGATATAATATGAGCCAGCCAGTCAATCTGTCTGCGCAGGCAAGGTATGTAACGTGCCCAACGTGGAATATGTCCATCACTATTTGTTGGAATGGCCATTCTGGGGATGGTGTCATGGTGATGGGTTCTCGTGGTTGGCTAGGGGCGATGGTCGTACAAAACGAGCAATTCGCTCTAAAGTTTCGTATTGAGGCGTTCATTCCCGGCCAATAAACGGAGTCATTCGCTCGAGCTCTCATTCCATCTACGCCTTGGTGGGCCGAGTGTAGGCAGTGCAATATCTTCTTTCTTAGGGGCTTTGGTATTACAATTCTTCTGTCCATTAATACTAGCCCTTTGTCATTGCTAAGTCGGTGTCGCACCTCCCAGAAATCACGGATGTCAGGTTCTGTGAGGTTGCGTTTGGGTGAGAATCCCTGGTTAATCGCATTTATCAGGGTTGTATAGGTCTTGTCATTTCGACCCGATGCCCGAATGTGGTCAGGGGTTATAACAGCGGTGTTGTTATCAATGTTTACTGCAGCTTGAATGGCAGCTAATTCCATTGCAACATCTCTGCTGTTAGAAAGGTGGATATCTTTGGGGGATGGGTTTGTGGGACATATGCTAATGAGCGATTCCACTGTAGCAACTGGGTTGCGGGAAATGGCATCAGCGCCCCTGTGCCACTTGCCTGGGCAATGTTGAATTGAGAAGTGATATCTTAGGCACTTCTCTTTAAGTCTGAAGAGGCGTGGGTTGTTTATTTTGTTCTAGGGTCTCCAGCGATCCCGCTTTAGCCAACAAGTCTGCTTGTAGAGCATCGTTGGCTATACCCCGAATGAACTGGTCCTTAACGTATATGCCGGATAAATCGTGGTCACAGTTGGGACATATGAAGTTGCAATCCCTTGCTCCTGACTTCAGTCGAATCAGGTAATCACTGACAGGCTCACCATCGCCTTGTGCAATAGACGAAAAAGAGATTCTGTGTACGATGGGATTGGACTTCATCGTGACCAAAACCTCAAGCATGTCTAGCAGTTTGTTTGGGTCTGCATTGAAGAACTCAGGATATGTGTTGATGATTGAGTTCTGGACAGTTTCTTCGGCGCAGTTATATAGTTGGACGTTCATTTGTGTGTCAGAAAGGTTGGTCATCTTTGTGAATACGTTCCAGTCAATTTTGAATTTCCGAAACTGCTGTGGTGTCATTCCTGAGTTAAGCTGAGGAGGCTTGGCGGTCGGTTTTACATGAGTGGTTGGTGATGCTGGATTTTCTTTGGCCAACTTCAGTATGATGAGTACTTCTCCCATGTTCTTTATACCGAGCTCCTTGAGCATCGTTCGGTCCAGCATATGTATAGTGTCCCTTGTGATGCCCTCGCTTGAGAATGTCTGCGCATAGATCTTTGCAGAGGCCGTGGTTATGCCTGCATTGGTAAAAATGCTCTCCCAGTCAGTCAGGTCGGATCTTGTTCGCAGCGCCATGTTGAAATACGAAACACACTTGTAGTCAATAGCTAGGCTAAGAGCAACGTCTTTAGCAAGGCTAGAACTAAAGTGAATCAGTCCTCAATGAAAGAGCTATTTATGGCACATTGGGAGATTCCAATGTGCACACGTTGGCCGGTCCATTCCTTGTATAGTGATTGGCTAGAACATCTGATTGGCTATGTCTGTTCATAAATACCAACCCTATCAGTAGCATTAGTCTTGACTATGACTATGCTGGACCTCTTTGGCTAGTTCGGTCGTATTTTTGCCCGTTTTTTTTTAAAAAAAAAAAAAAAAAGGAAAAATTTTTATTTGCAGTAAATCATCAGACCGGATTTTACCATCTCATCACGACAACTTCTCCCGGCTGGGCTGAAATTTTTTGACCCGGTTGGAAAAACAAAAGCTAAGTTCTTTTTCTCCCATTTTTTTTTGTTGTTTTTTTTTGTTGTTTTTTTTCTCCTCCTCATTTCTACATCTCATTCTTTCATCATATCATTTATGGCCGGCCGGGCAGAAGGCTCGGCCATAAAGGCCCTTTTTTCCCCTACAAAGGGTGACCCTCCCCCCATGTGAAAAAGAAGAAAAACATATCACCTACCCCCAAAAATGCCCCTTCCCCTGACCAGAAAGAAAAAACGCCCCCCAAAAAATTACCTTCCCCGGAAAAGGAAGAAAAATCACCTCCCCAAAAAGGGGGGGATAAAAATGAAAATAGTTGGACAGCCCCCCCGAAAATACAGGTCGATGTCGACGACCTGCTCCAGCGAGCAAAGGCCATCTCCAGTGAAGTACAGGAGCATGGCCTTATGTTCAATTTGGAGGAGGTAAGACAAGACCAGAAAAAAAGAACGGTGTCTGTCTTTTTAGTGGACAAACGATCCAGAAAAATCGTTAAGCCCGCAAAAGACATGGTCCTTCGTCAAATTTCCAGCCTGGGCGTAAAGGCACAAGCGATAATCGCTGGTGCTTCTTACGCTTTCTGGGATATATTGTTACCGACCACAGAAGAAGCCGTCGCCCTAACAAAAAAACCCCTTGAGAACAAGGATTATTTTTTTAGAACAGAATATATGGGGCGACGGCGGACCACGGTTTCAGTATACGAGGTCCCTAGCTTCCTTCGAGACGCAAACTTAGCCGCCTATATGCTTCAGTTTGGTGACATCGTCTCAGCAACACACGATGGAATGCGTGGGGAATGGAGGTTCGATATCATGTTGGATATGAAAACCTTCTACTCCGTTCCCAACTGGTTGGAGGTGGAAGGGCGCAGGCTTCCCGTAATAGTATCGGGAAGGAAACCCGCCTGCTGGCACTGTGGCGAGATTGGTCACCTCTCCGCAGTTTGCCCGGGGAAGAAGGCCCCGAAGAAGCCCGACCTCAAACATGATACCCTCTCACCTGTGGTTAAAATAAACACGGAAAAGGAGGCTCCCGTAGTCTCGCCCACACCAGCGGGTAAAAAAAACCCCACTCCCCCTTCGTCCCCTACGGTTAATTCCGAAGAGGCGAAGGCTGAGTGGCTGACTGTGGGAAAAGGTGGGAGGAAGCTCCAACCTGAGGATCCTCGCTCCCAAAAGTCGGCCCAGGTAGGCACCGACAGTTCACCCCTCTCAAAAAAATCCAACAGGCCAACCCCCACATATGCACAGAAATCATCCCCCCCAAAAAACAAAGTCCCACCCAAGACCCCACCTAAACAGCACACACCTCCCAGGGTCAGATCTTTCAGCCCAGGCCGGGAGAAATTTGAACAACTCCTGGAATTCAAAAAGCGGCTGGACCAGGAGAGAAAATCGGCTCCGCGACCAGGGCCCTCTCATTCCACACCATCATCACCAAGACACCCCAGAACCATTCGTCCACCACCAACCACACCACCTCATAGATCCATGCCTCCACCTCTCATGTCTGTGCTAGTCCGGGGAAAAAAGGGACCCACCCCCCCTCCGCTGCCGTTGGAATCACCACCAACGAAACCAGCACCACCAGCAACAGCAACCGCATCATCTCCATCTACCACGCCCAAGAAACGGCAGCGGAGCTCGTCAATCGACAGCTCGGGGGATGAGGTCCCCAAACATATAAAAAAAAGGGAAAAACCACGTCATCATACCGGTACAAACATCTGCCGGGTGGATGAGGGGGCTCTGGATCGTCTTCATAAGGTCCAGCCGCAGCTGTTGAAAGACTTAAGGGTCCTCCACAACTTCAAAGAAGTCAACGGTTGCAACGTGGAGGACCCTAAAAATTTCCCCGATTCATGGATCACCACCGTCATTCGGAAGGGCCGAGGGTCGGAAGGTGTGATGAAAATGCTCGGCGAGGCTAACGAGGCCCTCGGCCCTATATCATTCCTTAAAGACGATTTAGCATCATGTAAGGGTCTTGTTGGGAGGGTCCCTGTTGTTCTGCACCCCTCCCTCTATAGGGCTTTGAAACTAACTTTTCCGCGGGACGTCGGGGGTCTCGCTCATGACGGAGCCATCGATAATGAGATGGCCACGGGATCCATGAGCCAGACCGTCGGAGTCCTGACCCCAGCCATGTTCAGTCCGGGCACTCAACCCCTGTAATTTTCATGATGGATCTAAGGTTGGCTAGTTTAAATGGCCGCGGCCTGAGGTCGGATTCAAAGCGATCCCAAGTATTGTTATACCTCCAGCGTCGCGGCATTGATATTTGTTGTTTACAGGAGACTCACTTTGACTCCAACTTCCATGAGGGTATTCTGGCGAGGGACTATTTGTCTTTCTCAGCATGCTTTGATGGTCGTTCTAGAGGTGTCACCTGGCTGGTAAGTAGACGTCTGGATGCTTCGTGTGCTCTTGTTCTTTCAGATCCGGCGGGCAGACTTTGTGTTCTGGATATTACCATAAAGGATAAGGCGTTTCGAGTGATTGGGGTTTATGGACCCAATGCTACCAGTGAGCTTCCTGCCTTTTTCCGGCGCATCGAGCCGTACGTCGTGCCGTCAAAGCGGGTAATTTTAGTGGGAGATTGGAACGCCGTCCTTGATCCCAACTTAGATAGAGGGGCTTCTAGCGCGGGTACTAACTCCTTGGATGCCAGACATTTCCGCGAGTTTGTCCAGAAATTTGATCTGGTGGACAAATTTCGCGAAAGGCATCCAAATAAGATAGTTTGGACTTGGACCGGTAGGGGCGCCTCGGCCCAGCTGTATAGCTATTTGGACCGAGTGTTAGTTAAGCGAGTCGACTTAGACTATATAGGTGGTCCAAGTTTTGAGCCATATAAAGATTCCGACCACAAATTTTTATGTGTGTCGATTAGGTTAGATAAGGCTAGATGTAGGATGTCTGGTTACTGGAAGTTCAACCTTTCCCTTTTGGCGGAGGCTGACTTCCGGAACCAGCTAGAACTAACGATAAAGCGGGAATTGACGGGGGCCATTATGGGTAATAGGTGGTGGGCTAACCTTAAGGATAGTATTAGATCCTTTGCTGCCGACTATAGTAGGAGACTCAAGTCAGCTAGGGTAGCGGAGCAAAGGTCGATTAAGGATAAGCTAGATAGGGCGGTGTTGGCGGGAGATAGTGGGCAAGTTAACGTAGCTAAGGCTGAGCTGGCCTCCTTGCAAATTATGGAGTACCAAGCTCTAGTAGTTAGGGCTAGGTTAAAGAGAATGTCCTGCGAGGCGACGAATATGGCCCAGGAGTTACGGGCCGAGGAACTGAGGCATGCTACAGATCGGCATATCGCCAGTGTCACATCGCCGGAGGGGCTCCGTCGAACTACAAACGAAGCCATCTGTGGGGAGTTTCGGCAGTATTTCTTGAAGCTTTTCACCAGGGAGCCCGGACTGAGTTCTGCTCAGTTCGACGCCTATCTTGCCGACTTCCCTCGCCTTTCGGCGACTGAAGCGGCTGGGTGTGAGGGGCTCATAAAGGAGGAGGAGATTCGGGTTGCACTGAAGTCGGTCGGGCTGGATAAGTCCCCCGGAATTGATGGTCTGCCCTATGAAGTGTACTTGAGGTTGTCGCACATGTTTGTCCCCTTGCTGGCAACCACCTATAACAACTGGATGAGGCAGGGTACTATACCCAGACGCTTCACCAGGGGTATAGTGAAGTTGCTTCGTAAGATCAAACATGGTGGGGATGGGGTTAGTAACTTTCGCCCTTTGACGATGTTAAACACGGACTTAAAGATTTTGGCGAAGATTTTGGCAAACCGGTTGCAGACTGTCCTGCCTAGTCTGATTTGCCCCGAGCAGACTTGTGCTGTGAAGGGTAGGACTATCCAGGACAGTCTTCATCTGGTCCGCACGATCGTAGAAAAAGTCGACGGAAATGCCGCGCTGATCAATTTAGATCAGTCCAAGGCCTTCGATAGGGTTGACCATGCTTTTCTGGAGGCTGTCTTGTCTTCGGCCGGCTTCGGGGTTGATTTTCGCACCTGGATACGTCTCCTTTATGCGTCCCCCGGAGTCGTGGTGGAGGTGAATGGAGTAAGGTCGGAGCCCTTCACTCTGACTCGATCGATTCGTCAAGGTTGCCCGTTATCGCCAATGCTATATATCCTGGCGTTAGAGCCTTTTCTACGCAGGATAAAGGCGAACCCGGTCCTACGCGGCCTCACGTTACCTGGCACCAGTGAGGTGGCCAGGTACACTGCATACGCTGACGACGTCAGCGTGCTTGTAACGAGCAGTGCCGAGGTGGAGGAGGTGAGCAAAGAAATCGGAAGGTACGAAGCTGTAACGGGGGCCAAGATTAACCGCGAAAAGTCTGTCGGCTTGCGGTTGGGCTCGTGGAAAGGCTGTGTCCTTCCCGGCCCCTTCATTTGGAAAGACGGTCCGTGCAAGATACTCGGCGTCTGGTTTGGGCCCGACCTCCAATTGGAGAAAAATTGGTCGGAAGTGCTGAATAAGGTCGTAGCCGCAACTGAGTTGTGGCTGCGTAGAAGGCTTTCCCTAAAGGGTCGGGCAGAGGTGTGCAATTCGCACATCTACTCCCTAGCCGTTTACCGACTTTCAGTACTTCCTATCCCGGCCACCATCCTATTCAAGCTGGAAAGGATTCTCTTCCAGTTTCTCTGGGCCAAGAGACATCCTTTGGTGCGACGGGAGATCTGTTACCTTCACCCTTCTGAAGGCGGTCTAGGAGTACCTAACGTCGAGGTACGGCGCCACACTTTGCGTCTTACTTTCCTAGACCGGATGTGTTCACGAGACACGGCGGCGGGAAGCGTCTGGAAAGAAGACGCCAAACAATCTTTCCCGTCGCTAAGAAGTGTGCATTTCGCTGATGGGGAGACCCATCGGTTGCCCAGATGCGAATGCCCCTTCTATCGCGAGTGTCGGCATGCCTTGAAAGTGCTCTCTCGGCTGCAGACAGGTCTCTCTGACAGCCGGCCGTTGTCGAGTAGGGCATTATATCGATGTTTAGTGAGGGGGGCCGCTAGCGATGGTCTGATTGGTGAGCTCGGTGTGACGGAGGCGGAGGGTCGCTTACTGTGGCCTTGGGCCCCCAGGTTGAGGTGTCTCAATAATGACGAGGCTTCCCTCACCTGGCTGGTCATTCGGAATGCCCTCTGGGTCGGCAAGAGATTGTTTGCAGCGCAACAGGCCATTTCGCCTGAGTGCGGCCAGTGCGGTGATTTGGAGGAGACTATTAGTCACGCCTTCTTTCACTGCCCGGTCGTACGGCCGCTGTGCAAGCTTCTTGAAGGCTACATGGTCCGCATCCTCAATGGAAAGTTTTTTGTCCTGGAAGCCAGTTCTGTGTGCAGCAATGTGGTGCCGAGGTTGAACAGACAGGAACATTATGTGTTTCTCTGCTTACTCGGCGTTATGCGTATCGTGATTTGGACGACAAGAAAGAAGGAACTCTATGAGGACGAGTCTTTTTCTTCTCAGACCCTGGTGGCATTTTACAAACACCAAATCAAAGTCAAAATCCGGTCTGAGAGAAAAAGACTCCCTTCACTGGAGTTTGGCGAAAGGTGGGTGACTGTTGCGCGCTTGTGTCGCGTGGTAGGAGCCAACCTTATTTTCACTTTGGACGTTCCAGGGACTTAAGGATATTGAGTTACCGGAAGGACATGACCACCCAGCCCAGGTAAGTTCGAATTTTTTAGGCCATTTTGATTTAGTTCGTTCCTAATTGAGTTAACTTAGCTAGAGTATGCAAGGTCATCGGGCCCCCCCTTTTTTTTTGTCCCTTTCTTTTGTTTTACTCTCCCTTCCCTTCCCCTCTGTTAGATGACAGGAATTGGAGTTCTCCAGGAGTGCGAGGGAGGGCTTATTTTATTTCATGTTTATTGTTTATTTATTTTCTCCAATTATTTATCTTATTTGATTATTTTTCCTCCTTCGACACTATTTTCGACTGGTTAACTCCTTTTTCTGCCATGTTTTAGTACGTGGGGGGGACCCCATACTAACTATCATAATGTATATATGTTTTGATCATTTTCGTTTTTAGGGGAATTTTTAAATAAAGATGTATATAGCGTTCCTTTTAGTTTTTTTTTTTTAAATTGTTCCCCTCCCCCTCACTTTGTAAATATGGGATTAAGCTTAGAAGTTCATAGAGCAGCAGTGTTGTTTTGGTGATTGTTGTTTTTGGTGGATGCAGTTTGATAGTGATATGTTCAATTGAGGTATTTTGGTGTTTTTTTAACTTGGAGATATGTATTGGTCAGTGAATGAGTCTAGTTAAGTTAGAGATTAGGATAGTGTAGACCAGCCTTCCCCCCCCATTTTTCGGCCTCGTGCCAAATTTGTATTTTTTTTAAATACAATAAATATTTTGACTATGACTATGCTGGACCTCAGGTAAGTGTTGCTTGTTATAATTGTCACTGTTATTGTTGTTGTACATTGTTGCGTTCTACAGGTTTCATTCAATGTAATAATATATCCTATCTCATCATACAGGAACAAAGTTTTAGCATTTATTGACCACTGACTTTACCATGACTCAATCAGATTGCTTTTTAGATTTTCTGCATTAAAAGAAATTAATTATTCATGGTAGAAAAAAAGTTCTTGGTAACAAATTTTGCAACTTGATATATCCTGTGGTGGCGGTAATATAGGGATAATCAAGAGATAGTATTCCGTGAAGGAAATAAGGAATAAATATGTACTATAGGTTTAAATAAAGAAAGTAAGTTTATTGAAAGATTTACAGAGAGAGAGGGTGTAGTATTTGTGTTCAGTCCAGGGAGTCTCTCTGTTCTTCTCTATTGTTCGGTGACCGGTGACACGGTCCCTTATTTAAAATGTTCTGGTGGTGATTACAAATCTCACCATAACACAACTATTTCCCTTACTATACTAGACCTCTATGTTGCATATTGAAAATTTGGTTAAAAAGGATTGTCACTGGTCAGGAATTGATACCAGTGTAACTGATAGGATAGGGATATCATATACATTAGGTAAAAGCATTGTTAATGATTTTACTCTTAAAATGCATTGCAAATAAGGAGACTAGAACTGTCAGTGGTTATGAATTAATGAAAATGTTATTGACAGGATAAAATTAGGTGTATGATGTCTTAATGTTAATGCCTGCTACAATTTTGGCTTTTTGATTCTGACATAAAATCTCCAGCATTAAATAAATACAATGCTAAAACCATAACTCCAAAGTGCAGTGGTCTTTATTTCTCATCTTGAAAAATAAAAAACCAAAAGCCCTTGTGTAATAAACTTTGTAATCAAGTGAGTACAAATATAAAGAAACCAATCCCTCATTTTTTATGGACATTTCAAAGAGAAGAGGAAATAATCATTAATGATTCCACTTAATGGATATAGATTATAAGGTGTTTATCACAGTTTAAAATTTAATGAGGTTACTAATGGCTTGTGTCTGCATATTCTACAAAAAATGAATCTATTAAAGACGACAGTAATCAATGACTCAAATCAACATTGCTTTATCTGATCCTCCAGTTCTATTATGGCTAAATAAACAAATACACAGAACAGTTTCCAAGAAAAAAAAACCTTCCTTTTCCAATTGAGTGATATTATTTTCAAATTATCTACTAACCAGTCACTCATCAATTTAAGAAAAAAAAAAATTCAACACACTGAAACTTACATGTTTTATGCCAGATTTATCATCACTTTATTTTGACAAATATATAGCAAACAGTACTGTTCTTTTCTAACTTAATGTTCATATTTCAATAAAGCATAAGTAGGTTTCAAATATCAATCTGATAATTCAACCTCTTGTTTGTATACTTAAGATTGATAGAATAGTGACAATAGCGATCACTAATATATTGACTTTTGTAGCCATTTTTGGAATTTCTTCACTTCCCAGAAAAAAAAAAAGTTTCAATTTTACATTGGATATATACCTAATGAGAGCTAGAGAATTATGTTAATATCAAGTATAGGAAGAATAGATTTAACTGTCTAAACAAAATTTGTAATGTCAATGACTAAGCTGATGAAAGAATGGACATTGTTCTACAGCATACTGACTAGGATATAATGATCATGGAATAGTAAATGACTGTTTCTTTAATGAGGCTTTTTTTATATTTGCAAAGTTATAAGAAATATGCCTAACCTTAAATTTCACAATGTAACATTTTAGGAAATTTAGGATCCAATCTTTATATTTGAAAAAGTAGATAACATTTTTAGATCAAATTTATAATTTGGTATAAATATTATTCAGACTTGGTTTAAATTACCAACTTTACACTGAATAAAATCCACTCCTTCTCTGTAATTATTTTGAGTAAATTTCATTAGTCATTATTAATTTTAAAAGTTAATTTTAGTTTTGTTGATGGGGTGAAGTTGATGGTTTTAGCTGTTTAAAAAAAACAACATAACCAAAAGGATTAAATTTCACCTTAACTTTTACATTCAGTTCTATTCTATATAATTTTTTAGAGAATCCAGATATTTAAAATTTCAGTATTGACTGGTATTATCCTTCTAGGTAATATTTAATGATTCAATTGAGAGGAAACAGTTCAATACATATTTTAAAGCTAGGGTTGATTGCAAAGAATTATCTGGGGTGCGGGGAATAAAAATCCATGATTTGAATTTAGCTAATTTCCTATCATGGATATGTATTCACTGCTAACATTAGGTAAAAAATAAAGATACCCAAACCTTTATTTAATAGCATAAACTATTGAAGAAGACATCAATGAAAAGATATGGTATTTGAACTGAAAACAGATGTGAATCAATCTTTAAGATGTTAGAAAAAAAAAAAAAAAGAAAATTCACAAGTATTACACCCTAAAATTTAAAGAGTAAAGTATAATCTTCTCACCATTCTTCTTTGATAAGTCAACAGCTACTTACCTGAAAATAAAAGAGACAAAATTAGTACAAACTACATAAGACAAGGATTACAATACAAATATCTATTTAAAAAAAGAAAAGAAAAAAAAAAGCAACTTATTCATCTCTATATCAAACAGTGTGACATTTTTCTGTTTGTTTCTTTGTCCATAAACTTTGCTGGAATGAGAGTGTAGTATCTGTGCACTCTGTCTAAAATCAAAGTGATCCTCTAACACTTCTGCTGAATATCCAAGTGTATTATATACCTGAGGAAATCTAATGAAATACATTACTACCATGATGATGACAGACTAATTGTTTTATTAAACAATGTATATATTTTGAGAAATCAATGATAGAAACATTATAAAGTATGTTTCTAATAATGTACAAAGACACACAGACATCCTTGGCAAAAGTACCAAGAAATAAAATTTTGACACAAGGCAGAGCACACAGATGCTACACGTTGATCTTAGGTAAAAGTACCAAGAAATAAAATTTTGACACAAGGCAGAGCACACAGATGCTACACGTTGATCTTAGGTAAAAGTACCAAGAAATAAAATTTTGACACAAGGCAGAGCACACAGATGCTACACGTTGATCTTAGGTAAAAGTATTAAGAAATAAAATTTTGACACAAGGCAGAGCACACAGATGCTACACGTTGATCTTAGGTAAAAGTACCAAGAAATAAAATTTTGACACAAGGCAGAGCACACAGATGCTACACGTTGATCTTAGGTAAAAGTATTAAGAAATAAAATTTTGACACAAGGCAGAGCACACAGATGCTACACGTTGATCTTAGGTAAAAGTATTAAGAAATAAAATTTTGACACAAGGCAGAGCACACAGATGCTACACGATCTTAGGTAAAAGTATTAAGAAATAAAATTTTGACACAAGGCAGAGCACACAGATGCTACACGTTGATCTTAGGTAAAAGTATCAAGAAATAAAATTTTGACACAAGGCAGAGCACATAGATGCTACACGTTGATCTTAGGTAAAAGTATTAAGAAATAAAATTTTGACACAAGGCAGAGCACACAGATGCTACACGTTGATCTTAGGTAAAAGTACCAAGAAATAAAATTTTGACACAAGGCAGAGCACACAGATGCTACACGTTGATCTTAGGTAAAAGTATTAAGAAATAAAATTTTGACACAAGGCAGAGCACACAGATGCTACACGATCTTAGGTAAAAGTATTAAGAAATAAAATTTTGACACAAGGCAGAGCACACAGATGCTACACGTTGATCTTAGGTAAAAGTATCAAGAAATAACATTTTGATACCAGGTAGAGCACACAGATGCTACACGTTGATCTTAAGTAAAAGTATCAAGAAATAAAATTTTGACACAAGGCAGAGCACATAGATGCTACACGTTGATCTTAGGTAAAAGTATTAAGAAATAAAATTTTGACACAAGGCAGAGCACACAGATGCTACACGTTGATCTTAGGTAAAAGTACCAAGAAATAAAATTTTGACACAAGGCAGAGCACACAGATGCTACACGTTGATCTTAGGTAAAAGTATCAAGAAATAAAATTTTGACACAAGGCAGAGCACATAGATGCTACACGTTGATCTTAGGTAAAAGTATTAAGAAATAAAATTTTGACACAAGGCAGAGCACACAGATGCTACACGTTGATCTTAGGTAAAAGTACCAAGAAATAAAATTTTGACACAAGGCAGAGCACACAGATGCTACACGTTGATCTTAGGTAAAAGTATCAAGAAATAAAATTTTGACACAAGGCAGAGCACACAGATGCTACACGTTGATCTTAGGTAAAAGTATTAAGAAATAAAATTTTGACACAAGGCAGAGCACACAGATGCTACACGTTGATCTTAGGTAAAAGTACCAAGAAATAAAATTTTGACACAAGGCAGAGCACACAGATGCTACACGTTGATCTTAGGTAAAAGTATCAAGAAATAAAATTTTGACACAAGGCAGAGCACATAGATGCTACACGTTGATCTTAGGTAAAAGTATTAAGAAATAAAATTTTGACACAAGGCAGAACACACAGATGCTACACGTTGATCTTAGGTAAAAGTACCAAGAAATAAAATTTTGACACAAGGCAGAGCACACAGATGCTACACGTTGATCTTAGGTAAAAGTACCAAGAAATAAAATTTTGACACAAGGCAGAGCACACAGATGCTACACGTTGATCTTAGGTAAAAGTATCAAGAAATAAAATTTTGACACAAGGCAGAGCACACAGATGCTACACGTTGATCTTAGGTAAAAGTATCAAGAAATAACATTTTGATACCAGGTAGAGCACACAGATCCTACACACTGATCATATACCAAACAAATTCTGTCAAAAATGACTGCAACTATGCTGTTCGTTTGTTTCTTTGTTCAGCTATAAATTTTGCTAGAATGAGAGTGTATTATCTGTGCAACCTACCAAGGATTAAAGTGCTGCCCTCAACACTTCTGCTGAGGATCAGAGTGTACTATCTGTATCTGTAGAAATCTAATTAAATACATTTAAAAAATGCAAAGATAAATTTAAAAAAATCTAAAAAATGAAAAAATAAACATTGATATTTATACATCTGGTTCTTATTTCATATTTACTTTTGAGGAAGTATCAAATTTTATTGTTTTCAAAATAACTGTTTTCATTTGCATATTTTATACTTTATAGTTTTTAAAATGACATGAGAGTACTAAAATGTTTGAACTTAGAGAATAAAGCAATTTCCAATCATGTTAGTAAATTAATAATAATGTAGGGTCTGTATTCACTCATAATTTCTAAAGAAAGGTAATTATTAAGACTATTAAATACTAATTATAAAACACTCCCCATTTTTTATTTGCAATTAATATAAATTCTATACATAGGGTATGATTGAAACTGGACTTAATGGCCGGTGTTTAAGCAAATATTTATAAAGACTAAAAAAGAAACAAATAAATGAGTGAAGGAATACATAAAAGCAAGCGACAATAAAAAGAAATTCACATAACTAAACTATATTTCAAATGCAATATTACTGAATAATAATAAAAAAATTTACATAAATCTTTTTATTCAAAATAAACAAATAAGATCACTCTTGCTACATAGAAAAACTAGATCCATACCATACATCAAGAAAAGATTAATGCTGCTGATTGAACTAATAAATAAAAAAAAATAAATCTTTCATGTAGTTTATTATTTTTAATTTCTCTCTACCCACAGACACCTACACTCACTCTCTACCACACACTTGAAAGAAGTTAATAGAAAGCAATAGACTATAAAGTGGAGAAAATGGATGTATTTCCGTTTGAAGGAAATCAGATCTAAGAGAAGATGGCAGACAGCCTCGTAGCAAATCAGGAAGAAGGGTTGAAAATTGTCTAAGATTTTGACTTGGCTTAAGATCAAAATTGTCTAGGATGAATGGCAGAGAATGAACTTAAGATCTAGAGGTTTACACTACTGCACTCAAACAACTGAACCATAGCTCACTAGTTACACAAATTATGAGTAATGTATAATGCATCAGAGTCCTGAATTTTTTATTTCTAAGAAGAGAGAGAGAGAAAAAGAGAGAGCCAGAGAAAGGATAAAAGAAGAGAGGAGAGAGAGAGTGAAAAAATGAGCCAAAGACAGGATAAAAGAAGAGAGAAGGAAAGAGAGGAAAAGAAAGGAGGCAGCAACAGAGAAAGAAAAGAATGAGAGAAACAGAGAAAGAACATAAGATAAAAACAGAGAAAGAAAAGAAGGAGAGAAACAAAAAAAAAAAAAGGAAGATGTGAGGGGAAAGAGTAGCGGAAGGAGCAAGAGAAAGAAACAAGGGAACAAGAGGAAAGATTAAAGTTATATGACAGAAGAAAACAAATGAGTAAACATGTCCTGTAAACAGACTACTTCAATGATGTTTGTGTGTCTGTGTGTGTGTGTGTGTGTGGATCTGACAAACTCACTATGACAGAATCTGTTAGCAGACAAGCACTAAAGAATAAGAGTTTGGGAATGGAGACGAGGTAGGGGTGAAGAATGCAATAACCAAGCCCAAAAGACCTTACACACACACACACACACACACACACACACACACACACTTTTCATTTGGATAGATGATAACATTCCTCATAGGGGAACACAGACAAAACAACAAACCCAATTCGATAGGCCAACAAACAAAAAGGTCAAAACTATTAAATCGTTGATGTGAGCAGGCCAGATTACTGCAGTTAGAGTGAGCAAACTTAGTGGAATGATATCCATTTTCAAGATGATAACCTTAATTCTTTAAAGGCACCTCAGGAAATTAAGCTCTCTACTCGATACTGTTGTATATTGATTGAGAACATAAAAATGGTTGTTTGTTTTTTGAGCTTTTTTGTTTTTCTGTGTATCTAAGTGTTAAACTTTGGCATAAAACAAAGGTTGGCCAACTGGATGTTCACTATAAATCTTATTCCTCCCAATGACTAAGACCACATACATAGTACCCAACATAACATTTACTGATATACCAAGAAAAAAATAAATAGAATAAAAATACTCAGAGATTTATGAGTATTTTTTAAGAAAAAATATCAGAAATTTCAAGAACTGATTGATCAATAGCATGTCAACCTGTATAGGGTTATTTTATGCCTAGAAGTTTGGGAATTGCATTTATTGTATGTTTACATCTTTTGGGTAGTTGATTTTTTTTTGCACTCAAGCAGATCTATTTGTCCCATAGATGAGACCCAAACAAGTACTACCACTCTAGGTCAGAGTGGACCTGGGAGTATTGACAATGAAGGGGTACTCCATAGATCTCCAGAACTAGAGCCTCAACATCAAATTCAGTTTAGCATCATACCCAGGACACCCCCTTTCTACAAGGAAGGGTTCTTCCTACTTTACAGGAAAGACAGTGTATTTTAAGCCCTAACAGGGCATATTAAAGTTTTGAAAGAAATATGGACATCTAAATGACCCATGGAACTATTGGGCTTCTTTTTTGTCATCCATGATGATACTGATGCTTCTACTTTGTAAGGAGTGATAGATTCTGACAAATATCTAAAAATTATTTTTGATAATCAAAAATGATGTTCAATATGCACGCAAACCCCAATAATGAAACTATTATACAGTAGTTGCAAATTGAACTGGAAACTGATTCATTTTCTAAGAACATTTTTAAGTATATTGCTCTGATAAAAATCTCACTACCATGTGTCATTTTTGCTGGGTTACTGTTATGTGTGTTTATATACAGTGGTCCAACTGAATGATCTCGATTTAAAATTATTACCAGACAGGTGCTAATAGTTATGAAAGGTATGTTTGAGCAGCAGCCATGTCATTTCAATTGCTATCATGGTGTACAATTATGACTGAAATTTTCCAAAGTGCATCATCTCACAATTTAGTGATACCCCATGGCCAGCTCGTTCACCAGATCTATCCTCTTATACTTACTTCCTACTAGAAGATTCAAACTTTTAAACACTGACTACAGACAACTGACAAACTGGAAGATTTTATTTGTAATGAAATGAATGTGAACAGGTCATTAATGAGTTCATTTCTCATTGAATGCCTCCATATTTCTTGGCCTTGTGCACCATCCTATGTTTTGTAAATAATTGATTTCAATGTATAACTTTCAAGTACATATCACCATTATTTATTATGGTTTCCAATTGAGCAAGTTTATTTTTGTCTACAGAATATAAGAAAGCAACCACACTGTGCAGTGATGCTCCCAATTTGTTCTTTAATTTTCAGTGCTGAAGATATGAACAAAAGAAATTTTGAGACATTGTAAAGCTCAGAAGTATGTTTTTACCTAACCCTTCCATACAGGCAGGGTGTTTGGCACCATCTATCTTCACTCAAAGTTTAACAGCCTTATTAAGTTTGGTTGGTTTGTTGGGTTTTATGGCATATCAACCATTGTAGGTTATTTAACGTCAAATCCATTTTTATGTAAATAATCTGTTCTATTTAAAACAATTCAGTTTAGCATATGTACACAGTTTAATTGTCAAAAACATTTCCATTTCAAACTATTCAAGCAGTTATATGTAACAATTCATTTAAGTGTAAATACAGTTTTAATGTTGAAAAACAGTTCCATTTCAAATAATTCAGTTAAGCATAAGCACGCAGTTTAAATGTAAGTACGGTTTAATTGTCAAAAACGTTTCTATTTCAATCTATTCAGTTTACTCAAACAATTCATTTTAGCATAAATATGCTGTTAATTCTATTTAACCCATAGATAGGGCCCTATCAGATGCTACCACTCCGGGCCAGAGTGGACCTGGGAGCAATGGCAATGAAGGGGTACTCCTCATTCCCCAAAGCTCCAGCACTGCTGGAACCTCACCATCAGATTGTTTAGTGTCATATCCAGGACACTCATTAGGGGGGATATCCCCTCTGCAGAGGTGCAGTCAGTGTATTCTAGAGCTCCAGCTGACTGGGAAAAACCTTATTAAGATAAGCTGCATAATGCATATTTTGTGCCAAGGTTTGGTTTGGGGTTTGTTTGTTTTTGTTTAATGGCATATCAACTTTTGTGGGTTATTTAATGCCAAAGCCATCCTCATAGAAGAACAGCAGTGATACTATTTAACTCAGCTAGAGCAATAAGGAGCGTGATATCTTTCTCAAGGGTATTGGCCTAAAAGGGAATGTAAGAGTGCAATTGAAGTTCAAACTCAATCACTTCGAGGCTGCAGTCCAGCATGCTAGCCATTATGCCACAGGGACTCCACCCATTTTGTTCCAATGTGTGACTAGCAAAGAGATATTTTGATATGTCAGAAAAGTTATAGTTAATTAAAAAAACTATGCTCTGAAGATTACAAGTAATCAAGAAGTTTCAGAGTTGGCAAAGAGAACCAACAGAATCATGAAGCTTAGCAATTTGACTTTGTTAAAAACTTGGAGAAAGTACAAACTTCACCAGTGCATACAGATTCATCATTTCATTATTAACTCGCTGTCAAAGTTGACTATGAAGATAACAGTCTTCTATTACAACTGCCTGGGCAGTAAAGGAAGTTATAAACATTTGTTTAGCTCAAATGTTCATTAAATGGTTAAATAATGTCTTCAGTCCTACCTGGCATTTATCTATCCTAAAAAGGATAAGGGCCGGGTTGATTGCCCAGTACTTGAGGTGACTCTTTAAGAGAATTTCAAATGAAATGAGATATTTTTGGCCCTGCTCCCTGGAAGGCCTGCTTCTTGTGGCACCTAACTTTAAACTTTCACAGGAGTAGGCTAAAAAATGTTTTGATTTTCATCAAAGAAAATGAATGCAGATCTCTATGGAGAAACAGTATTTCTCCCTGGATTCTTCACCAACACATTAACTTCCTGTCAAGGTTGGCAAAGAAGATAAGTTTTTTTTTTACAACTGGGCAGTAAAGGAAGTCATATGTGAGTGGTTGACTCAAATGCTCATAACAAATGGTTAAATAACATCTGTATTCCTACCTGGCAGCTGAGTTGGGTAGAGTAGAAATTAATTTGTTCAGTTATGATGGGGCCTTCTTAAAAGGGGTAAGGGATGTGTTGATCACCCAGCTTCTTAAGTAAAAAGTAAGTAATGTTGGTGACTGTAGTTGAGGACGATTAAAAGGCTCTCTTTTCAATAGCTACTACACCAAGGTGTAGGGGAGGGCACTACTCCTTTCCCTGGATTGCTCCACTTTACCCTTGATACATACCTTATAATGCTGAGTGTTAAACAAGGAGGTATCAAGTACCATCTTTTTAAAGTCTTTGGTATGACTCAACCTGGGATTGAACCCCGGTCTCCCGGACCATTGGCAAACACTCTACCCACTGAGCCAATGAGCTGACCCAGCATCTTAATCATCCTTAAAAAGGAATACTAAAGGAATAAAGTAATTTTTTGCAAAAAAAAGTACCTGCCTCTTCACCTAAAAGGGATAGGGCAGGGTTTATTGCTCAGCACATGAGGTACTTCTTTAAGGGGAATGCCAACAAAACTAGAGCTATTTTTGACACCCATCCTCACTGGAAGTTTTTTCCTACAGGGCACCCAACATTACTATAACCTTGTGTTACATCCCAATACTATGGGGAAAGTAAATAACATTTTCACCCTAATCAGTGGAAATAGGGTGACCACCTGGCAATCTTGCTCAGTGGTCTGAAAACTATTCAGCTCAGTTCCAAGAGGCCTTTCTCCTAAGCACCACCAGCTCCCTCTCCTAAAAAGGATAAGGACTGGGTTTATTGCTCAGCACATGAGGTGGTGCTTTAAGGGAAATTCCAGTGGAATTGGAGCTATTTTTGGCTCTGGCCCCTGGGAGGCTTGTTTCTTGGAGCATCCAACTTTAAATTGCTATGGGGTGTTAGCTAAATAATGCCTTGATTTTCATCAAAACAGGAGTTCAAACTTGTATGCTGAATTAATATTCATCTCTGGACTTCCCAACCCATATACTGAATCATCTTATTTTATTCAGGTTTTAGAAATTTCTGGATGTTCATATTAATGTATATAGCTTCTAACACAGCATTGTTTTAACAGACTGGCCTGGATGTATAACCCTCAATATCTCCTCATAACACCATGTTTTGATGTTTAAGCCAACCTTTAAATTTTAACACACTGACACTCTAATCTGATTACAATCATTTGTTTGTTTCATCTTGTATATGACAAAACTTTGTTTAGTTACTTTTGAAGCATTATTTTATTTCCATTATTATATTGTTGCTGAGTCATGAAATGAACAAAATGGTATCTGATCTACAGGAGGTGAGAGATGGCTTAATAGCTAACTGTGTAGAAAATGGAATGGGGGGGGACGTGCTTGAATTTCAGCAGGGACAAATTATATTCACATCATAATTCTGGGATGGGCCACAGAGAGATGTATGCAGATATGTCAGGAGGGGTCATTTGTTCTCGAACATGTACTTTTCTGTATTTGATCCCATTAATAGATACCCTGACAACAATGGCCTATCATAGCGACTGACAGAAGAGATTGAAGGAATGAACACCAGAGAAAAAAACCCTCAACCATAATTACTATACCCTCATAGAAAGTAACAACAGAATCCTCATTGTCAACCTCCATAGAGATACATATATGTGAAGTATACAAGTCTTCCTTAGACAGTGGTTCTAAAAAGATTCTCTTGGACAATCAGAAGGAAATTTCTAAGTATGTAATATCTGTACCTATAGAAATTTCAAGATTATTAAAAAAAAACCTAAGAATTAACATTAAAAATTTATATTGACACCACAAGTGGTGTAGGTGGTTAGTAAGGGAGCTAGGCTAACAAACCATGACTAGTCAGTTTGATAATCACTGGGTGCCCTATCCTTCTTGTTTTGTACCATATTAAACAAAGCTTAGTAAATTTTTGGGTGCCTTACATGGTGTAATGTTTAGCAAGCTAAGCTAGCAAACCATAGTTATTGGGTTGGAGTCTTACTGGGTGCCTCTCAATTCTGGCCTTGTGCTAAACTAAGCTCAGCTTAGTAAATGATGACATAGAAAAATATAAAATAAAAAAATAAAAATAAAAGAAATATAAGATTAAAAAATTCATAAAATTTGAACCAAAAATGAATAACAGAATAAATACAAAAACCATGTTACTATAATAATGGAATTTCTTATGGCTTAGTTGTGAAGTCAAGTTGATATACTGCAAAAATTTTCATACCTATACAGTCTATTTTTAGAAAAACTGACATACTAATGACTAATAATGCCTTCTATTATCCAAACAATGGAATATTTCATTATCCTGTGGTGAGATCAGGCTTTGTGACTGATAAACATGTACATAACATTATATTTCATGTATAAAAAGTTTATCATTTTAAATCATCTGAGTTTCTTTAAGGAAAAATGTCAATAATAATGTCTTTTGGTATTTGTCCAAAATTGTTAACTGAAGAAGTAGATATATAGAAAGTGGTTTATATTCAGATATTCCTCAGTAGGCTATTTTAGACAATTTTTTTTTTTCTTTTAGTTTTTAGCTCATTTTATTTTTATTGCTTTTTCTCCCAATGTTCAGGTCATTGTTATATTTTGTAATAGATAATTAACATGGATTGAAATAATAAAATAAGCTTTTAATAAGATTTAAGTTCTCATTCCTGATATTAGGAGCCTGTGTGTCCAGGCTGGTATCATAAATTACACTATGAAAGCAGTGGTGTATCTAGAGAGCATAGAGCGTAGCACCTTTGGTAAGCACTGGAATTACACCCCTATCTTAACATGTTACACCTGTTTTTTTAGTTTCGTTTGGTTAGGTTTTATGGCATATCAACCATTGTAGGTTATTTAATGCACAACTATATATATATATATATATATTGAATATATATGATTTGTAAAAACATTCAATTGATAACATTTTTAAACAAGCCTGAGCTCATTTTTTTTCCACACAATTAAATGGTTTCAAGTATTGGTATCTAACACTAATCATTCTATTCAATATTACTCATTCATTTGCACACAATTAGATGGTTCCAAGTATTCTTTTGTATCATTAACAATTCAATTAAATATCAGTCTATAGAAGTCAAATGACTCACCTTCTAACATGGCTGCCTTCTTGAATCTTCTTGATAAAAGCAAGCCAGCTACGTTTACCTCATTTTATAGGAAAGCGCCTACTGCAGCAGGTGGGTTGTTCTGTGGTGCCAGGATGACCTGCCCAACACCTTTGTATGAGTGGTGTCTATTCACCCATATATTCATCCAGTAAATGGCAATGGGAATCATTTTCTACTCGTGTGTCACACCACTCTCAAGTGAACAAATATTCATTTGTTTACAAACAGTTAAATGATGAAATAGTTCTATTTCAAACAATTCAATTTAGCATAAGTCATTTGTTTGCACTCAGTTTAAATTTCAAAGATTTCTATTTGACTCTGAGAGAGGACACTATCAGGTGCTGCTATTCTGGTCCAGAGTGGACCAGGGAGTAATGGCAATGAAGGGGTACTCCACATTCTCCAAAGCTCCAGCATTACTGGAGCCTCACCATCAGATTATCTGATGTCATAATCAGGACACTCATTGGTGGAGGGGTCTTATCCTTCTGCAGGGATAAAGTCGGTGTATTCTACAGCCCCAGCTGACTAGACTAATAAGATTTGAGTTCTCATTCCTTACATTAGGAGCCTGTGATACCAGGATGATCTCATAAATTATCCTATGAAAGCAGTGGTATATCTGCAGAACATAGCACCTAGGCAAGCACTGAAATTACATCCCAGTCTAAACACCTTTTTTGTTTTAGAGGAGTCCTCATTGTGTAGTGGTTAATGAGCTGGATTGAAATATTGTAGTCAGCAACTTGGAACTCAGTCCCACTATTTTCATTCACTTTTGGACTAATAATTTTTGGAAAGGTATGAACTTCCTCATCTCCCCAAGCTATAGGTTGAGAAGTACCATTACTGTTCTTCTACAAGGATTTAATGCCGATTAATTAACCCACAAATGTTGATATACCATTAAACAAAGAAACCAAACCAAACCCATTTTTTAGTTAACTTTACGATAAAATCAGCTCAAAAATACAAGTTAATTTCATTATTCTTTTAATTAACAAATTATGGCACAACTGAAAATTACAATTGCACCTTCTTTGCTTTCACTGGTGCAAATTGGTCGATGATCAATTTGCTTTTTCAGTTTTTTCTCTTTCTACACTCAGATCAAGATCACAAAATCTGTCTTGACCAATGGAGGTTCTCAAATTACAAAAGCATTAATATTAACTATGTTCTGAAATAAAGAAATGACACTTAAATTTCACAGATTTTATACAAAATTCTAGACGGCGAACAAATTATTATTAATAATTGTTACATGAAACCATGTAATTGATGGTTGGCTGTGTTTTATGGTATATCAACCCTTGTAGGTTATTTAATGCTAAATCCTCTTTTTCATATATATTAAATATATATCATTTGTATATGAATAGTTTGTACGTAATGATTTTTAAATGAGCCTGACCTCATTTGTTTGCACACAGTTAAAGGGTTTCAAGTATTGCTATTAACCACTAATAATTTTATTTGCACACAGTTAATTTGACCTTAAGATGGGACCCTAATAGGTACTACAACTCTGACCTGAGCTGCACATAATTGAACACAAATTATTAGTACAAGATAGAAATACTTGAAACCATATAACTGCTTTCAAATATTTGATATCAAATAGCTCAGCAAGGGCTGACATTTCATAAACACAACCAAACAAACTGAAATGAATGATATATATATATATATATATATGAGAGAGAGAGTTACCAACCCCTCCGCTCGGGCAGGATATGACAAAGGTCAATTTTTTTTTTTTAAAGCGGAGTTGAACAGGTTTGAATTCAAAGTTTTCCTTCTCCTAAACTAGTTGCCTCACTGAGGCTGAAGAACCCAGTCTGCCTTACTATTTACCCATAGCTGGAGGGAGAAGAATTGGATTCATACCTTTCTCAAGAGTATTAGTGCTATGTGAAATGCAATTAGTCTCGTCCAAGATTTGAATTTGTGTCGCCATGTCCATTTCCTACAACAATAACCAGTACACCACGGGCAACCCCTGATATATATATATATATATATATATATATATATATATATATATATATATATATGGCAAATGTAAAACCATTCTCTCACTCTGAGAAAAAGTAAATATTTCCTTTTATCTTTAAGCCATTTATTTTCTTTAAGTACAATACAAAAGTAAATATTAGTGTGAAACAATAATATACATTCATGTGAGTGTGTGGATGGATGGATGGTGGGTGTGTGGGTCACTCTGTATGTTTTGAATGGCCACCAGAATCAGAGGGATTCTTATCTTCAACATCTTTTAAACAGCATCACACTGTTTAAAATTTTCTTTGTGTGAATTACTAGTAGGTGGTCTACATGCAAAAATTGGACAAAGAGCTGTGCCCCCATGAACCCATGAGACCTGGAGCAGAGAGCAGAAGGACCAAGGATGTTGGTCAGTCAAGTAAAAGGCATAAAGTAGTCAAGTCTAGGATGCAGGGCTGGTCAGTCAAGAAAAAGACACAGGGCAGTCAAGTCCAAGATGCGGGGATGGGCAGTCGAGACTAGGATGCCAAGCCTAGCAGTCAAGTTCAAGATATGGCACTAAAGAGAAGTTTAGCAGTCAAGTCAAAGACATTGGACAGTCAAGTCTAAAATGTGGTGCCAAAGAGAAATAGAAGACGATGACCAGATGAGTCAGTATTTTTGGTAGCCGTGAAGGATTTTCGCTAAGTTCCTGAGATAGCCATCCATAACACACACAATGCCAAAAATGTCACAGACCTCGACTTCTTACGTTTTGCAGTCCTAAATCCATGTTTTGTCTTTTCTTCCTTCCTCCCTCTATTTTTTGTTGTTTTTTATTTTTTGGTTCATCTTATGAAATGCCCACACAGCTGGGTGTGAGAAGTAATAACAGGGTCCTCACTAGATGGACAGATCAACGGCGAACCAGCCCAGCATGTGGGTTATTTCAAATTAATATTTTTTTTTTTTTTTATTTGAGCTTTAAATGACTGAATCATGGACAAAATCGAGGAAAAAAATACCGGCAAAATGTTTTCCATTGCATTATGAACAGCTTCAAAAAGATTTCCCAACCAAAACTATTTTAATCAGATGTTAATCAATTAATATTATTAAGTTTTGAGTGTATTAAAAAATATTCTGTGGATTCTCTTAAGAATTTAATCTAAAATGAACAACTATTAAAAAGAAATAAATGTAATGCATAAAGAGGTATTTGCTGAAACAATCTATAAGAATTTTTTTGAAAGGTGGTCCAGTAAGAATCATATTTCAGAATGTATATTTGCTTAAATGATCAAAATAAAGACTTAAATATAGATATAATTCTATTTTTTTTAACTTAATATGGACAATGTTTATCTTGAAAATGAAAAGTACAAAAACTAGCCAACCAATATAAATTCAAACTGCATTCCAAATGGCTGAGAGTTAAAGAAAACAATTTGTAAGGTTACCTCCTTGAAAAGAAATCTTACAATTTCATTAAATTCAATTGTTAAACTTGAAGAAACTTTTCATCATTCATGGAATATAAACAAGTAGATTAAATTATACTATTATCAACACCTGCCCTTAAAATAGTGAAAACCTGCAAACTGATTTAACAAAAAAAAAATGAATAAATAAATAAACATCTTATCATAGCATTTCATGAATTATTTAGATAACTGAACGACTTGTTTTCCTTGTTCACATAATGTTTTGGTTTATACATTTTCCATCCTTCTTCACATTTAATATACATCTCTTTAAAAAAAAAAAAAAGAGACTCTTCTTCTGGTTTTTCTTCAGTAGAGCTGAGTAAAAACAATATCAAATAGATTTTTTTTTAAGAAGAAAAAGGCTGGTGAATATACTGGTCAAAACATAATATGAACGAAAAAGACAAGGTGTTCAACTGAAAAGTTCTCTTGAAAAAGAGTTCAAAAATTTTTTTTGAATGTTAATGACTCCCACTCAAAATTACACAGTATCTTGAGATGGCATCTAAAACTTTGAGGTTTGGTTTCTTTCTTTTAATGGTATAGAAACCTTCATGGTTTATCTAATACCAAAACCATCCTTATAGAATAGCAGTGATACTATTTAACCTATAGCTGAGTGAATAAGGGGCTTCATACCTTTCCTTAGTGTTTTAGTCTGAAAATGCACATAATAGTGTGAATGGAGTTCAAATTCACTTAATTTGAGGTTTCAGTTCAATACTTTAGCCATTACACCTAAAGGAACTTATCTGAGCTTTTGAATATCTTATAGAAGCAGAGGAAGAAAACAGTTTACTTAAATTCTTTCAGTTTTTAACTTTAATCTAAACAACTGAGAAGCTTTTCTTAATATGAGACATTGTCAATCATTAATTTCAATTTTGATTAATATGTTATTCCATCTTATTTTTTCATTGCCTTTAATCAACTGACTTGGGTCATCATTCTACAACTGTATAACAAAAAAAAACAATGATGGCACCTCATATATGATGTTCATTGAGCTATCTAGACTGACAACCCATAGTTAATGGGTTCAATTCTTACTGAGTGTCCCATATTTCTAGTCTTGTGCCAAACTAAGCTAATCTTAGTAAATGATTATAGCAAGGATCAATATAGAACAGGAAAAAATTAAGGTTAAGCTCTTCTCATTCTGACTTGAACTTATATATCCTTTTTCCTCAATGAAACCTGTTTAAATGTATCAGCTGTTTAACCCACTAAACAACAAGGAACTTGCAGAAGTTCAAATTCAAACCTTTAAACTCATTCCTTGATCTTTTGGTACCATTTTTTTTATCTTTACACTCACAGTTTTAATAGTATATTTTCATCTAATTTTGAGATGAAGTACTGTTAATCATTCATTTTAACAAGTATTTTCTTTCATCTTTCAATTTTTGTTGTTGTTCCTTCTCCACCCCACCATTTTAATTGCAAAATGATCAAAGGAAATACTAAACAAAATGAATAACTGACAATACTAATCTAAAAATAATAAAAAATGAATAAACCATGCTATTCATATTATTAGCGTAAAAACAAATATTCAAGAAAAAAAGGTTTGATTTGAGTTTCTGCAAACCAATGGCACATCATAGCTCAATTAGTACATTAACCCAGGCAGAAGGAGATACAAGTTAATATCTCACTGAGAGATTACTTTTTATTATTGTTTCCAATCTGCATTCTTCTTGTTATAAAATGATGACCAGAGTCAATTGTGACAAAAAAAAAAAAAACTGGGCCACAGAGTGAAAATAAAAGCCAAAAGGTAGACAAATACCTGGATCTTGCCAGAGAGCTAGCTAAAAAAGTTATGGAACATGAAGGTAACACCAACTGTAGTTGGAGCACTTGTAATGGTCTCCAAAGTTCTGGGAAAAAAAGACAAGAGGAAGTGGAGATAAGAGAATGAATTGAGACCATTCAGACCACAGCACTGTTCAAACAAAGAAGTATTTTTGTAATATACCAATAGAAGAAAAAAAAAAGATTCTTTTCACTCAAACTTACCAAAAATTAAGACAAAGGAAAACATGATTGTTTTTTTAGAAGTATATTTAAATCATCTTTATCATTAACTTGTCTACAAACAAACTGATTTGCCAAAAATGCTTTCAGAGGTTATTATTCCAAAACAAACATACAAAAAAAAACCAAGATGAACTCACAAAAGACTTTTATGCAAAAAGAAAACATGGCAGTAAACCAAAATTATTATTACAGCTTCAATTTTTGGACATAGAATTAAGGGTTAATCTTATTGTGTAAGTATCAAAGTTTTTTTTTTATATCTTATTAGTTAAATCAGTTTAGTACATGAACATTTTTGTGCAAAAATAATGATTTGGATTAATCCCATGGGAGGATATCTGGTCAAAAATAAAGTTTATAAACAACAAATGTAAATTGATAAATATGAAATATAATTTTTTAAGCATATTTAACTCAATTTTATGTCAAATGGAATTCACTTAAAAACAATACTTTTAGAAGCAACAATTGCAGCTCTTTCAGAAAACTTAGTAAATATATAATTAGAAATATCTCAAAGTATATTATCTAAATCTAATTATCATCTTAGAAACTGCATTCTTTACAAAGTCAATGAAATTTATCAATATTCAGTGCTTTCAACAAACCAGATTAAAGTGAAATTTTTTAAAAATCCAGCAAAATTTCAAATGTATAAAGAGATTACAATTGTCAAGTGAGAGCATGAGAGCAAAAATTATTTTCAGTTGATGCATTTTTCTTTAGAGGACATTTTGAGCTCTAAGAAAATAATCCCTAAAATAACAAAAAAAAAACCCTCAAATATGAAAAAGACACAAAAAACTGACAATCTATAAAGACATCTTAAATTCTTTAAATTAATCTCCAGATAATCTTTTGAACATTCAACTGGATTATGTTCAATAATTTACAAGTTTAAAACTTGTCATAACATCAGGAATGTCATGGTTAATTTTTGGATTTTATTTTAATTATGAGATGACCTATGAACCCATTGAGTTCTCATTGTAAAATAAATTCACAATGATGTTGATGCTTCCATTTAAGAAGAACTGAAGGATTCTAATTAAATTCAGTTATTTCTGTTATATTAAGATTTGTGTAATTAAAAATTGATGTTCAGCATGACTGCGAACCCAGCATAAATATCATTCACTTGCAAATTGAATTAGAAATTGCCTTATTCTTTAAATTAAAGTATTTTAAGTATTGCTTTAATATAAATCTTACTATGATGTTCTGTTTTTATTGGGTTACACTATGTGTGTGTGTGTGTGTGTGTGTGTGTGTGTGTGTGTGTCAAACAAGTATCAAAACAAGGTATTTATCAAAACAAAAATAAAAAATGAATGAAATATTAATGTAAACAAACGGCTGCTGCTGTTACTACATAATACCTTAAAAAAATTCCCTTAGCCAAATGTGGTATGCTTGTTGGCTGAGTGGTCTGAGATTTAGTCTAACGTAAAGTTGGATGGGTTTCGATCCCGGCTTCGAGCGTCCTACGTGTCTAGCAACACTGAAGAGTTCTGATAGAACGAAACTGTCTGTGGATGACAATATATATATATATATATATATATATATATATATATATATATATATATATATATATATATACAAGAATTTTAGTGATATATAGATAAGTTGTATTAAATTAATAGCTGTGCTTCTAACAAATCCTTGATCAGATGATGACTCTTTAGTAAGGTACAGTTTTGGAGCTTAGATATCATCATCTTTAACCCAGGGCACTCTAGCAATATCTCACAATATTACCAATCTTTGTTGATCCTAATGTGAGAATGCTAGATCTATGCAGTAGCATCTCCACTTGATATTGGAGGCACTTAATGTATTTTCTTTTTGTCTGATGCGGACATCCTAATTTAGCCTGGTATGCTTCAATAGTGGATGCAATAAAACCTCAACATGATACCTCAATAAGAAGTATATTCATCATACAGCCATGTCCCCTGCTTTCTTACTAAAGATTTTTTTTTCTCCACATATCTCAAAAGAATAAGTTGTTTTCTATGATCAAAATACAATCATCTCAACTTTTTTTTAGAATATGTTTCAACAAAGAAGCAATTTAATTCTGATTCGTAGGTATTGCTAAGTAATATAGTGAGAGGCCTCTCTGCATAATATTCAGCTATAAAAACTTCTTACCAATCAATCTCAAGAATGCTCCCTTACATGTATTGGTGAAAAATGTCTGGTGAAGCGGTTTGCTGTACCCATCTTCTATGGAACTACCATTCTATCATTCCTAATATAAAGTATAATATTGCTTCTAAAATTCTTGTATGCAAAGGATGCAGGGTATGTATTTACCCAACCACTCCAACACAAACAGGATGTGACATAAGGTCAATTTTTTTTTTTTAATTGGCGTAAAACAGAATTTTTCTTTTTGGCGGATTGTCCAAACCAAGGCTACAGAACCCAGTCTGCCCTACTATTTTCCTATAGCTGGAGGTAGAGAACTGCTGCCATCCAGCACTTTAGTCATTATGCCATAGGGACTCCTCTACAATCAATCTTGTGTTCATAATTAGTACCACAAAGTTTATATTAGACTGACTGCTATGGAGAAAGTCTCAACAATCCATTTAAAAACCAATGTTATTTTGGAATCTATTCTATGATAGACTTCTCGATTGTCAGTTTATGGCTTTAAGCACTGAATCATACCTGCAAGTGCATGAGATCAGAGCAAGAATCACCAAAGGAGCCGATATGGACCCCTGGGTGTCAATGAGAATAGACAAGAGATAGCTAAATGACTGGGAGTCAAAAAGAAGTAGATTAACATGGTGGATGTTGAAATCATACATTAAGAAATATACAGATTAAATTACCCATAAAAAATAACAGCAAACAGATTCTACACTGTGTTTGCCTCCATGCCATGTGACATGTTCATTTATCATGTGCACCTATATATATATATATATATATATATATATGAATATGAATTAATTGCATTACAATTCATGTACTTGACATTTTTAATGATGTTGAATTCCTAAATTAGGTCTAATATTCTGTACATTTCTGATACTTTTAAACAATAACGTAAAACAATTTTTCCTGTTTAGATATCTATCCAGCCAGACCAAGGTCATTTAATTGCAGGAGACCATGTACAAATCGAGACTCATATGCATTCGTCACAAAAAAATGTTTGATCCTGTCAGCACTCTCCATTTTTGGGGCGCCTAACGCCCCAAGCTATAAACTCAGCCTCGCAAGACAAATACTGCTGAAGTGGGGTGGGGGAAAATCAAGTAATTCAGCTGGTGTGAATGCCATGCAGGCCCCCAGAAAACCAGGGGTGGGACAAGCTCATCTTTTTCTGTCCTCATATTTCAAGAGGAATGTTTACAAGGAGAAGAGATACAAGAGTCACAGCATGTTAGGAACACAGTTCCTGCTTTTTCACTAATTTATATCAATGTTGGCTGACCAGCAAAAACATATGTATCAGCTCTATGCAGACACTGGATGCTGTCGAGAGTACTTGACAAGAGAAATAGCCAATAGGGACAGATGCCAAGTGATAATCAAAGGAATCAGTACAGTCTGAATGCTGTGATGGTGATGATGAATTCATATGGAAACCTATGTATTTATTTATTGCACTTGTCTGAAGATCACTGAGGTTTTCAGGATTCTATGAATGAGTTGTTTAAAAAGTTTACTGACCTTATGATTAGAATAATTTAAATACAAGAAAATGTATAATCAGCAGTTGATTAATCTGCAGGTAAACTACTTAAAGTAGACAAAACACACACAAAAAAAAGATATCAACAAGCTTTAAACCTTCATTCAAAACAACTGCAGTAAATATGGGAACCAAGCTAACTAGTAAGAATTAAACTAATTCAAGGTCACTGAATATGGTAGCTCATACAATTGATAATTAGGCAGAATACAAATAACTGGATAAATAAATAAACAATTTTTTTTAAGTTGTTTAATCTTGTCACTTGACTAACAAGTTTAATGAGATTTAGGAATACATAAATAAATAAAATGAATGAATTTCATTAACATTAATATGATTTAGAAACACCACCCAGATTTGCACAAGGTTACTTTTAAGCCAGCTTTTCAGTTTATTTATTTTTTCACTGACAAAACAAAAAGGTCCCCACAGATGGATTAATTTAACATGATGGTTCTATTAATATGAATTTTCACTCATGCACTATCTGACGGTTTTTGCTGAGTGGGTGAGGGTTAAATAACATCAAGTCTTAACACCCCAAAAGTATTCTCATTCACACTAATGTTAAGATACTCAATTCTTCCTTGGTTTTCAAGTTCTTGTCTTTTTATAAGGTAGTTTGACTCAATTTTAATAAGTATGATTGCCATTTACATATACTGCAATTTTTTTTTCTTTTTTAGTTCTCTGGCAGTGTCCTTATTAAAGTAGCTTTTCATCATGTTTCGTTTTCATAGTCTGCACAAATGTCAATATTTACTATTTGACATTTGTCTTTATTTATAGTGATTAGATCTTGTTCCCTCACCTTGATAGAATCCTCAAGAATCTATTCTTCAAGACTGCTTCTGGTTTGACAAGATATTAAAAAAAAAAAAAAAAAAAAAAGAAGACAGGCATCCGACAATGTCACAACTTGGTAATCATCAAATTTCCCTATATGAGAAAACTATAATGGAAATTGGTATTTTTTTTCTCAAGATTTTATTCAACTTGTCAAGTGTGTTCAACTGTAGAATGAATATAAAAACAGCATGTACTTATCATGACTTTAGGTTAATTCTTTTTTTGATTGAGCCAAGAACTATTTAACACATTCTTATATATGTATATATGTATGTTTTTACCAAACGTCTATGCCATGGGCAGGATGTGACACAAGGTCAGTTTTTCAGCAAAATACTGCTGGTTTTGAATTCAGAATCTTCCTTTTCTTCTAATAGTTGCCATACCTTAATATTTACTCAAAGCTGGAGAGAAAAGAAATGGATTCATACTTTTCTCAAGAGCATTAGCATGAAGTGAAAAACAAACAGCTTCATCCAGGATTTGAACTCTGATTGCTGTGTCCACTTTCAACAATTTCATATATAAGTAAAAAGTAAAGTTGGCAACTTTAGTCGAGAGTAACCCGAAAGCTCCCTTTTCAGTAGCTACTACACTGAGGTGTAGGGGAGGGCACTACTCCTTTCCCTGGATCACTCCACTTTACCCTTATCTTATAATGCTGAGTGCTAAACAATGCGGCATCAAGTATCATTTTTTGAGTCTTTGGTATGACTTGATCTGGGATTGAACCCCAGTCTCCCGAACCACACACACACACAAACATATATACTTTCTACTCTGATTTGTATAATTAAATCCTCAAGCAACTATTACAATTTCTTTTATAGTCACAAGCAAAAAATGAAACTAAATAAGATTGATTCCTTTATAGAATTATACAAAGGTTTGCTTTAAATACATTTGAGAATAAAACAATATTAGAAATTAATAACAAGGGATCATTTATAAAAACTAGAATGCAAATGATCCACACCATATACTATGCAAACTTTTATTTCTTAGTGATATATAACACACATTGCGGGGTTTGAAAAACACTAATAACAGACTATTTTGAGGTAAACGTAACTCAGTTAGACTTTAATAGAGACATCGTTAATGAATAAGATGCTAATTACAGGGGTTTTTTTTCATTTTTTTATCTTGGTGACTTACTTGTGTGTGTGTGTGTGTGTGTGTGTGTGTGTGTGTGTGTGTGTGTGTGTGTGTGTGAGAGAGAGAGAGAGAGAGAGAGATATAAAAAGAATCAATATTTGGCAAAGCAAAATATTGCATTTAATATCAATTAAAACTAAATTATGTTAAACTTATTTAAGAAAGAGGATGTATAACCAAAGAATAGAACAGGTTAGACACAAGCTCTTCCCATCATACTCATCTTTTATAACTAAATTTTTTTAAACTAAATTAACCAGAAAAGAATAAAATTGTAGTTATTACTTTTTGTGAATAGATTTCTTTGAAGAGTTATCAACAGGCTTTTTGCTCATATCAAAATAAAACCAAACATTTAAAGATCAATAGTGCCAAGAAGATATTTATTAAAATCAAATTTTAATATCAATATGCTAAGAAGCCTTCCCATTCACACAGTAAACCGCTATTTGGGTGTATATAAAAATACAATTGCATATTAGTATGTTGATAAGACTGACAGTTTTGATAATAAAACAATTTTCTTAAATATTTGAAATCTAAATAAATACAAAATCATGGAGAATGTGGTGCAAATAACTAAGGAAAGTGTGACATTAGTAGTAATGTACTTTTGGATATAGACAGACAGACATATAATATTTATTATAATAAGATGTACAAAATGCTTCCTCGAAGAATTTAAAGACTTTAAACAAACAAATCAATCAGTTCACCTGTCAAAATAGACAGTATTTCTTGTGCCTTTGTGAACACTTTGCACATCTATTGAAGTTCACCAATCAGAAAATGAAGAAATATATTTCCTTACCCCACCACCTTTTAACAAAGCTACTTGACATCTTAAATTCTCCAAACTTTTGTGTGGCATCTCATCATAAATGAACAACTCAAAAACATTTTTTTAATACTTCAGGAACTGTAAATGAATTTAAAAATTGATCAACTATGTACTTGAGTTCAGAAAATAATTTAGAATGAATAACATTTAAAGACTCCAGTAAAAGATCTCTACTTTCAAAAGCAAGCTAGTAGAAATTTATAAATTTAATTAAAATTCAACCCATTAGAAGGTGCGCATTTTCTCAGGAGAAAGCATATATAATTGCTACTGATGTGTTGGTAAGTAAAAAGTTATGGCAAAATTGATTTTTAGCTCTATCTATGCAAGTCAATATAGAAACGTTAAAAGTTGATAATTAAAGAGAGAAAAAAAAATCTAAATTACAAAAAAAAAAAAAAATCAGTATTCTAAGATACAGGCTTATAGCAGTTTTTATCATATTTACCCAACCCCTCCGTTCAGGCAGGATATGACACAAGGTCAATTTTTTAAGCGAAGTTTAACAGGTTTCAATTCAGAGTTTTCCTTCTCCTAGACTAGTTGCCTCACCAAGGCTGAAGAACCTAGTCTACCCTACTATTTACCTATAGCTGGAGGGAGAATAATTGGATTAATACCTTTCCCAAGGGTATTAGTGCTATGTGAAATGCAATCAGTCAAGTCCAGGATTTGAACTCGTGTCACCGTGTCCAATTCCCGCGACGATAACCATTACACCATGGGCACCTCCTTATAGCAGTTTTTATAGAGACCTTGAAAGTCCTTTCAATTAAATGATTTAGAACCAGTCCAGTTAAAGAGACCAACCTTAAACATTACATTCTTAATCATATATATTACTTTATCTCAAACAAGATGTATAAATTCACGTAAAACTTTGTCATAGACAGAATGTGACACAAGGTCAATTTGAATCCAGTTTTCCATCTCCTAGACTGGTTGACTACCAAACCCTTCTATGATAGACAAAATGTGACACAAGGTTAAATGTTAAGTAGGGTAAAGCTAGTTTGTAGTCAGAGTTTTCTTTATTCTCAAGTGCTTGCCTAATCAAGGCTAAAGAACCCAGTCTACCCAACTATCTACTCATAGCTGATCATATGGATTCATGCCTTTACCAAGTACATTTCAATCAGGATGTAACCTTGTAATTTTTCTTTGTTTTGACTGTACTGTTTAATTCTACATCTCAGCTTTCAGCAAGTTCCATAAAAGCCAAAACTACAAGGGAAAAATGTTTCATCAGCTGTGTTCAACTTGCTTACTCTGACCAACTCATTTACTATCCTGCATTAGTCATACCCAGCTGGCTTCTGTTGACCTACACCAACCAACACTCAACATCCTGGATAGTTTTCACATTCCCCTAAATTTCATTTTTTCTTTTTGTTTTGTTTTCTGAATTGGATTCACATCAGCCTGGCACTTGATAACCTTTATATCCTACTCTTAAAAAGCTCTGCAGAGTTAAGACAAATAGAGTTGCAATCACAAGCTACTAGCAAACTTACCCACCTATGTCAGGTCAAGACTATGAATATTGTTCTATAGAAAATTCCACTTACATAGAAAAATATTTCATATCCAGAGTAGAGATGAGAAATGATCCTTATTATATATTTATGTACTTTCAGTCTACTCATCTTCTCATAGTCAAGATATTTCAGCTGTAATATGCTGTGGCCTTCCTCATATGTCTTATAGTCTGTAACTTTCTACAAACCTCAGACCAAACTACTTATTCAATCCACTTGGGTAGATTTTTCTCATCATGCTATCCATCAAGTCATGATCAAAAAAATACCTGTACAGAATCTTAAAATTTTTAGAATTTTAAAATTCAAATAAAAATGTGCCCAACTGAGAAGCTTCTATCATAAAATAAAAATGTCTAGAGGAGTTAGTGCCAATTTGAAGAAATTATTAAGTCAATTTCAGTACCTTTTCAACAAAAAGGTCTTTAGAATAGCTTTAAGTAGAGCATATATCATAAGTTCTTTAAGAAAAAGAAAAAAATGTACTTTTTTTTTTTGGTCATGTCTCACCAGAGAAATCCATGACAAAAGCAAGCAGTAGAGAGGAATAAAAAAAGGTAGTTGATGACTTAGAAAAAAACAAAACACATTTACCCAGACGGATTAGTAAGGTTTTCTTTTTTGCTTTCCTTGGACTGGATCAGGTTTAGTAACAGTGTAATCAGCAGGGCCAGTTGGGTTTGGTTTTATGGCATATCAATCCTTATCGGTCATCTAATGCCAAATCCATTTTCATACATGTAAACAATTCTATTTCAAACAATTCAGTTTAGCATAAGTACATAAGTAGAGTTTCGGGTCTACATTCTGGGGTTGCTGGTTCGATCTCCAGTGGAGGAGATCATGGTATACACTGCTGATGAGACCTAATAAGGTCAAAACAGTTGTCCAGTGTTTCCGTATGTCATGCACAAGTGTTTGGAGGATTTTCTGGTTGTGGTAATTCAATTCACAATGTAATTCCTCTACTTAAAAGAAAAAAAAATGTACAAAAACAGTCCTATTTCAAGCAATTCAGTTTAGCATAAGCATACAGTTTAGTTCTATTTGACCCATAGATCAGGTGTTATCACTCCAAGCCAGAAACCTGAAAGAGATGACAATAAAGGGGTACTCCACATTCCCCTAACTCCAGCATTACTGGAGTCTCACCATCTGATTGTGTAGTGTCATATCCAGGACACTCATTGGGGGAGTCTTACCCCTCTGTAGAGATGCATTTGGTTGTATTCTGCAACCCCAGCCAACTGTATCAGTAATCAGGAAGATTGAACAAAAGAAGATTATAGAATTTCTTTGGCTTACCAAGAGCCAGTTGGTATTTAGCGATATAGAGCGCCTCTATCACATACAATTGTAATTCAGTTAGAGGCGTCTCAAGAATAGTAAACATATTCAAGTTATAAAAATGTTTTTGGTAAAATAGTTGATTGCACAAATGCAGCACCCTCCATACTCATTGGATAGCTGTGTGTGTGAGTTTTTCTTGTTTCCTTAAGTGAAAATTTTTTTATTTTTGTTAAGTTTAAGATTTATAGAAGAGGAAGGCATTAAAAGTGAGATAATGGTCAAGCTTCTTACCATATAAAAGAAGACTTTCAGAGATTTGACCAATGGAAAACTTGCTGAATAAGTGTATGGAATCACAAAATTATTTTGAAATATCAGGTTTCATTCATCAATAGAACTTCAATCTCAATACTTTTTTTTAATACAATTTGAACAATTTATCTTTTTTTAATTAAAGCAAGTTATACTTAAAAAAATTAATCAATAAAAAGATTTTTTTTTCTCTCTGGATTGTTGAGCCTAACTTAGCAATAACTCTATATAATTATTTCACATTTTCTCAAACTATTTGTAGATCTAATTAGTAATGTTTAATCAAATTTTAATTGTTTTACTAAAATAATTCCTTTTTTTTTTTTCTTTTGAATTTTGGAAAATTTTATTCTGTACAATTAGTTACATACTGTAGTTTCCCATTGATTACTCTCTAATATTAGAGAACCCTTCTCTCACTTTCCTGATAATACAAAAGAAAAATTAAGTCAAGTAAAATAAAAATAAATCATCTTAAACCCTTCTCCTAAGCCCAACAGATCAAATTGGGTAGCAATGTATCAAACCCGTAATTGTTTAAGTCCCCTGAAATAAAATTTGGAGTAGGACTCGTGTGTTTGTGTATATATATATATATATATATATATATATATATATGTGTGTGTGTGTGTGTGTGTGTATATATATATATATATATGTGTGTGTGTGTGTGTGTGTGTATATATATTTTAGTAGCTCTCCCATCTCACACAAATGATCTGTTTATAGTGCTGAATGCTTGTGTAGGACCAGCCACACTTTTGGGGGATGAACTGATAGCAGAACAATGGTAAATCAGTGTGCAACAGATTCTCTAAAAAAAACATTTATCAGGTTTTTAATTCAGTTTTTTTTTCACCCACACCAGTTGTCATGCCCAGTCTGTCCAACTATTCTACCTATAGCTGGAGAGAAGAAATCGATTCATACCTTTCCCAAAAGCATTAGCACAAAGTGAAATTTAGACTGCCCTATCCAGGATTTGAACTTGGCTCGTCCAAGTTCAAATCCTGGATAAGGCAGTTTATTGTCCTTATGACAATAACTGTTACATCACCTGCAACATCATATACACACACAAGTTCAAGTTAAATAATTGATGTATTTTTATATGATAAAAATATTATCACATTCAGATTTCAAAATACTTATATTTCTAAGCAATGAATGTATCTATATATTCTTGTAATCAAAAAACATTTATTCATATGTCTTAATTGTTTTTTTTCTTCAAAGTTTTAAGATTTTAAAAAATGTATGTACATGTATGCAAGCCTATCTACACTCAAAAATATATTTTAATTACATCACTCTTTCTGATATTCATCGCAAGTTACAAATTAAGCAAAATTAATTATTTCCAGAAAATTAACTAGAATGGTGGAATCTGAACTGACTTCATTTGATTTACCTTCTGAGGAAATTAAGTAATTTTTCCCCCGCAACATCACAAGATCTTTGATATAATTACAAAACTAATAATACCAGTAGTTTTTATTCCCTGAAGCAACTTTTATGAACAATAGCTGATGTAATTACCTAACTGCTACATTTTTTTTATATCAGGTTTTAAATGATGATCTAAGTAAAATTAAAGGCTTTTTCTAAAAACTTTAAAAAAGAAAAGAAAGAAAATGAAATGAAAGAATGAAAGAAACATACATATCCTGTCTTAGTAATAGGGTATTTTAATCACCTTGCCTCCTCATTTTTTTTAAATTGAGACTCTCCTAGTATACAGGTGGAAAGTGGCTAAAATAGTTTACCTCTTTGGAGATTCCCCTCTTTGGGGTATCTCAAGTATCAGACAGTGGAGATGAACATACCCCTTTTAGACAAATATAACTTCCAAGGGATGATCAGTCTCTTGAATCTAAAATTGATAAGACAAACGTTTCCCAGGTAGATTTGTCTCTTTATCATGCAGGCAAATAAAATTTTTACTGAGTACTTAGTTTACCAAAAACAAATATGACACTAAAAAATTTCAGTTCAGTTTCCTTGTTTAATGAAATATCAACATACATGGGTTATTTAATGCTAAAGCCATTTTTGTAGAAGAACAGTAATGATACTCAGCCCATTTATCTGGGGCTATAGAATACACTGACTGCACCTCTGCAATGTCCTGGATATAATACTAAACAATCTGATGGTGAGGCTTCAGTAATGCTGGAGCTTTGAGAAATTTGAAGTACCCCTTCAATGCCATTGCACCCAAGTCCACTCTGACCCAGATTGGTAGCACCTGATAGAGTCCTATCTAAGAGTCAAATAGAATTCTGACATTTAAACTGTGTCTAAACAAATGACTTATGTTAAATTAAATTGTTAGAAATAGAACTGTTTGATCATTTAACTGTGTAAACAAATAACTGATGTTTAATTGACTTGTTAGATACATAGCAATTGTTGGCATCATTTAACTGTGCACAAACAAATGATCAAGAGTAAATAGAATAATTGATGTTAGGTAGAAATACTTGAAACCATTTAACTGTGTACAAAAAATGAGCTCAGGCTCATTTAAAAATGTTATCAACAAAATCTATTTACAAATATTTAATATATATGTATAAAGAGGATTTGGCATTAAATAACCTACAATAGTTGATATGCTGTAAAACCAAACCAGTCAGTAGTGTTACTGTTTAGCCCATAGATGGGGTGAGGATAAAGGAGTTGATATCTAGTTCATAAGTGAACATAATAGTGCAACTAGAGTTTGAACTCACTCACTACAATATCATAGTCCAGCATGTTAGCCACTACGTCAGAGAGTCTCCCCATTTTACTGAACGAGAATTCCAACCCATGAAATGGTTATGTCAATCTTAACCTGGGTATCGTATTTGTATGCTTAAGGGCAGTAGATATTCCAATAAAATTTTCAGCAGTCTTCAGCCTGAAATAATGTATTTACCCAATCCCCTCTCTTCCTGCCAAAAGCAGGATGTGATACAAGGTCAATTTTCTAGTGAAGTAAAGCTGGTTTTGTTTATATTAAATTATATATACACCTTGAAAGTTCTTTCAATCAAATGACTTAGAACCAATCCAGTTAAAGAGATCATCATTAAACATTACATCATATGTATCACTTAATTGAAACCAGGATATAGGAATCTACCCAAACCCTTGAACACTGACACGATGTGACACAAAGAGAGGTAGAGCTGGTTCGAATCCAATGTTTTCCTTCTCCGAGACTGGTTGCCTACCTAACACCTCTACCACAGTCAGGATGGGACATAAGATTTCATCTTAAGTGAGGTAAAGCAGATTTGAATTCAGAGTTTTCCTTCTAGACAAGTTGTCTAACCAAGGGTAAAGAAACCAGTCTGCCTTACTATTTACCCATAGCTCAGGAGTGGGGAACAGATGAATTCAAACCTTTCAGCAAAGTATTAGTAGAAAGTGAGACACAAACAACCTCATCTAGGATTTGAACTGGGATCACCAATTCTATCTCCTACACCAATAACTATTACACTAAGCAGGCGTCCATAAATAATCTATCACAAGATGGTACATACCTACTATACCATTATTCATGTGGGAGTAGAGGCCAGTATCAATACCAAAGGAGTATATTCAGTGTATTTATGAGGTCTGAATTTTGCATATACACTCCTTATTTTGAAACCTGTGCATTTATTCATTTATATCTGTGATCACTTAGTGTAATCCAGCTGTATCAACTGCACTATTTAATAATGAATAAATTGAAACATTCACGGTGTTGCAATTTTATTTTCCATCAGTGTATTATGATGATATTGTTTGTACCAAATGATTATCATGGACTTTCTATCTGATAGACTGATCAGTCAAGCAACAAATATTTTAGTGATGGTTTAATATAAAATCTAAGAAGAGAAGACACCTCATCAATATGACAAGTGGAATCAAGTCTCAGGCTTCTCAAATATCAGATCACTTGTCTTCTTAAGACAAACCACAAATTCTAGTTTTTAATACAGGTAAATAAAAAGATGATTTATGATTCTAAAGAAAAAAATTTATTTAAGATATTTGTACACCATTTCTCAAAACAAACTTGAAAGGTAATTTTTTTTTTAGTACAAAATCAAAATATAACAAAAAATGTCAAGCGTCCTTTTTCTGAAACTTAGCAAATATGGAGAACAAATTTTGTCTATCTTTGAGATGGATAATTATTATTCACTGATGTATTCAGACTAGTGTCCTCATCTTGATTGTCATAGTCACAATGTTTTGATTGTTGTACCCTCCAGCCTTTAGCATAGAAATTAATAGCATATAGGAACCTGTAATTAAGGAAGGAAAAACATTAAGCTTGAGACTGAGAAATTCCACCACCTAACTAAACTGAATAGTACAACTAGAGACATACTGTTGTTAATTTGAAGAAACAAATAAAATGATAGGTTTAAGACTCAAAGTTACCATTACAATAGGACAATTGCATAGTGGATATAACTGTTGGTTCAAGTGTATTTGATTCAGTGGAAGAAAAAAGTGATATATCATGGAAGAATTAACGAATACAAGATATCCTCTAAGCCTATACAAAGGAACAAGTGCTATGTAACTCCCACCAATTCAATAAAAGGTTCATTTAAAAAATTCCCAGGTTATTGATTACAACAGATACCAGAAAATGCCAGAATTAATTGATTGATTGATTGATTTTAACAGCATGTCAATACATTTGGGGTTATTCTATACCTAGAGCTTAGAAATTCAAATTCAGAAGACCTGCCAAGAGAGACGAATGATAGGTATGGACGGTGTGAGAGAGAGTCAAGGAACTGTGCTCTCACAATGACTTGATGATGATACATTTATATTTATATTTCTTGTGTAGTTGTTTCTTAAGGATTTAATGCTCAGTAACATGACATCAAATATTTCATTCTAATAAAAATGATTTGCACACAATTGTATGGTTTTAAATATTTCAATCTATAATCTAATATTAGTAATTATATGGTTTTAACTAATTATATCTATTTAAGAAAAGTCATTTTTTCCACCCAGTTATATGACTTCAAGTAATTAATAATAATAATCCAGAGTAAACATTTATGGCTTCAAGTAACTATTCTTAATAAAAATAATTTACAGTTACATAGCAGCAAGTATTCCTATTGAATACAAATACGTTTTAAACATTTTTCCCAGAAATGTGGACACTAGTTCAAGTACATCAGAAAATAAAGAACAACAGACTCATGAAAAACAATTATGGTTATATATCAATTATGCCATATGGTTTCAGTTTTTTTTAAGTTTCCTTTTTGAGAGTGAAAGAAAGAATGTATTTTTTTTTTTAAATAAATCAAAAATATTTTTTATTCAGTTATAGATATTTATATAAACAATTAAAAAAGCTTTAAAATAAAATATAAGATTTTCAATTACACAAGTGAAAGTTAGACGAATTCAAGTGATCTAGTATGTAGCGGGAAAGCTGTGGTATCTTATTGAACATTTCTATTATAAATAGATAAATAAATAAATAAATAACACTCAAGGAACAAGATTTCACCAAAATTTAGAAATTTTTTTTCTTTGAGACAATTTTTTTGAGTTCTTCAATTTCAGAAGACTTTCAGCAAGTGGATGAATCTTAAAATCCATTAATGGAGTTAAATCCTTGACATAATTCAAACCCACAGTTCTGCTGTCCTACTCAACTAGCAAGCCAGATGGGGAGTTAAGTTAGGAATTAACATCCTAACATTACCCAACACTGAGAAGGCAAAATTTAATAAATGCTGTAATGAAAAAAATGTGGAAAGAGAAAATGTTTTGTGGTATCAATGCTTATTCAATTCAACAGAATCTTTTAGAATAGTCATGTACAGAAAAAGATTAGAAAGATTTTTCAAAAACACAAAACATCCAAATTTGTTTCTGAGTAGTCAAAGTTAGGGATAAATATTATATTTTATCTATGCACTGTATCAGTCAGGATGCTTACTGTGGAGCAATGGTTCATAAACTAGCCTTACTTGATCTTCAAGTGCCCTTTAACTGTGACCCCGTGGCACACTTAGATCGGTCAAGTAAATTTCTAACAAATTGAGCAGTCTTGAAAGACAAAGTGATCACTAAATCACTTAGACTTCATCTGTCCTGTACAAAATATAATTATTCCTAATTTGTATACTTAGTGGCTTTTGCCTCATCTCCACTAATAGGATTTTAACTTCAACTCTTTCACTAATGTATTTTCCCATTTTTTATTGCTCCTACTGCTGCACTTTCAGTAAAAAATCAACAAAGTCAAAAAAAAAATGTTATAGCACTAGGAATTCAACTATAGTTGTGCACAGCATGGTACTAGGAATTTGAATATAGTTAAACATAGCATGGCTCAAAGAATTTGACTACAGTCGAGCATGGCATCATTCGAGGAATTTGACTAGTTGAACATGGTGTGGTTCTCGGAATATGACTGTGGGAACAACACAAGAATGTTATGTACAATTTTGAACAATTCCTGGAAGCATCATCTCAAAAAAGAGCAGCTGTTCAGCCACTGAATTCCCATCTCACAAACCATTCAAGTAGGACAAACAAGACATGCTATGCACACTGCAGGAGTAGTAAGCATGAACTCATAAGTAACATTCTCTTATGAACTCCTAAATATGAAATCACCTTTGTTAATTAACCAGTAAGGACCTACATCAGCTCTGTGTGGACACCAAATGCAGTCTAGAGGACCTACCAAAAGTAATGGACAATAAGGACAGATGGTGAGAGAAACACAGGGAACTCCCTGCTATCAAGCATGACTTGATGATGACAGATATTTAAGGATACAAGAAATTCAGCTTAACCCAAATACTTGAAAGACCTAAGCAAATACTTTTCTAAAAAATTATTAATTGTCATCTGAAATATGATCATCTATATTTAACTAAACTTAAATTTGTGGAATTTCCACTACTCACATGGACAGTGTCTGGTTTTGTATGATATTACAAGATTACTAAATCAGGTTTCATGGGTGTTACTTTTAGTCATAAAAGTTTGAATAAGTAGTTCCCCTGCCCTGCCTCAGCCCATACCAAACTATCATGCTTTTATTCAACATTTAAAAAAAACTGGACTTGATCTCTTAAAAAATATATGTTCATGTAAGTTTTATTGATAATAAATAAGCAGAGAATAAATAGCCAATATTTATTCTGGATTTTGAAGAAATTAATTTTCAAAAAAAAATCAACAACTTTTAATTGACGATAAAAAAAAAATAAAAATAAAAAACTATGTAAATATATATATTATAGTATTATATACATATATTTACAAGGAAAATTTTATGAGTATAAATATATAGCAGACAAATCATACTGCCTATTTTTTAGACCAGTGAACAAGAAAATATTAGTCTCACTGCATTCTATATTGGGTCTATAATCCATTAGGAAGCATTGATTCCTGTATGGAGATAATATCAAAGAATTATTCACAATCTTTTGTAAACTTATGTGGAGAGTAACAGCTGTATAGATAGAGAAATCGTAGCAAAGAAACATTCTCTGAAATTATTGAGAGAATGATTTCGATTCATTGCATTCATCACAGGAAAAATCCATTCTGGGTCTTATTTTAATAAAAGTGGAAACTAAGTCAGATTTAAAATTCAAGGCTTTGTGAACTATATCAAATCGTAATTACATTTAATGAATAAAATTACATATGCATTGTGAGTTTTATATATATATATATATATATATATATATATATATAGTCAAGTTGGCGACCTTAGTCAAGGGTGACCCGAAGGCTCCCTTTTTGATAGCTACTACACCTAGGTATAGGGGAGTTTAATAGGGGTTTAATGGCATATCAACCCTTGATGGTTATTCAATACCAAATCCTGTTTACAAATATATGATTTGTAATGGAATAGTTTATAGGTAATTTCATTTTTAAATGAGTTAGAGCTTATTTGTTTGTACACAGCTAAATGGTTTCAAGTAAAGAAAATGATTAAATAGTTCTATTTGACCAATAGATGGGATCCTAACAGGTACTACAACGAGGGGGGGTTGGCCTCGTGGTGTAATGGTTAGAGCAATGGACTGCGGAATTGTACACGAGTTCGTACTCCAGTCGCGCTATTACGTTCACTTTCGGGCAAATACCCTTGGGAAAGGTACAAACCTCCTTATCCTCCCAGCTATGGGTTAAATAGTACCACTACTGTTCTTGTAGGTGAATTACTTTGGCATTAAATAACCTGCAAAGGTTGATATGCCATTAAACAAAGAAACTAAACCAGGTACTACAACAGCAGGTCAGAGTCTAATAACAATGAAGTACTACTCCACATTCACCTGGAGGTGTCCTCGTGGTGTAATGGTTTAAGCGGTGGACTGCGGAATCGTAGTACACGAGTTCGTACTCCAGTCGCGCTATTACATTCACTTTCGGGCAAATACCCTTGGGAAAGGTATGAACCCCCTTATCCTCCTAGCTATGGGTTAAATAGCACCACTACTGTTCTTCTAGGAGAATGGCTTTGGCATTAAAATAACCTAAAAGGAGTTGATATGCCATTAAACAAAGAAACTAAACCTGGTACTACAACAGCAGGTCAGAGTCTAATAACAATGAAGTACTAGTCCACATTCCCCAAACTCCAAGATTGGAGCCTTGCCATCAAATGGTTTAGTGTCATATTCAAGACATTCATTGGATAGATAGGGGTGTCTTATCCCTCTGCAGAGATGCAGTTAGTGTATTCTACAGCCCCGGACAACTGTGCTAGCTTTGGCATTAAACAACACATGAAGGTTGATATACCATTAAAGAAAGAAACAAAAAGCACACACATTTTCATTTGAATTGTTAGAACAAAATAAAAATGTAAAATCTAATCTCAGTACTTTTTTTATCATGCTTCATAATAATATCATTATCTAATGTATCCAAATTATGTTGTTCATTTATATTGTAGCATTTTTATAACACCACATATATGCATTTACCAACCCCCTCTGTACAAGCAGGATGCAATGCAAGGTCAATTTTTTTTTAAGTGGAGATCATCAGGTTTGAATTTAGAGTTTGTCCTATTTACTCATAGCTGGGGGAAGAATAGCTGGATTCATCCCATTCCCAAGGGTATTAGTCCAATGTGAAATGCAAATAGCTTCATCCAGGATTTGAACTTAGGTTGCCACGTCCATTTTCTACGATAGTAACCATTACACCATGAGCACGTCCAAATCACACCTCATAATATATAGTGGAGATTTATCTAATACATCAAAATTTATGTTATCCATACAGCATTTTAACCAATTCTTTGAACATCTAAAGGTTTAAATCCCTTTTAGATTTATATTAAAATATCTATTTATGTTATCTTCAATACTGTAATCATTAGGCTTTCATCAAAATGAACTTGATATGGCATAAGGCCTTTTCTTTTTAATAATAAGGTGGTTGGTTCTTGGAACAAACTCTTAGGTTGGATATAGCTTGGGATAATCATAAATACTCAACTGAAAGGCAACTACCACTTCTACTTCAAGATATAGTAATTTACAAAGCTTTTTGCTTCAATGTGGCACAAGGCTGTAAAAATGGGACACCCCAACCTGACAAATCTTCAGACTGAATAGATCCAGCTGAAAAAGATAATTATAAGTGTGGGGCATGCATCATCATCAAGTTGTACTGACAGCACAGATTTCTGTCCCTTTTTCTTTCTCTGTCCATCTCTATCATCTATCATTCTCAGCAGGTCTTTCAATCTACATCCTGTGTCTGCCCAGAGCTAATGTAAGCAAGTTCTTGCTGGTCAGCCACCATTAGCTTCTCCAAGTGTAGGGGATCCATAGAAGAACATCACTTATGAGTTCTTCTCTGCTTCTCCAGTAGTGTCTTGTCTATCTTGGGTGGTTTTTGAAATGATAGATAAGTGGCCATACAGCTCTTGTTTTATTGGGTGTTGCTTCCAGAATTAGACTTAAAATCACTCTTTGGTAGTCATAGTCTACTTAACTTTAATATGGCTATAGCTTCCTTTTATGTCTCACCTTTTCATCATAAAAAGTTTAACATTTTCTCACACACACACTGAAAAGTGAAAAGTGAAATTAAAGTTAAAGTCTTTGCTATCATGATGCTACAGGCATTCAATACTGATTTTATTTTGTTCTACCTTCAAATCATCAAAGCCTACATGGATGCACTACTTGGACACTAACTAAACAGCTGAAGAAGAAGCTAGACGGCAATTACACAAGAATGTTGAGAGCAATATTGAACAAGTCCTGGCGGCAACACCCCACAAGACACCAACTATACGGCCACTTGCCTCCCATCACGAAAACTATACAAGTTAGACAAACCAGACACGCAGGACACTGCTGGAGAAGCAAGGACGAACTCATCAATGATGTACTCCTATGGACCCCCGCATATGGTCAAGCAAAAGCAGGACGACCAGCGTGAACATACATACAGCAGCTACGTGAGGATACGGGATGTAGCCCTGAAGACCTGCCAAAAGCGATGAATGATAGGGAGAAGTGGCGAGAGAGGGTCAGGGATATCCTTGCTAGTGGCACGACATGATGATGATGATTTGACCCATACACGAGACAAAAACTAATACTACCACTCCAGGTTAAAGTGGACCTGAGAGTAATGGCAATAAAGGAATACTCAACACTCCCCAAAGATCCAAAACTGGAGCCTCATCACTGTATACAGTTTAGAGTCATATCCAGGGCACAGAATATACTGGACATAGCAACAAACAACATATGACATATATGCAATAATCCTTGGGCTGTAGGGCTTCATGAATTGAAAGTAGAACTGAACAGAATAAAATCAATGTTGAAAGTCTGTAGCATCATGATAACAAAGACTCATGCTGAATACAATCATGTTACTAATGTCAATATAAGCAATGACCGTGAAAGAAAAGGTTATATTAGCAAACATTGCCACAATTTCAGATGTCTTCAGGTTACAGAGCATCTTATCAAAGATGTCTGCTGAAACAGCCAGTACTACTTATGCATGAAAGTATCCTGGTTTAAGTTTTGAAAAGGTCAACAGAAATAAATAAAACAAAAATAAAATTGATAATATATATTGTCTATACTTTTGAGAAGAGTCATTAATATTCAATAATTATTTAGACAATCTTTTTTTTTTGGTTGTTCTTGTTGTTCACATGGCATTTTGACCAGTACATTCTCTGTCCCTCACTGGTCCCATAAACTGATTTGGTCATGAGACACTACTCATATAGTGTATCCTGGGCACAAATAACCTGGCAGAACCCATCCCTCTTTGAATCTACAATGGGTTTGAATTTAGAGTTTTTTTTCTCCTTAACAGGTTGACATACCAAGTTTAAAGAGCTTAGTCCGCGCTACTATTTACTCATAGCTAGGATTCATACTTTTTGAAAGGGTATTAGCACTCTGTGAAATGCAAAAGTCTTTATCAGAATTTAAATTCAGGTAGCCAAGTTCACTTCTTATAATGATAACTATAATGCCTTGAGTGCCTCCCCAAGAAGAACAAGAAAGGCAAAAGCAAGTCATCTTTTTAAGACTGAAGGAGTATAAAAGAACCATAACTAAAAAAAAAGAAATAAGAGAAGTCAGGTATATAGGACCTGATTTGTAGAAAGAAAAGCAAACATTCTCTGGGATGAAGTCTAAATATCACACAAGGAATGATACTGGAAAGTGAACCTAATTAAGGAAACAGCACATATGAATATGTCCAACCAGCACTGTATTCAACTTGTGGCTTCCACTATTAAATAAAAAAATAGACAAAGTGGGTTTTTTTCTTGAATGTTTGATACCTTCTTTTTTTTTCTCTCCCTTTTTCACTACCAAAGAAAGAAACCAGAGCAAAGTCTCTTTCTTTACAGAGGTATATATTACATCTGAACAGGGTGAGAGAATGTACCCATACAAACATTCAGTAAACAAGAAAAATAAGATTATATTATATGGATGATTATTGGAATTATACTATTTTGATACTGATATTTTCACAACACTTTTTAGCATTCAATGACAATTACAAAAACAAATACCGTTAATTAAGGCAAATATTTGCCCACAAAAATTACTTAAGATACACACAGTAAGTTCAGATATTTATTCTAGTACTAATGTTATTTTTTATTTACTTTCATGGTAATACATAATTGTTCTAAGTATTAATATCACTTTAAGAGACATACTGTTTGTTGAAGAAAAAATTACATAATTGGTAGCATAAGTTTTTGATGAAAGCCAATTATATATTTCATGATTTATAGTTTTCCACAGGGAATATAGTGAAAAAACATTTGAGAGTATGTATGAATAAGCATTTAATACTATTGAAATATGTTGCTATACTATAAAGATAGATAGGTGGAAAATCTTTATACAAGACTTAAGGGGATGTTTCCAAGCCAATCTTTTTGGGAGGAGGGAAAGTGGGTCTGAGATACCATCAAATACAGAACTAGCAAAATTTTCATCCCAAATTTTTTTCAGTATAATATTCAATCTATGCGATGAATAAAGGATTGCTTTTTTTTAAAAGTGCACTGACATGTCGAAAATGAAATATTTGTGGTATAAAATAAATGCCTATTTCCTCATTAAGCTACAAAATAACTGACTTACCTAGATAGATCATATGAGAGTTTCAAACTAAAAACTTCATATTAGATATTTAAAAAAAAATTTTTTTTTTAAATCAAGAAAGGAATTATAAGAGGTCAGGAATTAATAAGTATAGCTGGCAGAATAGGGATATCATATGAATAATGTAAATGCATTACTAATGATTTTACTATAAAAAATATATTGAAAATCAGAAAAATGAGATTATCAAGATATGCCATGGTATAGCTGGTTCCTTCACCACAGTACATCATATCAGCAAATAACATACTGATCCTAAAACAGAAGTGTCAAAAAGCTGTGTGTGTGTGTGTATTTTTCAACCTGCTCCACATTACCAGAATCAACACAAGGTCAATTTTTTTTGATAAGTTTAAATTTAAAGTTTTCCTTCTAGACCGGTTGCCATACCAAGGTTAAAGAGCCCAATCTTCCCTACTATTTACCCAGAATTGAAAGTAGAATAGTTGGATTCATACCCTCTCCAAGAGTATTAGTGCTATGTAAAATACAAACAGCATTGTCCAGGATTTAAATTCATGTTGCCATGTCCACTTCCTATTACACTATGAGTACCAGTGTGTGTGTGTGTATCTATATATCAATAAGTAATTTCACATCTATATATTAATGATAAGTAATTTTAGAAAAGCAAGTTCAAGGCATTCAAGGCAGAGCTCAAATTTTAAAATGATCACTCATTGTAATTGTAAAAACTTATTTTCTTATCAGCATTTGGATACAAGTTCAAATTTTTATAGAAAAGATCTTACAGATTTGGAAATGTGATAACGTCTCCTTTAAGTATAAGATATATTGCTTTTAGATGCTGGTATACAAAGTATAATCAAAAGTATTAAGACTGAATCTTTACAACAAATATAGCTCAAGCTGAAAATTTCCCATCCAATAAATTAGTTTTGACCGTCCATCTCCCTCTTGACTTAAAACTTAAAAAACAAAAAGAGAACCCTGGGTTCCTTATACTTTTTCAATATGAGATCAAAAATATCAACATTTTTGGCCTAGGGGATAGAGTGTTCACCAATGGTCTAGGAGACCAGGGTTCAATTCCAGGTCAAGGCATACCAAAGACTTAAAAAAAAAAAAAAAAAAAAAATGATACTTGATGCCGCTTTGCTTAACACTCAGCATTATAAGGTACATATCGAGGGTAAAGTAGAGCAATCCAGGGAAAGGAGTAGCACTCTCCCCTACACCTCAGTGTAGTAGCTATTGAAAAAGGAACCTTTTGGTCACCCTCGACTACAGTCGCCAACTTTACTTACTTACTTTTTAAGTCCTCATAAACAACATAATTCAATGTTACAAGCTTAAAATCCTGTTCATAGGGCAAGTTTTCAGCTAGTCATTTAAGTATATTTTACTGTCTAATCTAACACACAAGCACAATTGCAGTTTATAAATATGTTCCAAGTATGACCAACAAGTTGGTCATACTTGGTCTGTCAAGTTGTTTATATAACCGACTACAAATTCTTTCTCTTTCCTTGGATCCAGCAATAAAATTACCTCTGTCACCACAACCCCCTTTGCAATTTAAAAATTACCCAAAACTACCTGCCCACCCACACCAAAGATATTCAAACATTATGCATTCTTTTTACAAAACAAACTGATCAGTACCACACCTTACCACAAGGCAAAAAAACTAACAACTCTTTCTTTCAGGATATTAAAAATGGCTGGACATTGATGGAGACCAAATCTTTTATTATCGCCACATTGCAGAATGCTGTGCTCAATGAAGGAATATCAAATTCCTCAAAAGACATATATATATATATATATATATATATATATATATATATATATATATATATATATTATCCAAGTGCATCCACATTCCTGAATTATAGGTTAAGTGCCATATTTGCCAACATATAAGAAATCCACACCCAACAAAAATTATCCAAATTTTACTCCGAATGTAATGTATAAGTACTTTTTATGGTAGACTGAATATTGAAGATTTGAGCTGCATAATTTAAAGGAATAGCAAGTGCTGTAAGCAATCTAAGGTCTGTGCACCAGACTAACAACGTAAGAGTGAAAGGAATATTTTAATAATAAAGATAAAAAATATAACTCATAAAATATCCATCTTATCGAGCAGAAAGTAAGACCTGATTTTTCTTTTTAAATCAAGATGAATATTTTAATTTTTAAAAATTGATCGAAGAAAAAAATATACATAAACAAATGTGACAAAGGCCTTAAATTGTTTGCCAAAAATGAAAAGAGAATATATTCTTTTTAATAAGATTTACAGTCTGAAACCAACCTAAGTCTTTGTGGCATAGTGGCTAACATTATGGACTGCAACATCATAATAAGCAAGTTCAAACTCCAGTCAAACTATTACATTCACTTTCAGACTAATACCCTTGGGGAAAGGTATGAACCTCCTTATTCCCACCCCAACTATGGATTAAATAATACCATAACTGTTCTACAAGGAGAGCTTTGGCATTAAATAACTCACAAAGGTTGATATACCATTAAACAAAGAAACCAAACTAACATCAGCCATTCATTATAATATTCATCAGTGTTGAGATCACATCAGCATTAAAGGAAACTCAAATTTTGACTTAGAAAATTCTTTGAAGGAAAGAAGAAAAAAATGATTTTAAAGGCATGTCAACCAGTCTGGAGTTATCTTATACCTAAACGTTAGGGAATTGCATACATTGTACATTTATATTTGTGTCATATAAGTTTTCTGCACATGGTTATATATCAAATATTCCTATCTAATACAAATAATTTGCAAACAGGTCTATTTGACCTATAGATGGACCCTGACAGGTACTACCAATCCAGGTCAAAATAGACCTGGGAGTAATGGTAATGAAAGGATACTCCTCACAGCTCCAAAATTAGAGCCTCACCACCAGACAGAGTTTAGTGTCATACCTAAGACACTTTTTTGTAGGGAGGTCTTCCCCCTCTACAGGGGATACAGTCAGCCTATTTTAAGCCCTGCCTACATAGCATCATAAAATTAAGTAGAGGAAATAATCTTTGACCTGTAGTAGACAGGTTAGAGTTTATATGCTTTTTTTTAAGAACTAGAGAGAAAAAAAAAACAACTAATTTTTGATGCCAGAAATTCAGTAGATACACAACAAACAAAATGACCACAATTTCTGGACTTTTACTGATAAAAGCAGAAAGCAACATTTGCACATTCTCATGTGAGAACTAATTTAATTCAACAAGCTTTGATTAGCAATCACAATTTTCCCAGCATCTACAAGTAAAATTCCCTTGTTACACTGTTTCAACATTTCTCACCAATTATTCAACTGATATATAAGTGTCCCAAGAGAAGAAATTCTGATTACTTTTATTGCTCTTGTAGATTCATGATCACAATAACAAGAAAATTAGCATCTACACATGTAAAACATTCTGTTCAGAACAAATTTCTTTTGACTTGTGCCCATCTCAGAATTTAACCATAGTAGCTCAAAATTACATAATTTGGTACATATAAGATGATTAGTTGGTGTTATGGCATATCAACCCTTGCTGAACTAATCAATGCTAAATTCAGTCTTTTTTTTTTGGCAAACAATTATATGGATTCAACTATTCCTATCTAATAATAAAGTTGTGCTGATACCATAGAGTTCCTGGAAACACTCTCACCATCCATCCCTATTGTCCATTGCTTTTGGCAGATCCTCAAGACTGTATCCAATTTTTGCACAGAGTTGATGTATTTAAGTCCTTGAAGGTAATAATAAATAATTTGCAAAATATTATAGCTTCAACTATTCTCAATACAAATGATTTGTACACACTAATATGACTAGTGTGTACACATTGGCCAAGTAGGTAGAGTGTTTGCCAATGACTCGACTGACTGGGGTTCAATCCTAGGTTAAGTCATACCAAAGACTCAAAAAAATGGTACTTGATATATTCTTGCTTAACTTAGCATTATAAGGTATGGATCAAGGGTAAAGTGGACCAATCTAGGGAAAAGAGTAGCGCCCTCCCCTACACCTCGGTGTAGTAGCTATTGAAAAGGGAGCCTTTGCGTCACCATCGACTACAGTCACCAACTTTACTTTTAATATGGTTTCAATAAAAGTAATTTTGAAACAATTATTATATGCTTTCCTATTGATATTTTAAACAGGTGAAAAGGTCATACAGTTGTAATATATATAATATCAATGTTTTAAGAGTAAATGTAGTTCAAAATCATTTTAAACATTTCAAAGGAATCTATTTGAGCCATTGATGAGACTTTAACAGATTAAATTAATTCAAATCAAACCAAGTGAAAATCTATCTAATTTCAGCTAATAACTGCATGTAGCTTTAGAATTGTTGATCCCCCCTCATAAAAAACAATCATGCTAATTACAAATTATACATTTGAAGAAGACTGTAAAATGGATTGTCTGAAATACTGTGATAACAAAAATGTAAAACCAAAATTAAATTCTTGAATTATCTCAAACTGTTTACTCCTCTAAAATGTGTCTTCAAGTGCAAAAAAAAAAAAGTGATGCTGTTATGTAAATAATAAATATTTATCATTTTACCATTTTCATCTAAACCTAGAAGCAAGAAAATTTATATATTACTAGTTTAGTTCTCTTTATGATGGGAATATTTACATATAGATCAGCACATCTGCCAACCTATAGGTTCAAGACTGTGGCATCAGTCATCTTACTGTTGGTTGGTTGTGTTTTATGGCATATCAACCCTTGTAGGTTATTTAATGCCAAATATATATGTTATACATATATGATTAGTAAACAAATAGTTTGTAGGTAACATTTTTAAATGAGCCAGAGCTCATGTGATTACACACAGTTAAATGGTTTCAAGTATAGTAAATGATTAAATATTTCTATTTGACCCATAAATGGGACCCTAACAGGTACTACTACTCAGGATCAAAATTGACCTAAGAGCAATAGTAATGAAGGGGTACTTCAGATTCTCCAAAGCCCCAGGACTGTAGTCTCACCATCAGATACAGTTTATTGTCCTATCAGGACACTCATTGGCAGGAAGATCTTACTCCTCTGCAGAAATTCAGTCGATGTATTCTACAGCCCCAGCCAGCTGGGGAGATATCTTGCCGAGTTGAGAAACACATTAGTATGAGTCAAATGAAATCCTTTCAAATTACTCAAATATTTACCCAACCCTTCCACCATGAACAGGATGTAAAACATGCTCAATTTTAAGTAGAATAAAGCAGGTTTGAATTCAGAGTTTTCCTTCTCCTAGATAGGTTGCTTTACTAAGACTAGAGAATCCAGTCTTCTCAATAGATGAAGAAAGAATACTTCCATAACTTCCCCAAGGGCATTAGTGCAAAGTGGAATGCAAACAGCTTCATCCAGGTTTGAACTCAGGTTGCCAATTCCATTTCTGAAGACAACAACTGATACACTAAGCATGCCTCCAAATTACTCAAGTAAACAAAAGAAAGACAGCATGGGAAGAAGAAAGCAAAGAGAATAAATTGAAAAGAAATAAAAAAGAGAAAACACAAAAACATTCAAAGAAGGGACATGACTGATGTATAGAAAATTGTAGAGAGAGAGAGAGAGAGAGAGAGGACAAATTTTAAAAAAAAAGGACAAAAACAAAAAGTGAAATAGTGTCGGCGGCCGTTTGAACGGATGTATGTAAACAATACTAATTGTGATTCATAACCGTTTAAAAATGTACTTCGTAGCTAATGTCTCCTTGTAGCTAAATGGTTAGAAGCTTGGATTGGTGTTTCAATCAACCGGGTTTCGATCCCAGCTACGGGGAGATACTGTCTAGCCACACTGATGAGTTCTGATAGAACGAAATAGATCTGTCTGTGGATGACAATATATATATATATATATATATAAAATTATGATATTGTTTTATTGTTCCTGTATTCTAAGTTTTATGTGTCCCTGCAATCATCAGATACCCTTTTCTGTCTGATGATTGTGGTGACATGGAACTCAGAATAATAAAATAAGTAATTTAATATTTTAGGTTTAAAAAACATGCTCTGCAGGAATTTCAAATCTAAGGGGAAAAATTTTAAATGTGGGAGGAATTCCAGTCTTATGTATAAGTCATAAGTATAAGCAAGAAAAAAATTACTAGATGATAATTCAAAATATGAGAGGAACTGAAGAATATTAACCTAAAACCAAAAAACACTAAAGTAAATATATACATACATATATACATACATACACGCACTGCTACAAGGATAGTTTAAAATGTTCTAAGACTCACCCAGATTTTAGATTTGTTGCACACCTCTTTTTTCTTAATTTCTGTGCCAGTGAGGTCCATAAAGAAATCTGGTTCAGTTTTTCTAGTTTAAGAAGTGGTAGTATGTGACCACCACAAAAATGTTCAGCAGTAGCTCTTCTTTATGGATGAGTCTTAGAACTTTTTGAATGACCTTCATAAGACAAAAATAATATTTCTCCACTAGTTTTTACCGTAGGTTGCTATCAGGAAAAGGTAATAATTTCTAAAAATAATATAAAAAAAAAAAAAGGATTGGTTAGGTTTGGTTTGGTGGCATATCAACCATTGTAGGCTATTTAATGCCAAATCCATTTTTATACATATAAACAGATCTATTTCAAACAATTCAGTTTAGAATAAATACACAGTTTAAATGTAAAACAGTTCTATTTCAAACAATTCAGTTTAGACCCTATCAGGTGCTACCACTCCGGGCCAGAGTGGACCTGGAAGCAATGACAATAAAAGGGTACTTCGCATTCCCCAGAGCTCTAGCATTACTGAAGCCTCACCATTAGATTGCTTAGTGTCATATCCAGGACACTCATTGGGGGAGTCTTATCCCTCTGCAGAGATGCAGTCAGTGTATTCAGCAGCCCCAGCTGACTGGATCATTTAACAAATGACAAACCACAAAAATATAACCAAGACTGAACACAACTATACAGTTTTTTTATTTTTTATTATTATTCAACATTTTGACATTTATACAAGTCGCAATGCATTTTATATATAAGTAGATTACAAATACACAGGTAAGCTGTATTGATTCCAAGGTATCTCATATTATAAGAAGTGTCTGAAGATAAATCAAGTTTTCAAGATGTAATAGTTTATAGACAGTACCTGGGATTCAAAACTATCATCTATTTGATACTAACACTGAAAAATGTTTATGATGATAAATTAGGAAATAATGTGAGAAACTTTCTAAGAACATGGCAGTTTTGGCATCTTTCTTTAGACCAATGGTGAACAAGCTAATGTCTCATACAATTACTATTGGAATGATTTCTATCCACACTGGGTGTTCCATATATTTAGCCTGGTACCAAACTCAGCTAAACTTAATAAACATGACAGGTTAGCCATTGCAAAAAAAATGTTTTTAGTACCTGATAGTTATCTAAGAATTTCTGCTTTTGTGGGCACTTCTTTTTTTTCTTTTTTTTAAGGTGGTGGTGGGGTAATTATTATGACACTAAAAAGAAAATTGTTAGGTGAAAGTTAGAGATAGCACTAAAAGTCATGATAAAGAAAATAAGAAAAAAAAAAAAGAAGATATTTCTTTTTTAAAAAGATAGAAAAAATATGGAGAAGTCTTTTTGATTAAATCTTTCAGCCAGCAATTAGCCTCTGGCTTTTCCACTTTAATAACAAATGTCAACATGACCAGAATTTGAAAATGAATCAATTCCATCTTTGATTAAATCTTTTTTCCTTTTTAAATGACAAAAATTTCACAAAATATTTATGTCACATACTACTTATTATAATGTATTAGCAAAATTTTTAAATATTTTACATAACAGAATATTGAAGATTATCTTCATGCCATCCTCTTAACATATTATTCTTCACATAACACCTTCAATGTAGTTATAACTCAAAGTTCCATGTTTAACCCCCACATCCTTTGTTTTTGTTTTTTTATAGTGAAGGGCATTTCTCTACCTAAGAAAAAAAAACATAAATTTGACTTCTTTTTACACATACTGTTAAAATTTGAAATCATTTTAATGAGAATTGGTTAAGTTATTAGATTAAAAAATGAGACCAATCTTTCATGAATACCCTGTAGAGTGCTGGGAATTATTTTCTATTTAAAAAAAAAAAGGGTGTATAATCTTCTAAGGTCATATCAAAGGGTTATCAATCAGTTGCAGTAGTTGTTACATAAATTGTTTTTATATAATCTTTGGCATGTAACCTGAAAATACTTGTTTATTTATATGTGAACCCAAAAGTCACTCATAAACTAACTGAAAGCTCACTTTAAAAAAATGAAAAGGAAAAAAGAAAAATAAATCTGCCAAAAGAGCTAACAATATTTTCAATAAAAATACCAAACTTCCATATTCATAAAGACATTTCCAGTGTTCCTCTTTAGAAAAGATAATCTTGGAAAAAGGGATTGAAAAAGAAATTCCATTTAGATATGGTTGCCTTTATGAGAACACAGCCTGAACCGACTTGCACTTATTACTTTAAGTCTGAATGAAAGCTTGATATACCAATTATCAACTCACACCCAAATCAATATGTACAAGCAAGAACATCACTTATTCAAAGGTTAAACTTATTCTATTTGCCAGTTTCTCTTCTTTCCAAAAATTTGAACAAAAACATCTTGAAAAGTTAAGTTACACAAAAAATGCAAAAATTATTTTATAATAAACTTGTATAAGACAGTGGTTCTTAAACCATATGCCACTTTTTTTCTAAATTATCAAACATATATAAAGCCTTTAATATATCCAGTATTAGCATTGTGTCTACACATACCCAAATAGGGCCATTCCATCTACACATATACAAGTTGGGCCATTCTGTCTATATGAATATATTTACCCAACCCCTTTATAACAAGCAGGATGCAACACAAGGTCCAATTTTAAGCAGAATTCAGTTTGATTGAATTCCGAGTTTTCCTTCTGGTTGTTATTTATCCATAGTTGGGGAGAAAAAGAAATAGATTCCTGTCTTGCACAAGAGCATTAGCGCCAAGTGAAATGCAAACAGCCTCATCCAGGTTTGAACTTAGGTCACAGATTCCATTTCCTAAAATGATAATCATTATAACACAAGCCTCCAAAAAGTTTCTATATCTTTTCTTATTTTAATAAAGAGTCATACAAGTCATAAGTATTTCTTTGACAGCAATCATGTAATAAAGTTTGATAATCACTGCTCTAAAGGAAGCAATCATTCACTAAATCCATATGTATAAAACACACTATGTATCTATATCATAATGATCTAATTTTCAAATGTAGGCAAGAAGAAAATTTTATTAAAATCTATAATAAAATCTAATATCAATTCCAGTAACTTGACAGTTATATTGATGTTGGCTTTTGTAAGGTGATTAAAATGTAAAGTAACTTCAAAATGCTTTTAATATAATGTCTAACAAGATATATTAAACCTGTATCAATCAGGTACATGGGTATCAAATTCACCCCACAATCAGACATGCAGGCTGAAAATTTGCATACCAGAACATTGGAAACAAAATGATATTTCCAATTATGAAAACTACTATGCTAGTTACACTGAAGAGAGATAGAGCAGAAAATCTTTTTGCCATAGGTTTTTCAAAGTGCTTGAAAATTTTATACAAAACTATATATCAATGTTTATAAAACATTTTGTCTGAAATGATTGGTTTCATTTGGTTTCTTTGTTTAATGGCATGTCAAACTTTGTGGGTTATTTGATGTCAAAGCCATACTTGTAGAACAGCAGTGATACTACAGAACCCATAGCCGAATGAATAACTTTCTCAAGAGTATTAGTCCAAAAGCGAACATAATAGCACAACTGGAGGTGCCTGTGGTATAATGGTTATCCTCATAGGGAATGGACACAGTGACACGAGTTCAAAACCTGGACGAGGCTGATTGCATTTCACATAGCACTAATACCCTTGGGAAAGGTAGGAATCCAATTATTCTCCCTCCAGCTAAGGGTAAATAATAGGACAGACTAGGTTCTTCAGCCTTGGTGGGGCAACTAGTCTAGGAGAAGGAAAACTCTGAATTCAAACCTGTTAAACTCCGCTTAAAAAATTGACCTTGTGTCATATCCTGCCCGAGTGGAGGGGTCGGGTAAATATGATAATAGCACAACTGGAATTTGAATTTGCTGACTTCAAAGCAGCAATCCAACACTTTAACTGTTATGCCACAAGGAGTCCCCACCCCTTATCTGAAATGAGAAGGCAGAAAATAGATACAAAAGAAAAACAAGGATTCCCAAGTGGAAATGTCCCAAATATTTTCAGTTTGATAAGATTCTTCTTCATTGTATGCATTTGAATAGAAATGCACAGGGTTTTCTGGGCAAATTAACTCTGGATCAGCATGGATCATTGGAAATCAGGAAAATAGCACTGTTAATAGTCAGGAATTAATGCAAATGTCATTTACAGAATAATTTTGATTCTCCAACTACTGAAGGACAAGTTGGTTCGTTGTTTTGTTTTGTTTTACAGCATATCAACCCTTTTCAAGTCATTTAACACTGAATTAAGTCATTTTGATAAAAGTTTCAAACAATTCAGTTTAGTATAAGTATAGTTTTTTTGTTTACACATAGTTAAATGTCAAAATAGTTCTAGTTCAAACAGTTCAGTTTAGTATATGTATACAGCTTAAATGTCAAAACAGTTCTATTTCAAACAATTCAGTTTAGCATAATTACATAGTTTAGTTCTATTTGACCCGTAGATAGGACTCTATCAGGTGTAACCACTCTTGGCCAGAGTGAATCTGGGAGTGACGACAATAAAAGAGTACTCCACATTCTGCAAAGTTCCAGCATTACTGGAGCCTCACCATCAGATTGCTTAGTGTCATATCCAGGACACTCATTGGAAGTGTCTTACGGCTCTGCAGAGATGCAGTCAGTATATTCTGCAGACCCAAAGGACATGGAGTTGTGATTAATGTTAATTCAGCATTTGAAGATTTTTATGCATATGGATATAGTCATAGCAAAGGACAAAAGAGAATACTTACAACCCCCACACTAAATAAATAAATAAAAAAAAAAAACTTACCTAACTTTCCAAGAAAAAAATTTTTTTAAATTACCCAAAAGTGCGCTCCCATTATAACTTATCCAATATTATAAAAAAAATAATTGGACAAATTATGGAATTTAATGTTTTTGTATATAGCTAGAGATACTCGCTTTTGCAAATACAAGGTCGAGAGGCGGGCAAAGAGGAAGCATAGTGTTAGCCAAGACAGGAAAAGGACGAAGGGGAAAAAAAAAACAATTTAGATAAGTGACTTAAAGTGGTTTTAAATTGCTATGCATTTGTATGAGCCAAGAGATTGAAATAGTAATGGAGTAAATTGGAAGAGGAAAAATAGATACAGACAGATATGGGAAGACTAGACAAGATGGCTGACTCAGTCATTGGCAGGAAGACAGTTAAGAAACCATGTAAAACTCAGAGGATAGGGAATTTCTCTCCTAAATATTTCTTCATGTCCTTGGAAGAGATGAAAGACCTTAAAAACTCTTGTGTGCAAACACACAAATCAATCTTTCTCCCTCAGCACAGACACTTACCTCCTTCCCACAACACCCTACTGAGCATACACTTTTCCATTCATTGGCAAAATTAATGCAAATTCTATTTGCCTTTTTCTCCTCTTTCCAGAAATTCAAATCCAATCACCTTAAAACCTTAACTTACACAAAAGATGCAAAAACAATTTTATGATAACATTGTCTAAAGTAGTGGTTTTTAAACCATGTACCCTTTTTTGTTCTAAATTGGAAACCATATGTAAATGTTTGAATATATCCAGTATAGCCATTATGTCAATACATATTTATTTACCCAACCCCTCTAACACTGGCAGGATGCAACATGAGTTCCATTTTTAAGCAGGGTCAGCTGTTTTAAATTCAGTTTTCCTTCTAGTTGCTGTACCAAGTTTTAAGAACCCAAGCTGCCCAACTATTTACCCATAACTGAGGGGAGGGGAAAGAAATAGCTTCCTGCTTTTCACAAGTACATTGGTGCAAAGCAAAATGCAAACAATCTCATCCAGGATTTGAACTTGGTTTGTCAAGTCCATTTCCTAAGATGGTACCTGTTATGCCATGAGCCTTCAAAAAGTGTCCATATGTCTATTCTTATTTCAATGAAGTAAAGGGTTGGTGTGCTGTATAAATCAACTGCAATCATACAATAAAGTTTGATAAACTCTAAAGGATGAAATCATTCACTAAAACCTTATGTATAAAACACAATGTGTATCTATATACTCTTTTTTCTTTACTTTTAATACCTTTCTACGTCATTTTCTCCAACTTACCCATTTCTATCTAAGCGGTTCTTTCAAAGGCATTGATAGAAATTTCTATTTTTGTTAAAATTGATAAATAAAATTTCACAATTATTCAATGGTAAATGTAGACTGTTCAGGTAACATATTGAAAATAGAATTTTTTGGTTAATTCAAAAATAAATTACCATTATTAATTTATATCTGGGATTATAAAAAAACTAAAAAATAAAATAAAATATTAAAATCAAAACTGATTTCCAGATGTTGCAGTGTAACATGCTGCAAGAGCAGCATAGACAATACAAATGGATAGCACCAATGCAGAGGATCATTTTTACCATTACTTTATTTTATCTTCAGTTTCAAGATACATTGATCATAAACTAAAAAATACAAGAGAAAATTCTTTTTGATATCTAGATACAATGCTATAATGGAGGTGCCCATGGTGTACTGGCTATCGTTGTAGGAAATGGACACGGCGACACGAGTTCAAATCCAAGACGATACTGATTGCATTTCACATAGCACTAATACCCTTGTGAATTATTCTCCCTCCAGCTATGGGTAAAATAGTAGGGCAGACTAGGTTCTTCAGCCTTGGTGGGGCAGCTAGTCTAGGAGAAGGAAAAATCTGAATTCAAACCTGTTAAACTCCGCTTAAAATCATTGACCTTGTGTCATATCCTGCCCGAGTAGAGGGGTCAGTAAATATAGATACAATGCTATTGCTAAATTATTCAAATATTGTCATCATCTTTTAGGGTACATGTAAGTTAGTATCAAAAGAAATTAACCAAGAACAACCTTACAAACCCAAATAATTTTTTAAGCAGATTGGCCAAAAATTTTAATTGTTTACACTATTGATTCCATTATTTCTATTTAATGCCTTATCACAATAGGGTTTCAGCAGATCCTTTCAATAGCCTTCTTGAGGTATACAATCAATGTGGAAAAAAACAGGGCTTTTTTTTCCCCTTTCCTGGAAAGAACAAAATAGAAAATGGTGGCCATATGGACTGTACAATTCAAGTATAGTAAAAACAAAAAGGATAGATCAATAGCCTAAACTCCTCGAATGATAACACCCCCATCTGAAAATATCTTTATTTATCAATCCCACAACCTGATCTCACTAAAGAGTGATGAAGGTGTCTCAATACATATGGGGTCATGTATATTGAGACACCTTCATCAGACCTGGTTGGAAACTGACTGCAAGATGTTCTGACAATGTGGAGGCAGTGAGATATTGTCGGAAGGAGCATGAAAAAGTTCCTCCGAATATGTTCCTAAGAACTTGGTCTTTCATGTGCATTGTTGCAAAGAATCTTAAAGAAAGATCTTCAGCTGTACCCATACAGAATCCAAATTAAGCATAAACTCAAAACAGCTGATATAGAAAAACATTTAGTGATATGTCGGTGGTTCAAGAATAAGATTGAATTGGATCCTGACTTCCACAATGTTTTGTTAAACAACCATGACATACATATTCATCAGTCACATAACCTGGTCTCACTACAAATTATTATCAGGATAACATGATGCATTATCATCCATTAGCATATCATTTTTTTTTCAACACACTGTGAGTGTGTGTGTATGAGAAACTTTTTGATGTGTATCAGCAGCTTTACTTAAAATTCCATTATAGTCAAATGGTTTTGACATTTCTATTTTTAATCTTTGGTCAATATCACATCAATCAGAAACTACATTAAAACAATTATGATCTTATGAATTTATTATTTTCATTTTTACTTGTATAGTTTTAAAATTCTATACCTTATAGTTTTTGAAATAACTGAAATTTTCATGTATACAGATACTAGACACTGATCTCAGGCAAAGCATGCATTACAACATTTTTATCAAAATCAAGTGCTGATATATATCTAATTAATCCAGTCACTTTTGACAGGAATTATGCTAATTATAGAATAAATGACTTCATTTAATATCAAATTTGTTATCCTTTTTTTTTAAATGAATATCATGATAAATCTTTCACTGATAAAAAATTGTACTTGGTTTGATATTTTTAAAGAAAGAAAGATTTAAGTATAATCCTGATGAATAGAAATTTAAAATTCTGGAGCAATGGTCTGGGTGCCAACCTGAGTGGAAATTCCTAAAACAAAAACATGCATCAATTGAAATTCTGCATTGAATTTTGAAAATTTTTTATACAATGTAGTTATTAAATTAACAATGGGTCTACAATTTATTTTAAAACCTTAAAAAGTAAACATCTCGAAAATATGAAAAGCTATTTATATATCATTCATTAAAACAATGACAAAAAAAAGAAATTTGAATAAGCAAAATCCTTTTTGTATACAAGCAAGCAAAATCCATTTTGTATATTAACAGTTTCTCTGCTAAATGTATTTATTTGTCAAAAAATTCAACATTGACAAATGATAGCTTAATCATAAAAATGTACAGTAGTTCCAAATTTTCTTCTGACAATTTAACTTCTCTTGTGTGTTCTTGATTTTATTACAATAACATTACAGCCAATCTATTCTTCAGCCTTCATCAGGGCTATAGTTTAAAATATAAATAATTAAAACATACATGAAAAAGAATCTGAATGTGAACAAAATTTGGGAAAAGTTCTAGACAATATTGTAGGTACTGATCAAATAACAAATATAAAACCCAGAGACAATAATGAAAGACCTAAAAAATAAAATGAAAAACCAGCTCTTCTTGTTAAAGTCAAAATTCATTTTTTCAAAATCTTTCCTTTAATAGATAAACCATCAGATATGATGAAAAATATTTCCTTCGATTTTGTTTTTACTTAATTTTTTCCATCAAAATACACTGATGGAAAATAAAACTGTAATACCCTGAATATGTGTTTCAATTTACTCAAGACTAAATGTACATGGAATATAGTCGGATGACACTAAATGATCAGATATATGTACAGGTCAAAGAAGGGAAAAAGTGTTTATTAACAATACTCTGACCTATACTGTACATACTGTAGTCAGGTCAAAACCAACTTTGTTCTTCAGGGTGTTGCAATTTTATTAGTTATATTTCAGTCAATATATATTCTTGAGTTATTATTACAAACATTTCTCAGTTTTCATCCAGAAATTGTTTTAGGTCTAAACTTCTTTCACTTTTTGACTTAACATGCAAACCAGTTCATCAGAAAAAAGAAATAAAATAACTAAATCATCTATGTGGGGTGAGGATTATGCAGTTTACATGGACATAAGTTGATATCAAACCAACACCCAAGATAATACGTGGGGAGGGATGCTTAAATCTAGATAGTGTCTTAAGGCCAGAAATTTTACCCTTAAAGTTACACCCATAATTCAGCCAGTAAATCAAAGGATTATATTAACAAAAAAACAATAATATGGTGATCTTAAAAGCAGTTGTTGACACTGTCAGGGAATAGAATAAATTTACAACAGATTAATTAAAAAACAGTTGGGAAAATAAAACATGAAAATATAATAGGATACGTGTTTATTTCTGAAATATAAATTTTACTTTTAATGAGTAAATTATATTAAGGAGTTTTGTGCTATTAATGATTGTGAAAATGTATAGAGAGGAAAAACACAAGATCTTTAAGTGGATGATCTAATTTGTAGATATATTTGCCAACATTAAATGTTTTAGTTTTCAGACTTTCATCAGGGCATGTAAGTTATGAAATGAAACAAAAAAGATGAGAAATTTTATAGCATTTAGTAAAAAGAGCTATATCTAAAATAAATAAAATAATTCAAAATAATAAAAAAAGGACAAATGAATCCAAGTAGTCAAGTTTTGGTGAGAAATGAAGAAATGATAAAAACTTTTAAAAGGAAAAATTAATCACTGTAGGTATTTGCATATCATTTAATCGCAACTATAGACAGACTTTATTTTCACTCAGGATATTGTTAATTTAAAGAATTAATTTTTGAAGCAAAAAGCATTGTTCCTTGTTCTTACCGTTATGTTTGAATTTCAGCTTATAAAATTATTACAAATTGACATGAAAAAAAATGACACCCATTTTTACCAAAAAATAAGATCTTCAAAATTTGACCTTGACAAAAGATAAAATACTCAGTTAGTCAAAACGCTTTTTTTATTATTGTTGTTCTTGTTGTTGTGAGATGCAATTAGATATAAAGTAAAGTAAAGTTAGCTACCTTAGTCAAGGCTCCCTTTTCAATAGCTACGACACCAAGGTGTAGAGGAGGGTGCTACTCCTTCCTTGGATTGCTCCTCTTTACCCTTGATGCTTACTTTATAATGCTAAGTGTTAAGCAAGGCAGCATCAAGTACCATTTTTTGAGTCTTTGGTATGACTTGACCTGGGATTGAACCCCGGTCTCCCAGGCCATTGGTGAACACTCTCTTCATTAAGCCAATTTAGTTTTAATTATACAAAACTTTTGTTTTTGATTGTATTTAAACAAGAGGCATTTGTCTTCAGGGAAGGAATTTCAAATCTGAAGAGAAAAATGTTAAAGAGAAGAATTCCATTCATATGTATAAGTCATAAGTATTGTTCTAACTTGGTTCTTGAGTTTTAAGAAACTGGAAATACTGGTTCCGTTATTTTTTTGTCAATAAAAAGGTAGGACTCTCACTTGGGAGCTAAAAATCAGATTAAAGTTTTGTATCAAATTTATTAAATACCTCCACCCCTTAGCAATTGTGATAAGTACAATTGAGAAAAAAATTACAAGATGACAATTCAAAATGGAAGAACTGAGGAAACCTGGGTCACCAGAGGAGGAATGTGACCTGAGACTGAAAACCACCAATATATATATATATATATATATATATATAAAGAGGAAAAAAACTAAAACCAAAGTATTCGGACATGATTATAACAACATTTATATTGAGTTCAGAAAACCTTTGTTTGCAATTACTGCTTGAAAACAGTTTTCATAACACTTGACCTACCCTGCACCAGCATTTTTGTGGAATCTTGGCCCACTCTTCTCCACAAGTTCTCAAGATTTCAAGGATAGATTAAGCTACTAGAGTACTGCTACACTGTTCCATACAGACTACCCTTGAGTTGTTTTAGCATATGCTTCATATCATTGTTTTGCTGGAAGATCCAACAGTCTTTCATCTTCAACTGCTGTGCTGAAGAGAATAAGTGATCCTCCAGTATACACAGATACATTACTCCATTCATGGTTCTGACAATCACATGATTGTGCTCCAGTGCCATTCAAAGAAAAAGCACCCTCACTCACACTATTATATGACCACCTATGTATTCTACTGGGAATATGGTGTTTCTTGTATAACAGACATAAATACAATTCCTTAACACATGACATGCTAAGCTGTGACCAAATCATTCTATTTAAATTTTGTCTGATGAAATAATGTTCTTCGAAAAATTACTTGAAGCTCTCCATGCATGAAATTCATCTCTAGCTCCTTATCATTTCTTGAAGATTTTTTAGAGGCGTTTAAGACTTGAAATTAATAATTGATTGATTTTAATGGCATGTCAAACCCATCTAAGATTTGGAAGTTATGTTCATATTTATAGTTTTGGGTAGCCATTTTTGAAGAGTTTCTTTTGCATATGGTCTTATCAAATCCAACTAATTTTTCTAGAGATTTATTTGACCCATAGATGAGACCCTAACAGGTCAGAATAGACCTAGGAGTAATGGCAGTGAAGTGAGTATTTCACACACCCCAGATCTTCAGAACTAGAGTATTACCATCAGATGCAGTTTGTTATACCTGGAATACCCTTATTTTTTTTGGGTGGTGGGGGGCTTATTTCTTTATGGCAGATAGTCATTGTATTCTAAGTTCAGTCAACAAGGCAAACTTAAAAATCAAGCTTTTGGACTACTTATCTACAGCTCTTATTGATTGTGTTTTATGGCATATCAACCCTTGTAGGTTATTTGATGCTAATTCATGTATATATATTTACAACTTCAAATAAAATAGTAAGTAACATTTTTGAACAAGCCAAATCTCATTTGTTTGGACACAGTTAATAGTTTCAAGTATTGTTCTATAACACTAATAATTCTATTTAACATTATTCAATCATTGGCATACAGTTGAATAGTTCCAGGTATTGCTATGTAATACTAATAATTCAATTTAACAGTCACTTGTTTGCTCAGAGTTAAATGGTTTCAAGTATATAATGTAATTAAATATTTCTATTTTACTCACAGATGGGACTAACAGATACTACCATTCTAGGTTTGAGTGAACTGGGAAATAATGGCAATGAAGGGGTACTCAATATTTCCCAAAGCTCTAGGACTGGAGCCTCAACATCAGATTGTTTAGTGCCATATCCAGGACACTTGTTGGGAATGGGGTCTTATTCCTCTGTAGAGATCTAATTAGCATTTTTTCAAGCTTCAGTCAGCTAGGCCTCCATGTCTCTTGGCAAAACTATTTTAACAATCAATATTTCTCTAAAACTTGGACATCTGGTAAAAAATTAACTTTTCTAAAATATTTTTTTTAAAGTCACACTAGAATTTTTATACTAATTTACATACTCCAAGAAATTCCCTCAAACATGCATATCAATTTAGATAACTAAAGAAATGCCCAAACAATCTGTTTGCTGTATTGAAATCTAGCACTATAATTGATGGAAATTGCAGACCCCACTCTCTAACTTTTGTCCCACTACACTTCTCTAAGACATCATGGCTTTTTTGTACATTCTTGAATTTGAGACAAGATTTAAACTATCACTAATGGCATTTCTAATATTTCTTGTTCCAGCTGCTTTTCAAAATTTCTTTTTGGTCACAGGCTTTTATTTGACTTTTCTCTGTACGTTTCTAAGCAATTTTTAGATACTCTTTGGTAGAGCAGAACTTTGAGGAAGACTTCAGGCAGTCCTGTACTCTCACAATGTTCATGTAATTAAAAGTGTCAAAATGTTCCTTCATTATTTCTTTCTGTTGTGAACTCCTTAACTCAAGCTATAATGAACCACTTAATCAGAAAGAGCGGAGACAGAATGACTGAATTGATCAAATCATTTCCACAAAGTTTCCTAGAGAAGGTTAACAATGAACAAGAAGATAACAGCTTTTTGTAGCTATGAAAGAGTGCAGAAAATTCTTGGCCTAACCAGAAAGGAATAACAGTGATTTTGAAGAGTTAAAGAAATTCTATTGTTGGCTGGTTGTTTTGTTTTATGGCATATCAACCTTTGTAGGTTATTTAATGCTAAATCCATTTTTATGCAAATAATCAGTTTTATTTCAAACAATTCAGTTTAGCATGAGTACACAGTTTAATTGTCAAAAACATTTCTATTTAAGCTATTCAATTTATTCAAACAGTTCTAATTCAAACAATTCAGTTTAGTTCTATTTAACCCATAGATAGGGCCCTATCAGGTGTGACCACTCCGGGCCAGAATGGACCAAGGAGCAATGGCAATGAAGGAGTGCTCCGCATTCCCCAAAGATTAAGCATCACTGGAACCTCACCATCAGATTGTTTAGTGTCATATCCAGGACACTCATTGGAGGGGGTCTTACTCCTCTGCAGAGGTGCAGTGGTGTATTCTATAGGGCAAAAATAAATTTGAGTAAAAATGGATCAAATGTGTTTAACTGTTGTATCAATACATGGAATAGCATGTATGTTCAATAGCTCTAGGTCATTCCCAAAGCATTTCAACAACACCCCCTTGTCCTTAAACATTTCAGCTTGTTATATACAGGTATATACATGAATTGTATATACTATCCTGACATATCTTTTCAAAATTATTTAATTTTTTTCAATGGTTAAAGAAAATTGAGAAAAGATGGACAAGTTGAACTTTGGAATGAGTATATGGAATAGTAAATATGTATTTACGTCATACCCTCTGCTAAGGATGGGACAAGGTCAATTTCTTTTGCTTTTTTTAGCAGACTACATCAGGTCCCCTTCCCAAAAAAGGGTAATCTCAGATTAGCCTAGAACTACCGAGGTATAACACTCACATCCATAGCAGCCAAAATTTACAATGCCCTACTACGAAACCATATAGAACCCAAAGTTGACAACATTCTTAAGAAAAACCAAAATGGCTTCTGAAGAAATAGATCCACAAATTCATAAATATTAACCATCCGTAGAATCCTTGAAGGCGTATGGGCAAAAAACTACAGGCAACAATACGACTTTGACAAGGCCTTTGATTCCATTCACAGAGGGAAGATGGAACAAATCTTACTAGCATACAGTGTACCTAAAGAGACCGTTGCAGCAATAACAATTCTCTATAGAAACACCAAAGTGAAAGTACGTTCACCAGATGGAGACACAGAATACTTCGACATTGTAGCAGGAGTACTGCAAGGGGACACACTAGCCCCATACCTCTTTATCATCTGTCTAGACTACATGCTTAGAACATCGATTGATAAAAATCAAAGAAAACGGCTTCGAGCTGACAAAGAAAAGAAGCAGAAGGTACCCCGCAAAAACCGACGCCGACTACGCCGATGACATAGCAATTCTGGCAAATACACCCAACCAAGCTGAAACACTACTGCATAGTCTAGAACAAGCCGCCGCAGGCATTGACCTCCATATCAATGCACACAAAACTGAATACATGTGCTTTAATCAAACAGGCGACATTTCCACACTAGACGGAAGCTCTCTCAAACTGGTAGATGAGTTCACCTACCTAGGAAGCAGTGTCTCATCAACTGAAAAAGACATCGACATGTGGCTAACAAAGGCATGGACAGCTATCGATAAACTCTATCATATGGAAGTCAGACTTGACCGATAAAATGAAATGCAGTTTCTTCCAAGCAGCGGTCATATCGATACTGCTATGTGGATACACTACTTGGACACTCACAAAATGGCTGGAGAAAAAGCTAGATGGCAATTACACAAGAATGCTGTGAGCAATATTGAACAAGTCCTGGAGGCAACACCCCACAAAGCACCAACTATACGGCCACCTACCTTCCATCACGAAAATTATCCAATTTAGACGAACCAGACATGCAGGACACTGCTGGAGAAGCAGGGACGAGCTTATAAGTGATGTACTCTTATGGACCCTCACATATGGCCGAGCAAAAACAGGATGGCCAGCTCAAACATACATACAGCAGTTCTGTGAGGATATGGTATGTAGCCCTGAAGACCTCCCAGAAGCGATGAACGATAGGGAAAAGTGGCGAGAGAGGGTCAGCGATATCCATGCTAGCGGCACAACATGATGATGATGTTGATGACATCTGGTTTAAATTCAGAGTTTTCCTTCTCCTAGACTACTTGCTATGCTAAACCCAGTTTGCCCTTGTATTTACTCATAGCTGGATGGGAGAAAGAGGAGAGATGGATTCATGCCTTTTTTTAAGGTATTAGCTTGAAGTGAAATGCAAACTGCTAGGTTGGAACAATGGTTGCTGATTTCATTTCCGATCATGATGACCATTACACCAACCATAGAATATCAAGTATTTTTCATGGCTCTGCTATGTTAGAGAAATTTTTATAACCCCCCACCCCCTTAGACCAGGTTAAAAGCATAGTAAGACTAAACCAAAACCAAACTTTTTTTAGGCCTCATTTTTCCAACACAGGTAGGTAAAAAGTTTTAGTAAATGGGCCCAAGTTGCTTCATTTACCAATGATACCTGCATTGAAAAAATAAAGTCTAAAATTTTTGGCTTTAAATTACTCTTACCACACGTTTAACCTGGACTACCAAGTATTTCTAGTGGGCAGGTAAGGGAGAAATGGGAGAGTGGTTTGCTGAAGGTCCTACCCATATACTTTTATTCACCAACCATCATAATATGCCAATCATAAATTGTCAAATACATATGATCATAAGGAAGTTCAAAGAAAAGAGGATTCATGCCTTTTCTAAGAGCATCAGTGTAAAATAATCATAAATCTAAGTCCAATCATCTAGTTTTCTAAGCTCACAACTAAAAGGCTACCTCAACTCTTTGACATGAATATATACAGATATGTTAAAGAATCAAAAACTTTTTAAATAACCTTTCATTTCCAATTCTCCCACACATTCTTTCTATTGTTATCCAAACTTATTTCTAATAGAGTTCTCAGGCTATATTTTTCAAGAAAGCTACCCACATCCTTAACTGCAAATAATTTATTTTTTCATGTCGCAACAACAGAAGGTGGCATTTATAGAAGGAAAATAATGGAGAAAAATTTTTTTTTAAATCTGTTTATGAGTACAATAAAAAAAATTCCAGTAAAAAATATATAAAGAAAAAAGAAAGGAAATATATTCTTTATTTGAATATTTATTTATACATATTCTGTCTAACCATTTTTCAAACATCACACAAAGATGAAACACCATTTAGAAAATATAGCATCTTGCAGTCAACAAATAAAATCAGAAATCAAACTGACTCTTTCAATGCTATCAATGATGAACTGCAATTCCCATACAGGCAAAAAGTATCAATATTTATGGAAACCAAAGAGACTTCAGTGCACTAATCTGAGTTTATAATCTCATTTATTACCAGGCACACAGAGATTGTGTCTTTGAAAATACATGTGCACATCCAAAGTAACATAGATTATATGCATAACAACCTCTTCCTCCTCCTCCTCCTCCTCCTCCTCATCTCTTTCTCACACACACACACACACACACACACATTTACACAAAAATATTCAAGCATAAAAATTAATATATTCACAAAAAAAAAATGTATGAACATAAAATTTACACACAATATCATAGAACTCAAAAGAATATGACAACAGACAGATTCAATAAATGGATAGCCTTGAGAAAGAAAAAAAAAGCCTTCTATCTTGCATCCTAGGAGGTGTAAACTATACCTCAACAAGAAAAGAAAATGTATTTCACTGCTTACCATAATACATTAACGATATATTATATAGAGGAAACAATAGTCAATCTCCCCTTAGGGAAAATAGCAAACCAATAAGCATACAATGCCCTCAGGATTCTATGTACTGTTTATAATAATAAAGAAACCAATAACTACTTGGCAACACCATCAGCCATGCACAATAGAACCAATTAATGCAAAAAGAATTAAATTGAGGAAAGTTTGCTTGGTGGGTGAATTAGTTGCCTATTTATCATTGGCCAGTGTTAAAGCCCTGACAAACCTGCTAGAATCTTGAATGCTGATTTTCAAAGCAGACCTTGTTGACTTGTAAATACAGGTGCAGCACAATCTTTATATTCCTATTTAACTTTTTGATATAGTAAGCTAAACACAGTTAATACAATCAATTTATCTTTCCCTTGTTTACTCACAGCCGGCTCTATATCAAAAAACAAACAACATACAACTTGACCATTATTGAAAATGCCTAATAGGAGTTACTTGACCCCTGTGTACTGTCATTTCACAAACTGCATACAGAAATTGAATACAAAAACTTATATATGTATTTACCCAACTCCTCCACTATAAGTACAATGTGACAAGGTCAAGTTGCTGAGCAGATTACAGCTGGTTTAAATTCAGTTTTCTTTCTATTGTACAAGTTGCCAAACCAAATCTGCTATTAACCAACAACTATAGGGGGCATATAGATTCATGCTTTCTTAAGCACAAAGCAGCTTAATCAGCAGGAAACTGTTGCAAATCTGTTAAAGAAATGTCCACAGAATCTTTGTCCCACTACCAACCAGCAATATTTAAAGTTTTTAATAAAGTGTCTGAATTCTAACCAAATGGTACTGAAATATATTCAAGCAGTCTAGGAACAGGACAATTTAATTTAAAAACAGAAGCTGGTGTTCCTAAAGCAGTTTGACATTGTCTTTCGTCTCATTCTGACAACTCCTGTAATGACACTGATTTGGTCTGGTTTGGTTTGGTTTGATGGCATATCAACCATTGTGGTTATTTAATGCCAAATCCTGTTTTTACATACATATTGAATATATGATTTGTAAACTCATTTTGTAGATACACATTGTTAAATGATCAAACAGTTCTATTTCTAGCAATTCAATTTAGCATAAGTCAACAAAGTTAAATGGTTCCAAGTATTGCTATGTATCACTAATGATTCAATTAAACATCAGTCATTTGTTTACAGATAGTTAAATGATCAAACAGTTCCATTTCTAATAATTCGAATTGACATAAGTCACTTGTTTGCACTCTCAATTTAAATGTCAAAGAGTTCTATTTGACCCATAGATAAGATCCTATCAGGTGCTACCACTTTGGGCCAGAGTAGACCTGAGAGCGATGGCAATGAAGGGGTACCCCACATTCCCCAAAGCTCCAGCATTAGTGGAACCTCACCATCTGATTGTTCAGTGTCATATCCAGGACACTTGTTGGGAAGAGTTTTACCTCTCTGCCAAGATGCAGTCTGCATATTCTGCAGCCCCAGCCAAATGAGCTACCTGCACAAATGATAAACCATATTGGCTATATTTTCGTAGTTTTGTGGCAAGGGCAACTGCTGGTCTTTCATGCAAACTTGTCCAGACCTCGATCCAGATTCAAACTAGTAGTTTTGCAAGTCTAATAGAAGTTAAACAATAATCCATAATATAGGTTAACAGAAATAAAACTAACAGATAGTATGTTCAAAGGACATGTCAATGACACACAAGACTGAATGAAAGCAACGTATATAATCTGGTCACATGCCTTAAGTATATATGATTAATTTTGACCATAGAATAGATATAAGGTGAGATAGGCAATAAAATATTTATTCCCACTCAAATATTTTTTCTTTTTCATCCATTTAGAAGTGATCAAATCATTTCAAAGTAAAGTTTTTACCTTATTCAACCCAGACAATAAGGAAATATCATTTCTTGATCAACCTTTTTCAATTCTACATCAAAAATAAAGAGCTCATCAACCACAACACAAGAAGTCTTGTTAAATTTTCTACTTTACTTCTAAGCACTATACAGAAGATCAGTTGCTGTTTTGCAAACTTTTTTACATTACAATCCACTTGAAGTAGGATGGATATTATGATGTTAAACTGGAGAAATTGTGATTCGGTCAGTTGGCTGAACATTCAACTTAATTTTGTTCTACTATTCAAAGCAATATATTAAAATATTTCTGGTCAGCATAAACGTCTGTGGCATTCAAAATTTACAATTTGAAACTTTGCATGTCAAATATTACAACTAGTATTTTCTTTCTTAACGTTTCTATTTTTTATCATGGCTCACTCAAGAGATGACCAGCTTTGTAAGATGATTTGAAATAAGAAAAGAATGTATCTTATTTAACCCAGATGATTGAAAAACTTATCCCTTATTCAACCTCTCTTTTTATCTGAATAAAGAAAGCTTATCAACTACTACACTTCTAAACACTAGAGAAAAGATCAGTGGCTGTTCCATGACCTTTTACTTATACTACAATACAATTGCAGTATGGTTATTACATTGATAAAGTTGACAGATTGAGCTTTAATCAGTCAGGTGAATGTTAGGATTAATCATGTGCAACTATTCAAAGCAAACCATTTGAATATTTCTTGTCTGCACAAAGGGATTCTAAGTTTATAATCTGAAACTTTCTAAAACATGAAATATCAAATGTTATTGGATCAAATCCAGGAAGCCAGGCAGAGACTCAGAGGAAACCTAAGCCACCGCAGTTGAAATGAATGAAACCCAGAAAAGGGCAGCAGAACATAAATCTTAAACAAGAACATTCCCCTAACTCTTTTAGATTTTTATCAATGTAAGTCACATATCAACTGCTTACAAGGGTTTTCAAAACAAATGCATAAATAACAGCCACATAAAAAGAAAAAAACACACAAAAAAAAGAAAATTATTCAAACAATGATTTTAATGGCATGTCAACCTGCCAATGGTTATTTTATGCCTAAAGTTAAAAGAATTACATTAATTCAGGAATTTTTGGTGTAATTATTTATGAATTAACATACATGCTATTCTACATTCATCCCAAAGTTCAATCCACTTGACACATTATTTGTCAAGTTTCTTTAAACCTTAAAAAAATTTTTTAAAAAATCATTCCCTTTTTGGTTGGGTTGAAAACTTTTCAATATTCCCTTATATTTAACAAAAATTTTAATCTTTTCGCTAAAGATATAAGTAAATGTGCATCCTACTTTCTAAGTTTTCTTTAAACTGACCTTTATACAATATGTATAATTAGCTGAAACCAACTAATCTTATATGTCAATATTTTCTTGTTCTCTTTTCCCTGTAAATGCAATTCTGTTTAAATTACATCCTCTTCAAAGTTCAGAGGTTTTAAGAAGCAACAGAAAGATTCTTTTTTTATTTGTAAAATATATCCTGCCTTACAAACACACGGGAAATGTCAAGTGCTCATCAACTCTTCACTGGTCCAACAGGAGGTTGACAAAATTCGAAAATCTTTGATGTTAAATATACCCATAATATCTTCATCTAATAATAAAGATCTTTATATAACGAGAATCTGTGTCATAATGGTTGAGTAAAAAATTTTGCAATATTTTGATAATGTGAGGCACAATTTGGTAGCTCTGGATTCTTTTGCCAAGACTATGAAAATGAACCACACTAGAGTGTGAGATGCTGAGCTCGCCTGATACTCTCTGTGTGCTACTTGCCAGATTTGCCTCTATGGCTTAGAGCACAGGTTGGAATCCATAGTTTTAGGCTTACTTGAAATTGTGCAATCATCAAGGTTATGCAACCAAGTAAAATTTCTTGAACCATATGGTTACTGTACTGCGACTAACTGTGCCTTCACCTTTCACCTAACAAATGTTTTGGTTGCTTCCACAGTGTTATGTCCCAGTTCAAACTCAAAGTATAAGTTCCTGATTTAGACTACATTGCATATCCATCTGCGCTGCTTCCAAATCACAGAGTGAAACAATGCTCAACATGACAGTGTACCAGCTACCACAATACTACCAATAGCAGGTAATAACCATGGCTTGAACCAATTGTCATGTGATATGTGTGCCACAACCTAGCACATACCAAAATATTGCAAAACTTTTGACTCACCCGAGTATATATCATTACTGTGTTTAAAAGTTGCAATATGGAAAATGAATACTAGATAATTTGAGACACTTATCAAAAAGTGTTGAGACTTCAGCTTTAAATTCTTTTAATCTTAAAATTTAAATGAAGACATGCATACAGTAAAGCAATTTACTTAATAAAGTGATGATGTTAAGATATCTAGACTTAATCTAAATGAGTTGGCATCAATTTGAAAAAATTATGAAGCTCGATTTGGTGCTTTTTAAACAATATTTTTGGCACAACACAGAATTATGCAAGTACTGAACCCTCCCCGTTTGATGAGTAGGTACATGCAATTTTTTCTTGTTTTCTGTATGAAAATTCATCTCAAGGTAAACTGTTCTAACCTAACAAAAATGTTACTGAATGAGAAATAACCAAAACGGAGGTTAGAAATGAAATGGAAATCTTTATAACATTAACAAAATACAATACAGCAGTGCGAAGAAGGTAAACCACTGCTAGTGGTAACTACTTAGTCAACACATTACCCACCTCACAATAGTGTCCAACGTATTTATGAAGAATGGGACATACTCATTAATGTTTATAGGTAGAGTATATAAAAGTATGAGGAATGGGACATACCCATTAATGTTCATAAGTAGAGTATGTAGCATAAACCTTGAGGACATTAAAAGAAAGAGTTTCAGAGATATTTCAATGAGTTTTTCATTGGTTGAAGTATGTTAAATACAAGGGCATTATTTTGAAGAAAATTAATGTTTCATTAGTCTAAATTTCTGAGATGAAACTAGATAATTTTTATCATAAGATGAAACATTAATTCTTATCACTTAGAATATTTAGACTATTGTCTTCATTGTTATATTTACGTTTCGGCCTTCTTCAGTTGTTTCATGTCAAACTCCAGAGCCTACACAGAACCTCCAACTGAACCCTTTATCTACCTCCGTGGTAGAAAGAAAGGGCTAAGTTCGACAGCCTGTGAAGGAACCAGAGTTTGACATGAAATACCTGAAGAAGGCCAAAGGACACATCAGCCAAAACACTCTAAGTATAATGATAAAAACAATAGTCCAAATATTTTAAGTGATAAGAATTAGTGTTTTATTCATTATTTCTTTCTGTCTTAGTAAATACATCTTCAGTCTTGAGACTTTTTGAACACACCTAGTACATAGACAGTCAAACACAGAAATCAAAACCACATATTGCTACTAATAGATTCACATTTACTTGATTCCCAAGAATCTTATCTCTTCAAAGTAGGAGGAAATTGTGGTATATAGAAAACATTGAATATAAAAAAGAACAGATTTACATTACAAAAGATCTGGAAAGAACTCTACAGAACAATGGTCTTAAAGATAGCTATGGAAAAATCAAATGTGGGTCGAAATTTACGAGAACGTTTAAAATTCCTTAAATTTTAAAATTAAAGCTGTCATTATCTTGGTTTGGCACAAGACCTGAAGTATAGAGCACCCATCAAGATTCAAACTCGCCAAGATTGCTAAATATAATACAACAACAATCTTAAAAACTTCTTTTTAAGCATCTCAGCATTTAATTTGTTTTGTAACACTGGCATTAAAAATCACAGACGCTAAATACAATCATTTTAATTGTTAAATTTTAGAATATTGTTCGTGGTTGTACAATTATTTCCAATCATCAGAATTGTGATATGATGGTAAATAGCATAAAAGCAATTCATTTTCTAGTAAGTATCTAGATAGTAATTCTAATATTTTGTTCAAGTTTTTGGTTTGGAAATGTGATAACCATTTTACACTTCAAAGCAAGAGATACACTCTAGAAGTGATAGCTATAATCACATTTCGAAATCAACGAAAACTTTTTTCAATAAAAAATTTCAGCGGAGAGAACATAAAAATGAATCATGCAACAATATGATCCCAATCAAAAATTCTTTTTGTGTTAAATAACGGATTGACTGAATCTTTTATCTGGCATGTAGATTAAATGATTAAAAAAAAAAAATTAACAAGAAGTCCCAAAAGCGAAAAGCATTAATGTCAAATAAATTTAACTGGTAGGCAATGACTTAAGGACAGATTGAAAGCTTGGTTGTCAGTGGAGGTTTGTAAAGTCAGATGACTAAAATCTGATAGATAGATAGATTTTGACATTAGATTAGTTAACCCAGAGACATCGAATTGTGTGGACCTAATTTCCATCTATTGTCAAAGAAGGCTAATTATCGACTGTCATATTAAATCGGTGATATTTTAAGACAACGCCTTGAAGATGAATAAAGAAATCTATACGCAGAAAATGTCTTCATATTCATAGTTAATATTCCACACAAGATAGATCAGCAAAGAAGAACATGGAACAATGTGAGGCCACGATGAAAGAAACAAGAAGAATGGCCACCAGCAGAAAAGAACTAGATGGCTATTTAACATAAGTACAAAACCATCCCAGATATTGAAATGAAACATTTAAAATTTAAAGGTTTTTATTTGTTTTTGTTTTTTTTTTTTTCTTTCTTTTTTTGTTTACTCTAATATAAAATGATATAAAAACGTTACTGATAATTTATTCACTCTTAGTATGAAAAACATAAAATTAGTAGATCATTTCCTCAACAAATTTCTCCTAATATATCCCGGTAGACATAGAAACTCGGGATATAGTGTGACCGATAAATAAGTCCACTTCTACCAATTTTTTCTATTAACTTTTCTTCTTTAAAACTAAAGGAAACATCCAAGAGAGAATTGAAAGACTGCATGTTGTCAGAGTGGAAAAACATTCTTGTTTGTACAAATATATTTTGTGAAGTGTCATTAACATTAGAAGCAGTAATAAAATTTAAAGCAACACCACCCAACAGTGATTTGAAAGTACATGTTTTGCAAAGGGATATACTTATTTTTTGACTGCTATATATATTTTTGGCAACAGAGTTCCAGTACAATGCCTTATAATATTTATTGTGATTGTATAATGTTTCAGTAGAAATAAAAACTTAACAACAGTGGTTTATAAGAAAATTAATTTTTTTTTAAGTTGATAGGGGTGTATTTATTTATGAATGAAACTATCAAAGGGGATGAGATGAGATTGATATGTCAACCCATTTGGGGTTATTTTATGCCAAGAGGTTTAGAGAATTACATTTTTAATAAATGATGTACATCTGATAACCTTGGGACACAATTTAATATAAGTTGAAATACTGTAAGGAAAGTAAGAAAACTCCACTAAATTCCCCCACCCTAGTCAGAAAAACAAATATCAAACCCATAACAATTTACAAGTCGATATCAACTGAATAATAAAAAATTATATCAATTTGTTTTTTTTTCCTAATGCTCCTCATTTTGCAAATCTTTTAACAAATTGACTGCTTATTTCAGTAAGAATTCAAAGGAATTTCAAGAGAGACTTGAGTAAATAGTCAGAAAGGTTAGCGTTGGATTAATGAGAGACAACTAACAATGCTCCGTTAAAAGCTGTCGCTTAAAAAGCTCTCTACTTTATACATGAGGGTGAGAAATCTTATGTAAACAAACCAACTACACACTGGGTTATGTTGAGATGAGATAAATGATTTATTTACTTAAATCATTGACAGGTCACACAGATAGATACATACACACACAGAGAAATTAGCTATTCCTGGTAAGATTGGTTTGGTTTTATGGCATATCAACCACTGTAGGTTACTTAATGCCAAATCCATTTTATATGCATATAAATAATTCTATAAATTCAGCATAAGTACAGTTTTTTTTTCTTTGAACACAGTTAAATGTCAAAACAGTTCTATTTCAAGCAATTCAGTTGAGTATAAGTACACAATTTAGTTCTATTTGACCCAATGATAGGATCCTATCAGGTACTACCACTCCGAGCCAGAGTTGACCTGAGAGCGATGGCAATGAAGGAGTACTTCACAATCCCAAAAGATTGTTTAGTGTCATATCCAGGACACTTGTGGATGGAGATTTACCCATCTGCAGAGACACAGTCAGTGTATTCTGCAGCCCCAGCTGACTGGGCCATCCTGGTAAAAATTAAAGACTTAGATCACAGATACAATGAAACTGACAAACAAATGTCAAAACTCATCTACTTATTTCTTAGTGTAATGGTTGTCATTGTAGGAAATGGAATTGGTAACATGAGTTCAAATCCTGGACTAGGTCTAAAGGAAAGCATGCGGCCATTGGTTCCTCTCCAGCCATGAGTAAATAGAGTAGACTGGGTCCTTTAACCCAATCTAAAAGAAGGAAAACTGAATTCAAACCAGCTTTACTCTGCTTAAAAATTAACCTTGTGTCACATCCTATCATTGGTAGAGTAGTTGGATAAATACATACTTACTTCATTTTTATAAATAATATCTATTTTACAATCTTTGTTATCAATTTAAAAATTCCATTAAATTTTTACAAAGAGTAACTTAATATAAAATGATAATTGCACTAAAAAAAAATTACAAATATTTTCTTTGTTATCTTATGAAGTTAATATTGCTTTGTGAATAATTTCCCAGTCTTATTTTGAAATACATTTTAAGTGAGTGACACTCAATGGATTTACTAAGTCAAACATTTTTGTTTTTTGTACAAATTATTCCAAACAAAACAATAATGCTACATTTATCATCTTACATATCTAGCTTGAACAACTAATAAAACTAATTAGTAATCTTCAATTAAATGTGGACAATTCTTTTAGCTATATAATATTTTTTCTATATTTTTTTTCCAAATTTTAATCTAACAAAAACATTTCTTTTGAGACTATTCAAATAAGTGGCAAACCAAACAGAGTGCACCAGGCTAAAATAAAGGACTATCATCAAATCTTTAGAGGCTAAAAAGTGCAAACCATGTGAATTTTACAGAAGAATGTATGAGGTGTATGGAGAAGAAGGTTTTAGTCAAAATAATGTTTATAGGATCATGGTGGTAAAGTCATGTTTAGCTTATTAGCTAAACATGAGTTTACCACCATGATCCAGAGTTGAAATGATAGTTCATAGAGTATAAACACACTCTCTAGTATTTAAAAAAAAATCCTAGCACAGTGGTCAGTAAAGAAGGTCATGCTGACAGTATACTAAGACATAAAAGGAAACATCACAATTGATTTCCTTGAAAAATATGCAACTGTAAACAGTGGTTCCTACTGTCAACAACTTAGGCAAAATTCACCTCATTTAGTGAGTTGCCTTTGTACACTTAAGTAAATATTAATACATGAAGGTATGTATTTATGATTATTCATCACATTCAATCTATCAAAGCCTGTAAAATGATGGACTAGATTTAGTGATGATGCTCATTATCGCAGGGATATGGCTAGAATCTGGGGCACATTATTTCAAGTGGACTGAATTCAAATAAAGTACCTGTAGCAACATGATGAGGTTGTTAAGAGAAATGCTAGCTATTACTGAGAAAATATTTTCTCTTAGGAATGAGAGAATGTTCAGGTGGTTGACACAAATAAAATTTGTTAGGAAGAGCAACAAGACTCAAAGTAAAACAAATTCAGCTCAACTGACAGCATTTCATAGCATTAATGATTGCAGTGTCCACAAACCTATGTCATCAAATACATTGATTCCCAAACTACATTTATATTCATAGCATTAGGTTAAATCAGGCTATATAACAATGATCTGAATTTTGAATGAATATTAACAGAAAAATAAAAATGGCATATCCTAATTAAATTGTTGTTAATGCAATAACATTAAAATGCTTTAACTTGAATAATAAAGCAATTTTCAGTCTGATTTTAGCAGCATTTGAACCAGTCTAAGGTTATTTTATGCCAAGAAGTTAGAGAATCACATTCAGTGTATGTTCATACTTAGATTTTTTTTGTAGTTGATCCTTAAGGGTTTTCTTTTTTTGCCTATGGTTCAATTGAATAAGAACAATTATTAAACAGATCTATTTGATCCATAGATGAGAACCTATAGCAAGTACTACCATTCCAGGTCACAGTAGACCTGGGAGTAATAGCAATGAAGGGGTACTCTACATTTCCCGTATTGCTGGGACTGGAGCCTCACCATCAGATGCAGCTTCATTTCCTACCCAAGATACCCACTTTTGGGAAGAAAGCAGTCTTATTCTTCTACTGAAAATATAGTCATCAGTGTACTTTAAGCCCAACCAATGGCAAAATTTTCTATTCAATTTGCAAGTTTATAGTAAGGGGTCTGTATTCATACTAACCAGAATCATTATTTTCTTTACAGGAGATAACTCTTAAATACTGCATATTTATTCAATTGAAATTAATTTGTTTGTTTGTGAGGGTTTTATGGCATATCAACCTTTGTAGGTTATTTAGTGCCAAATTCATTTTTATACAAATAAACAGTTCTATTTCAAACAACTCAGTTTAGCATAAGTATGCAGTTTAAATGTTCAAACAGTTCTATTTCAAGTAATTCAGTTCAGCATAAATACACTGTTTAGTTCTACTTGACCCATAGATAGGACCTTATCAGGTGATACCACTTCAGGCCAGAGTTGACCTGGGAGTGATGGCAATGAAGGGGTACTCTGCATTCCTCATAAAGCTCCAGTATTACTGGAATCTCACCATCAGATTGTTTAGTATCATATCTAGGACACTCGTTGGAGGAGGGTTTTACCCCTCAGTAAAAAAGCAGTCAGTGTATTTTATAGCTCCAGCCAACTGGGCAATTGAAATAATTTATAATTTAAACTTTATAAATGGAATGTGACTTGAAATCAAGGTTAATGGATGTTGAAAGCAGCTTTTAAGCAAGTTATTAATAGTACAAACTTCTAATTCTATATTAGCATATGTATTGGTATACAGAACACACTAAATAAAATAAAGTTTTAAAGAGAGGGACTTAAAAAGGTGGGAGTCATCTAGTATCTTATATTGTAATGTTAATGTACTTCTGGAAACATGTGTTTAACACAGACACTACCACAACTATTTGTGTATAAGATGCACTTTTCATCCAGATTTTGAAGCCTAAAAGCCAGGAGTGCACATATGCATGAGAACTAAATATTGTCATCTTTGGCCACATGCATCACCACATTTGGGATGGCAATGACTGAAAGTACATTATATCTATGGTCCAAACTAATGTATAACAAACATTTTTGTTTTATATTACTATAAAGAAAATACCCACTGCAATGTGTGTTTATAATGTTTTTTTTCTATTGTCAACTTATTTTTGCTGAAAGTTTGTTAGATTTTCATGAGAATATATTCTTGCCTTTGCCCTTAATAATGCGAAAATTTTGAGTTTCAAAACATTATATAAACTGTATAAATTTTTATTTTTAGTAAACTAGATAAAAAGTTGAGCAAATGATAAATTCAATTTAAATTTAGCCACTACAAATTTCAGAAAGTTAATACATATTATATATAAGATTAACCGGGCCATTGGCCTAATGAGTAGAGTGTTTGCCAATGGTCTGGAGGGACTGGGATTCAATCCGAGGTTTAGTCATACCAAAGACTCAAAAATGGTACTTGATGCTGCCTTGCTTAACACTCAGCATTATAAGGTAAAGATCAAGGGTAAAGTAGAGCAATCCAGGGAATTGAGTAGCGCCCTTCCCTACACCTTGGTGTAGTAGCTATTAAAAAGGGAGCCTTCAGGTCACACTCGACAACAGTTGCTTTTTATATATGAGATTTTTTTTTCTCCAGAATTTTCAAGCCAAAAGTTAGGTGTATATTATACACAAATGCATGTGATACACAACTAATTACAGTATACTATATAGACTACCTGTGTTCCCTGAATATTCCTTGCTGAAATGGGAATGTGTCTTATCTGCTCATGCATTCAAAATACCTTCAAATATATTGATTAATCTTAGTCAATGAAAAAAAAGTATTTATTCCTTATGGAAATCATGTAAGTGATAAAGATCTGAAGCCACATAGAAGGAACTAATACAATCAATGAATTACATAAAAAAAATCAAGTGAATATCTTAATCTTTAAGACTATCAGGAAATCTTTGTAAAAACATGGAAGTGGTAATAATTATATATATATATATATTCTGATGATTATACATGAGAATAAAATAAAAATTTCCAGGTTGATTCTAAAGAATGAACAAAAGTAACTTGACAAAGATAAATCAATCATCTGCTCAAGTATTTGAAAGTTTTCCAACACTAAGAACTGGTAAGAGAAATAGTCAAAGTAATTAAAGTTGGCAACCATAGTTGAGGGTGACCCGAAGGCTCCCTTTTCAATAGCTACTACACCAAGGTGTGTGTGGAGGGGCTACTCCTTTCTCTGGATTGCTCCACTTTATACTTGATCCATACCTTATAATGCAGAGTGATAAGCAAGGAGACATCAAATACTTTTATTAACACTTGTGTAATGTTGAAGTTTTTGATACCAATTTTTTAACTTCAAACATAAGGTGAGTCTTCATGGCGTAATTGTTAAAGTGCTGAACCATGACCTTAAAGTGAGTTTGAACTTCAGTCATGCTATTATATTCACTTTGGGACTAATATCCTTGAGAACAGTTTGAATCCCCTATCCACCCCCAGCAATTGATTAAATAGTATTACTACTGTTCTTCTTTAACATTAAATAATCCACAAAGGTTGATATGCCATTAAACAAAGGAAACCAAATCAAACCGAAGATCCTTTTGAAATAGTAAAAATTTAAAACCTTGGCTAAGACTGAGGATTCTGTTCCTAAGATAGGCAAAATAGATCCATTTTATATTAAAAAAATTTTTTTTAAATATTTTGTTAAAAATGTTTTACTTATCCCAATATATGAGGATTTTATTATCCCCTGATTGGTATAAGATTAATAAGAGTTTGGATATAAACAAAAATCAACTATAGGGCAGTCATTTGCATTTTCTACTATATAGGCATAACTAATCAAATAGTTTGCCCTTATACTTATTCTAAGGAAAAACATTTCAATTACAAAAATTAAAATCACTTCATTGATTACTGGCAAGTTTAAGATCCAAAATTAAACATTATATTATGTTGTTTTTGATAAACTTATGTATTCATCAGGAGGAGGAGGAGGAGGAGGAGGAACTGGTCCAAAAATAGGTATATACATTAATAAATATACATATCAACCAGAAAAATTCAACCAATTCTTACTGTAAACCATTATAACAGACTTTAAACTATTTTTGTCCATTGTTAATTGGTCACTTTAGTTTGACTTGACTACTTCATTCAAAGAATATTATTAAACATTCTGTACTGAATACAGAAGCTTCACATCTCTGATGTCAAGTTTATAAATGCTAAAACAATATGTTAACATTTGAAATAGACAACCCGAGAGAATGTCAGATCAAACATTATAAATTATATAATACAAGAGAATTTGATCCAAAGCATCAAAATGTGAAGAGTCAAAGTATCTTATGTTGGTAGTTTGATTAAAAACATTTTTTTGGAACATCGATTTATGCCTCATAACTTTATTTTTGTAATGTTGGGAAAAAAATAATCTAAAGATAATCTCTTTACAGACAAAGTTTTACAAAGCTGTATAGGACAAAGTGTTACTCAAAAGTTCAGGGAACTTAAAGATTAAACCAAAAATAAAGGAAAAAACAATAAAAAATAAGATTCTTTATTCAAAAATGTGTTTATCCAGCACCTCCACCATGGGTAGGATGTGACACAAGATCAAGTGGAGTAAAGTAGTTTTGAATTCATTCTCCTAGACTGGTTGCCTCCCCAAGGTTAGAGAACCTAGTTTGCTTTACTATTTACCCATAGCTGGGGAGGATAAAAGATAGATTCATGCCTTTCCTAAAGGCATTAGCATGAAGTTAAATAAAAACAGCCTCATCCAGGATTTGAACTTGGGTTGCCACTGCCATTTCCTTTTATGATAGCCGTTACACTAATCAAAAGGTGTATAGATTTTAAGAGATGCATGAAATATTTTTAAGGTAAATCAATTGATCAATCATTCAAAGCAAATTTTAAAATTGAAAACAGATTTCAAAATTACACAGCAAGTCCAAATTGTTCTTGACCTAGAGTCATAAAATTTTTTGTAAAAATGGCAGTGCTGGAGAACAATCAGTTTCAGAATTGAAGGGTTGTTAGTAATCAAAGATAATGGAATATTAGCTCAAGATTGGGAAACAGTGCTTTTACTGAGGAAAATAAAATGAATAAACACATGTGGTAAACTATCATCTTGCCAAGGGCCAAGTGTTGCTTATTTTTGATCAGGAATCATGACAAACTTGACAATTGATAATATCCCACTTATTTGGTTTCACTCTTCTGAAAGGTTATCTCTAAAACCAATGTCAAATAAATGGAATCATGAGAGATAAAATCATTGATATTTGATCAAAAGGAGTAATTAGGTGAATGAATGTCATACGTAAATGTTTATTCATGTCTTCAATTCATACTCTGAATACACAAGTAGTAAACAAACTTGTTTTTTTATTTTAATTTGTAAGACACATGACTAGGTGAATAACTTGGATACAAAAGTGATGAGGTCCAAATGAATCAATACCAATTCAATACATAGATCAGCAGTTTTGGGTGAGAAACAAAATTGTGCAAGTACAGTACCCTCCTTATACACCAAACCCCCTAAGCTCTGTGACCTTTTCTTGTTTCATAAACCGAAAATTCATCCAAAGAGTAAGATTTGAGAAATTGGAGAACCATTAGAGAGAGAGAGAGAGAGAGCACAGCATATCAACAGATGAGTTTCAGAGATATTCAAACTGATAGAAAACTGATTAAAATTTGACATGTGCATCCATTCAAGTTCACCAAAGAAAAAAAATTTTGAGATTTGTGATTTGAATAAATCAAACCCCAAAACACCATCTGTTTTATTCTTGAAAAAAAAAATTCATTTATATTCTAATTCAATGTAGAATGATCACCCATTCCCAGAAGAGTTAACATAGGGAAAGAAATAACCAGACAATTTTTTTTAAAATACCTGTTCCAAAAATGAGTGATAATTCTGCATTGAATCAGAATGTGAAAGTTAACCCTCTTATAAAGTGTAATATATATATATTCTTTTAATAAAAAAAATTGCAGTGAGTTTGAGGCCCTAATTAGTTCAAGCCAAAAAAATGAATTACTAGAAAAAATTTTTATCCCCGGTAAACTTTAACAGATGCATGTGGAGAATAATATAAAAAACTCTGTATTAAATGCCAAGGGTACTATTTTGAAGAGAATTAACATTTTATTCCTTGTTCATTATGGTCTGGGTAAATACAACTTTAGTCTTGACACTTTCTAAATTCATCTAAATGTTAACAGAGGTAACCAGTAATGCTCATAATAAAGATAAACTAAATATTTTCATGAAATTCTAATATATATTTTAACAAGATTTTATAGATACACTAGTATGACAAAGCAAAAAAAATCAAAATGTTTTATTTTTTAATGAAAAAAATAAAATAAAAAAATAAAACACACATACACACATTTATTTATGAAGTTAAACACATTTCCATAATTCCTATTAAAGTTTCTAACTTCATTTGATCAGAAATGGTATATTTTGTCAACTGATGACCTTCAGTGACCTCAAATGATTTTCGAAGTTAACCTTAAGGACTTTCTATTTGGGCATGACAACACATAGATGCACTAAGCATAGTAGTATAGATAGTTAATAGAATATTAAAACACCTGTATTGTCCATTGAAACTTGATTCCTATCAATTTTGTTAGAGGCCATAATTATCATCACATTTGAAGTTACTGATTACTTAGGACCAGATTTCATGATAGATTTCATGGGAAGTTTCTCAGTCCTGCAAAATGTGTGTGTGTGTGTGTGTGTGTGTGTGTGTGTATATATATATATATATATATATATATATATATATATATATAGAGAGAGAGAGAGAGAGAGATACATATACATATGCTTTAGAAAATAATAGCAGATTTAATTAAATGTAAAATCACATACTACTTTCTGAACAACCTTTATATATAGGAAGACCAAAAATTATCAGAGAAACAAACAATATTTCTTTATTTTTTCTCAGCTAGTATCAACATGAAATCATCAGGAGAGAAAATATTTGGACTGTTTAAAAAAAAAAATTGCTTATATCACAAAAAGAACAAAAAAAAATAAGCGGACAATATAGCAAATCTAAATCTGAAACAAAATTTTTGGTTTGTTTTTAGCTATAAATCCACTTCTTCTTCCCACCAGCTCTGGGTAAAAAGTAAAGCAGATTGAACTCTAGCCTTTATCAATCAACTGATCTAAAAGGAGGGCAGCTATTCACAACTCCTGTTAATATCAAACCTGAGACCTGTAATAGACTTAGAAAGAGGCTGATGGAATATATATATATATATATATATATATATTCTGGTCCCAAATGGTTAAATGCAGTATTAAAAGCAGTCAATGTATTACTCTCAAAATGCTCTAAGTTAAACATCAAATATCATTCTTTTCTTCCAACCATCACAAATGCAAAATCATATCACATTTAAGTAATTCATTAAAAGATGTCGAAGCAAACTGTTGTACTCATAAGAAATTAGCTTGGAATAATTAATGACATAAAAATCTTAAAATATTGCAAAAAAAACAAGGTTTAAAAAATACAAATTTAGTCAAAGTTTTTATAAAATTCCAACCTTTTTGCTGTTTCTCAAGTCAACAGGTACTTACCTGAAAAGAGAAGAAAGGAAATATATTCAAACTGACAAGATACGAATGATAATGAAAATTCAAAATATGCATAAAAGGTAAATAAAACTTAGAGACTAAAAGTGCCAAGTACTTTTGTTACTTACAAAGCTTAGTATGAGATAGAAAAGCTAAAATAAATTTTCTTATTTAATATGCATGTCTCAGACAAATTCAAAAGTATTTTGCTTTTTAAATCAATGTTTTATGATCACTGACCTCTTAACAAGTATGTTATAAATATCAAACGAAAGTATTTATATCTTAATATGAACATAAGGATTTATCTACAAAGTTCAAAGGAGTGGAGGAAAATTCTCAAGAAACAATGGGTCAAATATATTAAACAGTAGAATGAATACACATGTTCTTTGATTCTTGGTCATTCCGTTGTAATAAGATGTGTGAGTGCTTGGAATTGGCTAACTCTGTTTCTTTGAGCAATGCAATAATTATGTTTTATTTCAAGTTCTGTGGAGAATTACCAAGAGAGATTATTGAAAAAAAAAAAAGGAAAATATGAAAAATATGTAAATGTTCCTTTTTTTATCTAAGGGCTCAATACCTAATCACCAAGTTAGGGAAATTTTTAAAATATGACCCTCTTCATCCTCAAATTAAAAGGAACGTTCCACTTTCAGTAGACACCATAAAATTTTTCACTGAGTGGAATATCAAAACACTCAAGATCCCCAAAAATCAGTAAGAGTTTTTAGAGAGACATGTTAAATTTCTTTCATCTTGAAATTGAGGAGTTATGGTCAATTCATCATGGCCATCATTATAAATTCTATTTGGTTTTCTGTCTAGTATCTCAATATAAAATGATTTTAGCAGACTCAAATCAATCATTAACTACATGTCTTTAGCACAACTTTGCATGATGTTGGATACTAAAGTTGTGTTTTGCAACACGTTCTTCATTTACCTAGCCAAACTAACAAAGCACCCAAGACTCATTGTTATTTGTCTTATGAATTCAATCAGTAGTCCCTACAGGCAGAAGTCATCAAGTTTGCTACCCCAGCATTATTCAACAAGTAGTTAGGTAACCAACTAGTTCTGATAAAGTACCGTATATAATCGAGCATCATGCAATATTATCAGGGACTATTTGTCGAATTTTGCATCTGGAAATTGTAAATGCACCAGAAGGACTACACCTAGCCTTGGTCAAGTATTTACACAAAGTTAGTATCTCATGTATGGTGCAACCCCCAAATATTAAGTTAAAATTTAGGTATCAGAAAGACATAAGTTCGTATATATGGTTGCCAGAAGGGCTACAACCTTCTTCACAAGAAGGATTTTTTTAGCATCCTCTCATATTTGGCATACAATTTCACTAAGAATTTAATGATTTCTGGTGTTTAAGGTATAAATTCATTTATAGTTTGCATAGTGGGAAATTACACAACACTGCTGAAATATGCACATGTGAACAGGAAAACGCACACAAAAATTTCATACAAATTTATATATATATATTTTTTTCAGGAGGCATTTGCTTTTTATATATATATATATATATATTTAAGGGGTCATTCATGGTGTAATCATTACTATCATAGGAAATAGACATGGTGAACCGAGTTCAAATCCTGGATGAAGTTGTTTACATTTCACATAATGCTAATACCCTTGGTAAAGGTATGAATCCAACTATTCTCCCTCCAACTATGGACTTATAGTAGTGCAGATTCTATTCTTTAATCTTGTTGTGGTAACCAGTCTAGGAGAAAGAAAACTAAATTCAAACCTGTTAAATTCCACTTAAAATTGAACTTGTGTCACATCCTGTTCATGCAGAGGAGTTAAGTGTATATATATATATATATATATATATATATATATATATATATATCCCTCTTTGTGTAACATTATTATGAACATTGTCAGCCAAGTTTTTCTAAACCAACTTTTTAAGGCATGAAAATGAAAGCAATGAAAGTTAGTTGAAATAATTTTTCATGATGTTTGATGTTAAACTGTTGAGTCCAAACAGAGTCAAGCCAAATGACTTGTTCTGAGAGAATTTTTCTTGTTTTGAAATGCATAGACTTAAGAGAAAACCCCTTTGGGCTGAGCCCAAGAGGTCCTACCCACTGATTTACTTCTGATGTAAAATGTGCACACATTAAAACATAAAAATACTATCATATTTTTTACCACATGTTTAACAATATAAAAGACTCATTTCCATATAGTAATCTCTCATTGGAATAATATCCATTTATATTTAAAGAACAGTGGTTCACAAACTATACACAATAGCACTCCAAGTCTGTTACAATATTTACCTATATGTACTGTGAAAAAGTATACACAAAATCATCACGAAAAAATTACTCCTATTCCAATAGAACATCTGACAATTTTGGAAAACAAATTAAACTTTAGATAGAAGATTGTGATTGGACTTGAAACTCTTTCCTAAAAATTTCCTCCAACAGTGCTTACAATTATGTAAAAAAGAATTGGCTTTTGTATTCTATGATTGTACGGAAAGAGTTACACTTTGAATTAGACAAAAATATCCTTCAGTATCAAGGAAAGCTTCAGTTATTTTAATCTAGTTTTCTACTTCATATTCACATGAACTGGTATATTTTTCACTTCCTAACGTTAAATGAGAAAAATAGTGATACTTCTGTGCATGGAAGAGGAAATGAGAGTCTTTTTGTCTCACGCACATCATAAAGTAGAAAATATTGCTAAGAAACATCATGTCTATTTTCCTCATTGATAACTGTCCTTAATTTATTGAATAAAAACATAACTGCTAATCACGTTATGTCGTTTCATTTTTTTTATAAACTAAAATATATAAATACATTTGTTTTGATAAAATACATTTTTAAATCTACGTACAAAGTGTACCGAAATATTTTTGTAATTTCTAAAGCATACATAGAGCAAAATAAGTTTGGGAATTATTGATTGAAGGAAAAGACATTTTTTACAAAGAATTTACACAATCTACCTAAAATACAGATATCAACTATTTGAATTTATATAGACAAATTTCTTATATATATTCTCACAATATTTCTATAAATATATACAAATAGCTCCATGCATATAACATACTTATTGATCCAGAAACAGAACTAATTTTTAGTATTGCTGATATGAAGTAATAGAGATCTTCACATTTTATATAAGAAACTGGTTGTCAATTAAGGAAGACAAAAGATAATTTAACAACAGAATCTTTAATACAAATGTGATATACTTGATATTGTTGATCATAAAGGTCTTCCATGAAGCCAATCTTTACAGTGTACAATTATCAATCAATAAATACTTCCATACAAAAGCATGACAATGCACAATGCAAAATTACACACAAACACAGTAAATTACATACACATCCAAGAAGCTAAATTAGACAGACAGAGCCAAAACACATACAGCCAAATTACACAGGGAGAGAGAAAAAAAAGAGTCAACATATACACACAGAGCCAAATTACAGAAAGAGAGAGAGAGAGAGAAAGCAAAACATATGCAATCAAGTTACAGTGGAGAGAAAGAGGAGCCAATATATACACACACAGCCAAATTACAGAGTGAGGGAGAGGAGCCAGCATACACACACACAGCCAAATTACTAAGAGATAGAGAGCTAAAATATGCACATAAAAACAAATTACAAAACCACAAAGAAAAAAATTACATATTCAATTCCATTATTCAACAAGTATTAAGAATTTAATTTATGGAGCTATTACACAATCAGAACTGATGATTTAAAAATTAAATACAATCTTATTCTATTAACACTGAAGATATTAAACATTGTCTCTTCTTACATACTGAAATAGCCAATTCTCAGATGTTTCTTGAGACTTTTTACTGTTACCAATAGCTAATAATTACAAATCATTTTCAGCTAAGTGTATTTTTTATTAAGAGGAATCACCAACAGTAAAAAAGAAAAAATATGTACATAATTTTATAATCCAACATATATTACAATGTATAAAAATTATTCTTTCCTTTACTCCAAAGCTGATATCATTATCTATCTAAAGACTAATTATGACTACATCATACAAGGTACAGCAGAAATACCTCCCACACTTTAAACTGTCACTTGAGTGTTGCAAGAGATCTTAGGCAAGTGGTAATGGTAGCTCCCTCTCGCTAATGTCTAACCATTTTTTTCCAGATATGATCGGTTACAATCATGACTAGGACCGGTACACACTATGCATTTGCTATTGGAATGTTTGGGTTTTTTTTAAGACTAATGAATCTAATTGCTACACAGAGAGCTTTTCATCTAAATTTCATGGTGTGTTAGTATGCTACTGTTCCAAATAGAAAACCAATACTGTTATGGGTTGAAAGTTTCAGAACCACAGGTTCATTGATTAAAAGAAGGCCACCAGGAAGACCTGGAGGTACTCAAAGTCCAGAAAATGTCCAGACTGTGAGAGTCTGTTGAGCAAATCTCTGACATTGTTCTTTTTATCAACCTTTAAAAAAAAAGATGTTTTTTTAAATATGGCTAGTCCAAGCTATGATCATTATTGGGGGAGGAGGCTAAAACATTAGCTCGATGGAGGCTACTCTTGACACTTGGCTAAGTTCATTTGCATGACACAGATAATAGTTTAAACTGTGGGAGTATTGATACCACACCATATATATAATAAAAATTGCATTTTATATATATCTTAAACTTCAAAAATATTCCTTCTAAAGTTTCATGAATATCAATTCTGAGACAGGCAACAAAATAAATGGAATGACAAGATAATTATTCTTCCTGTTTAGATATTTCGTACTATTAAAAATATGCCACAGGACTTGAACTAATCAGGAAACGAATATACTCTCTTCTTAAAATCTAAAAATATTTGTCACCTCATTTTACTAGTCAAGTGGAAAACTGAAAAGGAGTTTTGGTTTCATGCCTGCATCTAGACATCAACTCTGAACATTTGTTTAACAATTTATTTATAACATTCCCAAAAGAAAATAACTTCCCAACACAATTTACATGATTATGACTTCTCGTTAAATGCACATACTCTTTAAAATTTTCAACTCAATTTCAGGTTCTCTGTTACTGGAATTTTTCAATTTTGATATATACTAATAGTAACAGTATCCACACACACACACACTATATATATATATATATATATATATATATATATATATAGGTGAATAGTTGAGAATAAACAAACATTTCAAGAAAAAAAAACCATTTGATAAATCAAAAAGTACTCAAATGCAGGTAAACAGAGCAGTATAAAAGCTAAAAGAAATTAAAACCTCACCTTACTATAGTTTCATTGCTATAAGTTTCATGTATTATCTATACAGTAGCAGACACAATCTTCAGATGAAACTTTTTGGAATTAAAGTTCATCTGATGATCATGTCTGATCATATAGTTGATACAAGAAACATAGTAATGAAACTATAGTAAGAAGTTGAGGTTTAAATTTCTGAGTTTTTATATATCTAATTAGATATATATGCTCTATCATTAATACTGAGCTCTCTTTATAAATATAAAGTAAATTATATATATATATATATATATATATATATCATTATCCATATATGATTCAGATGTACCTTTTCTTTAAGAGTTTATGGTGGCAGATACAATATCCAAGCAATGCTGATGCATTATTTTAAACTAAGCCTCAAACCCACTGAAGCAGCTCTCAAGGTATAATGGTTAGGTAGTTAACCAACTAAACTAGCAGACCATTGGTTATGAAGTAGATTCTCAGTGAGTGCCCCCACACTTTTGACTTTGAGCAAAAATAGGCTCAGCTTAACAATGACAAATCTGCAGCCATTTTACCTGAAGTCTACTCTTTTTGAATTATTCCTATCTTTTTTCATATTTACAGACTTGGTAAATAATAGCTATTTATAGACACTCTGCTGTAGTATAATTGTTACCAAGTCTCACAAAAAACATCACTACCAAGTTTGTATTTACCAAACCCCTCTGCTATGAGCAAGAAGTGATGTAATTCATTTTTAAAGAGACTAAAGCTATTTTAGAATTCAAAGTTTTCTTTCTCCTAGACTGGTAGCCAAACCAAGGCTAAAGAACCCAGTCTGCTCTACTATCTATGCATAGCTGAAGAGAGAACAGGTGCATTCATGCCTTCCAATAGTCAGTGTCTGTGTTGTATAATGAAAATGTCACTGATTAAAATTTTAGTGTATTATGTATTTTAAAAAAAAACCTCCTCCAGGACCAGGATGTGACATAAGGTCAATTTTTAAGTGGAGTAAAGTTGGTTTTAATCCAAAATCTTCCTTCTCCAAGACTGGTTGCCAAGTCAAGGTTAAAGAATTTAGTCTACTCAACTATTTACCCAAAGTTGGAGGGAGAACAAATTGATTCATACCTTTCCCAAGGGTATTAGCACAAGGAAATACCAACAGCCTCATGCAGGATTTTCAACTCTGACTGCCAACTCTATTTCCTACAATTCTAAGTGTGTCTTCTATGCTATATAACCAGGTGCAGTAACAGTAAATACTAGCAGTAATTTAACAAGTTTAAAAAGGGACATTGTAATATTTTTGATAAGCCTCATTCAGGAAGAGGAACCATTTTGAATAATGATTGAAAAGGAAGGCATCTGTTAAAGCAGATATTTATCAAATAATCAGATCTAGTAAAAAAAAAAAAAAACTCCAATGCATCACATTCTACAATACACCAATATTTCAAGCAAATTTGAGAGAAAGATGGGAGTGAATTTTTTTTTTTTTTTTTTTTAACACACCACTCTCTACTCAGAAACATCACCAGAGAATCAACTGTAACATTTAACTATTTGCAACAGTCTGCTGATGAGGAATAAAAAAACTTCCATTTTCTTTGTTGGTTTCTTAGAGAAAACAAATGCATGTTAATAACAAATGCAAAAGGCAGTGGTTATCCCCTAATGTCAAACCAATCCTAATACCAAAATATGGACTTCATTCACAAAAAATTTGCCGTGAATCTAGTGGAACATAACAGTTTAAAAGTTGAATCCTCTATTTAGGCCAGGGTAAGAGGTGAAGACATAAATCACAACTGATCCTTTAATCTCTTGTCAGTATTTCAGTACATCCCTTTGTTTGTAGTATGTAACACAGGATCAGTTTAACAAGATGGTTTGACAGGCATATACATGGACAAGACTAAAAATAGCCCCAGTCTATATAATTTTGTGTCTTGGGGTTCAGACCTGCTGAGTTTCATTTTGCAGCATTGTATACAAAGACAAAAATATGGCTGAAGGAAATTAACCCTTTTGGGGCAACACATTCATCAACAAATTTAATGACTGAAATGCACTTTGAACCATCAAATAAAAATTTTTTTTAAAGTTTTACAATTATAATACTATAACACATTATTGGCATGGTGGTGAGGGTATATTGCATGGGTGTATTTATAAGAGAATTTCTTTTTATTCACCGATACTTCTAAAGCTGACTGTTTAACTAAAGTTTTCAAAGTAATGTACTTTTTTTAATTTTAGGCCAGGTTATATCAAACAAGAGGCACTTTTGGGATATAACTAACAAAATTCAAAATTTTCAAGTAATGTGGATTAAAGTTACATCTCGTCCTCACGTATAAAGTCTAGTTGGGTAACTTAAGTTGGTCTTGGCACCAAAAGGGTTAACAGATCACACTTTAGCCTCAGATCAAAAGCCAATGAAAAAATTTGATTGTTATTTTAAAATAATTGTAATAAGATAAATCTATTTAATTTCTCCTATATTATTACTAAAAAAAACAAAAACAAAAGAATTCAACAAGATGAAAACATTGAACACTGACTTGAATTGGTTAATTATAAATGTCAAGCATTAGGAAATGAGAATCTGTATAGTTAAAGAAAAAGCAGCAATTTTTTTCCTGTATATACTACAGGGTGTCTCAATCTACATGGGACCCATGTGACTGCTAATAATTCTACTAATCATAATGTTGTGTTCTTTTTTGTTTCAGATTTGAAAAACAGGCACAATAACAACTATTAATCCTCAATCACAATGCCTTGGACAAGAGAGAAAAAATTATTTTGCGTCTACTTATTTGGCATCTAAATCCTTCAAAACTGTCTCAAAATAGATGCCAAAGATTGACATGATAATGATTTATTACTGAGACAAGAAACTCAAAAAAATGATTGCATGTCCTGGTAGCTGATATAACAACAATTAAAAAAACTTTGATTTGATGTCTCTCACTCAAAGGATGCATATTTTTACAGGACATGTTCCAAATAACCACCATTGGACTTGTCTCAGTAATAAATCACTATCATATTAATGGGTTGCATCTATTTTGAGACACCCTGTAGTATAATGAATGACACCTAATTTTTAACCACAAAAGTGTTTTTATCATATATTGTATTTAACGAACAACCCCTAACTTTTAGCCATGCCAACTGACAAAAATATTTCTTCAACATCCAATGACAAAGAGAAAACATTCAACCATTTATTTATACTTTCAAAACTACTGGAATACAATCAAAATCAATGCAATACCATAAATAATGTAGTCAAAACCTTTGTTTACAATTCATGGTACTCGGTTTCGGGTTTCTTTAATAGAATATCAACCCTTGTAGCTTATTTGATGTTAAAGCCATACTTGCTGAAGAACTAATGGTACTATTTAATCCACAGCAGGAAGGTATAAGGGGATTTATACTTTTCTCAAGGCTATTAGTCTGAAAGTGAACCTATTAGCATGACTGGCATTTGAACTCAGTCACTATGATGTTGTAGTCCAGCATATTAGCCATTATACCAAGGGGTTTCCACCCTATGCCAACTTGGTATCAGCATATTAAGAATACTGTTTTGTTGCTTGTTATCAAAATTTTGGCATGATAAGCAATGTATTCTTCTTTGACCACCCAATAAGGAAAGAGAGAGAGAGATCCACTCACCATCATCAAGTTGATCTTTATAATTAATTCAAGATGAAAGACTTCCTGACAGACCAGATGTATAGTCATAAATGAATTGCCAATATCTAGATTATTTTGCTCAAATGGACAGAATCACATTAACCAGACATTTAAGTTATGAATAACTTGCAAAACCATAAATCCTGAAATAATTATGTCTAACTTTATTTCTTCAACAGTTTGTTATCTCGAATGCATCTTCTATTTTCAACACATGTCAAAATTAAAATGATACTTAAGTCTAGTTTATATTACAGTCTTGCCAATGAGGATTTTTTTTCCTCCTTTTTATTCTATTGAATTTATACAGATCAGTTTTGTCTTCTTTTGGGGGTATGAAAATGTCCCTCCTCAGATAAAACCTGTAAAAATTTGTGAAATCTATAAATTAAAACATTATGACTAAGTTATTTCAATAGCAATTTTCCCTCATAATTTTGCATGAACATAAAAGGACTTACAGGTTTGGTTCACAACTAAGAATAGACAATAGATATATTAAATAATGAGTAATATCAAACTTATTTGTGTATAGGTTAACCATTGATTCAACAGCATGTCAACCTATCAAGGTTTATTTTATGCCAAGAGGTTAGAGTACATTCATATTTATATTTTTTGTGTAATTGTTTAAGACTTTTTGGCATACAGTTACAATATAAATGATTGGTTGGGTTTTATGGCATATCAACCATTTTAGGTTATTTAATGCCAAATTATGTTTGTATATATATGATTTATAAAAACATTTTGTAGATGCACACAGTTAAATGATAAACCAGTTTTATTTCTAGCAATTCAATTTAGCATAAATCATTTGTTTGCACTCAGTTTAAATGCTTTGATGCATAAATAGGACCCTATCAAGTGCTACCACTCTGGACCAGAGTAGACCAGGAAGAAATGGCAAAGAAGAGGTACTCCACATTCCCCAAAGCTCCAGCATTACTGGAGCCTCACCATGTTATATTCAGGACACTTTGGGAGTGGGGGGGTTACCCCTCTGTAGAGATACAGTTGGTGTATTCTACAGCCCCAGCAGACTGGGCTGTATATGATATAAAGTTTTCCTATTAAATACAAATAATTTGTACACAGCTGTATGGCATCAAGTATTTCTAAGGTGAATAATTTCTAAACATACCTATTTGATTCATAGATAGGACCTTAACAGGTACTACCACTCCCGGCCAAAGTGGCCCCCAAAACAAATGCAATAAAGGGGTACATGAGAATTGGAGTCTCACCATCAAATGCAGATTAGTGCCCTAGCCAAGAACCCCCTTTCTGGAGTGGACTTACCCATACAGAGGATACAGCATTTTCTAAGCCCAGCAAACATTAAGTTACAGTGATAAAGTCATTGATTTAGAGGATAATGGTTCACTTTGTTATTATGGATAAGCCTATACAAAACTTGTCACTTGTTACAATTTTTTTAGGAGCAGTCACATTAACCACAATTAACATTTTTCATTTCTTTCTTGTTCTATAAAGTACAAATTTGGTAAATTTTTCTACTCAAACATTTTTTGGAGGGGAGGGATAAGCTGCTTTCTTTTAAAAATGAAATTGAATGACATTTAAAATTGTGTTTGATGGAAACTCAGCTAGAAGAAATTTGGGGGAGAACAGAGAAGAAAAAGGCATTTCTCAAAGAACAATACCAATTTATACTCAATACAATAAATAAATAATACAAGTTCGAATTGGTCAAGGAGACTGTCCCAGAGAAAAATCAGGTTAAATGACAACAAATTTTCCTTATGCATACCAACAAAGTTAATCAGTACCATATAAAGAAAAAAAATTTGAAGCTAAATGTTGCTTTTAGTTGTTTCCCCATGGCATTATAAATTCATTGCATTTATGCTGAACATTTTTTTAACCATCAAAATTCTCAATATAATAACATTGAAATTTATTCTAAGTTCTTGACTCCTGAGATAGAAACATTAATATCATTATGGACTGCCATTACTATGGAAAACCAACAGGTTCATTGGTTTACTTGTATTTGATAATTATCAATAATTTAACGAACAAAGCATGACTGATTGAATTGATATGACATTACATAATTATTACTCATGTAAAGATTGATGCAAATATGACCAGTAAACAAATATGTATAGTATATTTCCAGATTGTTTGGTCAGGATTCTAAAACTTATAATAGCTTAAAAAGTTACTGCAAGTTACTTTTTTTGCAATGATATTATTCCATTATATTGAAGAAATATAACCCATCTTAAAACAAAGAACAAACTCAAGAGGAGCCTTTGAAGTAAAGAAAAATTCATTCCTGAAAAGTGAAATTACTTAGAAAATTTAAAAAATATAGGAGAATAGAGTTTATACGAAGTAACATGGAATAATTTTCCTCTTAATATTTAATGCCATCTTCACAAGGGAGTCTACCAGAGGATAAAGAAAACGGTTAAATGATTAATTCTTTTCCCAGCTGAGATGATTTCATGATATGAGTGTGCAGAGTAAAGCAAAGTTGGGATCAAGTAAATCATTTATCACTTAATGTCATGAAATGGTGAATAGAATAAGAGTGAATGATTCAGTCATAATCCAATAGTGTGTGTGTGTGTGTGTGTGTGTGTGTGTGTTATAGAAAAGGAAAGAGAAGGGAAAGAATCAAAGAGAGATGATAAAAAAAAAATAGGTGAGAGAATGTCAGACTGATTCATAAACAGAAAGAGTCAGAGCAATGGACACTAGCTATATATATCATTCACTTTTATTGCATTCTTGCATAGACACTAATTACAACAAGGAAATATTTGGGGACTAATGGGCTCATTTTAGTCTCTCTCTTTTACAGACAGAAATGTTCATTTATCTTTTCAATTTGTTGCTAACCAAATTATACAATTCAATTGAGATTGCATACATGAATACATTTACCTCTTTTATCAATAGCATAGCTTGTGTTAGAAACTGATACAAAAATGATTGGCATAAGTTTTATGCTTACAAAAAAAAAGTTAATGCTCTATCATCAGATATCATATTTAAATAAAACATCCTTTACTAAGAGTGCTTTATCTTATAGGACTACAAAATCATACAAAAAAAAACTAAATTGAAGAAAGATCTCCAATTTCCTGGGGCTGCCATATAATCAATAATGCAATCAAAGAAAGTTATATTTATCCACTCATTCAGCCTAATTACAGATCTGAAACAAATTAACTATTCAATCCTTTTAATAAACACTTTTTTTCCAGATTGCTTCAAGTCAGCCAGAACATCTGAGGCTTGAAAAGACCAGCCACAAATTCCAATCAGTTTTACATAAAATATGAATTAATGATACAAAATACAACATAGGATATGATTTCCTTTAGTTTTATTGTTATTTCATGATCTGCATGCTAATTTCTGTATTGTATAAGTCAAAGTTTTAATGAAATACAAGAGATTATTTAGTTAATTCTTTAGTTTCTTACATAGTATTTGTTAGAAAAATATGAGAAAACTCATTATTTAAAAAGAATGAAGTGATTAACAATGACATTAATAGTTTTTCATATATAATGAGACCAATAAAATATGACTTGTTAATTCAACTTACATCTTACTCTAATTTCCCCAAATGTCTTTTTTGTCCTTCTGTCTTTCAAATAATACAAAGACAGCAAGAGCTAGGTCAAGTACTTTTTTTAAATTTTACTTGAGCACATAGTTTTGGCATATTAGTTTGTTCGTTTTTTAAATTACAGAACTGTTAAGTTTTTTCTCAATAGGTTTGAATTAAGATATACTTCTAATGTTAAAGTTGACCTTTATTTTGTTTCCATTGGATTAGCTGAACATTTTTTTTCCATCTTTTTGTTTAAGTGTATAAAATAGGTATCTAGCAGAAACTTTCAAACTTTTTCACCTTTTTATACAGTCACTAGAAAATTAAAACTAAAAAAAAAGTTGTTTAGATTTGTAAAACAAACATTAGCCATTAGGGACAAAAGATATTTAACTCATGTCAAAATTTATTAACTTATAAATCCAAACAAAATATATCTTAGTGTATCTAACTTAAAAAGAGTAGGTTTTCATGAAATGAATAAAACTGATTTCCATCATATTTGTACCTTTCCAGAATATCCCTTAGAAAAAATGTCTGCATCCTGAGTAAGATTCAGTCATTATCTTCATTTTTTTGCTTTCTTCAAATCATTTACATTTAAACACATCTCCACAATTCACTAACCTGCTGTATTTCTTTAGTCTTTTCTTCCTCTAACCAATCAGAAGATGGTGACTTCCAGTTGGTTGCTGATATATAATTTTAGGGACTAAATAGTAAACGTACAGTAAAAAAATGAAGTAAATGACTGAAATGTACTCTTATATGAAGGGTGAATGTAGTATTACTACAGACATTTCCTCTGCAGGATATCCTAGACAAAAACTCATCATCTGGCAACTTAAGATTAACATAAGTAAATTACACTCTTAAAAGCATAAGAACCATACTTGAAAATAGTTATTAAGCCAACCTTAATCCAGAGCTTTCCAAACTGTATGTCTTAATATCTTAGTGTAGGCATGGTAAACCTTTTTCCAGAAATGGGCCACATAAGACATTGCTCGTCATAAGGTGAGTTACACTACTAAAAAAAAATTTCAAGGTAATTTTAGGTATATATATATCACTGGTAATCTCTCAGTGTATTGATTCAATTCTTCAGTAAATTTTTCATTGAATTTATTTTTATACACATTAAGTTATATATTAGACTTGACTAACAAAACTTAATTTGTTATCAAAGAAAAAAAAAATTTAAAAATGAGAGTCATCAATTTAAAAAGTTTGGAAAGCTCTGGTTTAATTTTTTTACTGGACTACAAAGGAAAAGCATAAGGTGGATTTTCATTTACTGAGGCCCTAAACTTATGGAATTTGAAGCATTTCTCTTTCTCTCTATATATACACATAACTTTTGATGAATTAATTTTAAAAATAAAAACTAACAAAATAGAAATAAATTCTTATAAGACAAGGCCTTAACTGAGTGTGACACTAAGCTATAGGTAAGTCAAGCACTAGCAAAGCATTTAATGAAGATAAAACTTCAATGAACACAAATTTGACGAGTTCACAATTATTTTACTGTTGGCAGCCTCAACATCTACCTTACTAAAATTTTCATATAAGCAGAAGAACCCAGCACTTACTAGGATAAAAATAATATACTAATACATAGTTTGTTAAAAAAAAAAAAAATTATTTTCCTTACATATGAGACTGTCTGATTAATTTTCTTTCAAAAAGGTCCAGTCCACTTGAGCAGAGGGGAGGGTGCTCTAGCAGAAATTTGCTTTCTGAATGAATTAAATCTTCCTGATCAATCTTAAGCCCAAAAAATTCTATGCATCTCTGAGAGTGGCTATAGGGAGGTACTCTACTGTGCCCCCCACCTATATATATATAAAAGTGTCCTCGTGGTGTAATGGTTAAAGCGATGAACTGCGGAATCGTAGTACGCGAGTTCGTACTCCAGTCGCGCTATTACGTTCACTTTCAGGCAAATACCCTTGGGAAAGGTATGAACCCCCTTATTCTCCCTCCAGCTATGGATAAATAGTAGGACGGACTAGGTTCTTCAGCCTTGGTGAGGCAACTAGTCTAGGAGAAGGAAAACTCTGAATTCAAACCTGTTAAACTCCGCTTAAAAATTGACCTTGTGTCATATCCTGCCTGAGCAGAGGGGTTGGTAAATAGTACCTATATATATATATATATATATAAAAGTCAACAGAGTTCCTAGCTTCATGAAGAGTGTATAGGTAATAAGATTATATATATATATATATACACACATACACACAGACCTCAGTGTGTTGCCGTATCAACAAAGAGTTTGTTTAATATAGAATATATATGGGCATTATAAGACATAAATTAGAAGCACATATCACAATTAAGAGTTTCATGCTTTTGCGATTAGGTAATCCTACATTCTGAACAATCAAATCTAAATTTATTCCATTTATATTTCATGCACCACTCACTTGTAATACAAGAAATGTATTATGTGTGTGTGTGTGTGTGTGTGTGTGTGTGTGTGTGTGTGTGTGTGTGACTGACTCCCCACCAAGTACATCATAGCAAGATTTTTATATGAACAATACACTTAAAATACTCAAAATGAGAGAATAAAACAAATCACAATCTAATTTGCAACTGAATGATAATTTTGTGTTCTTGCATTTAAGCTGAACATTCTTTTTTTTTTTTAACCATCAAAATTCTCAATATAATGAAGATAACATTAAAACACTTCTTAAAAATCATTCACTCCTTAGATAGATTAATATCACTATGGACTGCCATTACAATGGACAACCAACAGGTTCATGGGTTTTCTTGTATTTGATATGATAAAAAAAGGGTTGATTGATTTGACTAATATGTCAACTACTAATAGCTTTTTTTCAAGCATTTTTTTTTTACTCATTTAAAAAATGTCTACCATTCAATGACAGTTGGGGACACAAATATATATATTTACCAACCCTCCGCTCGGGCAGGATATGACACAAGGTCAAATTTTTTTAAGCGAAGTTTAACAGGTTTGAATTCAGAGTTTTCCTTCTCCTAGATTAGTTGCCTCACCAAGGCTGAAGAACCTAGTCTGCCCTACTATTTATTCATAGCTGGAGGGAGAATAATTGGATACATACCTTTCCCAAGGGTATTAGTGCTATCTCGACCAGGATTTGAACTCATGTCGCCGTGTCCATATATATATATATATATATATATATATATATCAATGTTTATGATTCATACTTGTCAGTGAAACATTAAATTTTCACATGTAATAAATCAAGAAGTGATAATCATTATTTTGATCATAACTCAAAGATTAGCTTGAAAGTACAAATTAAGTATCGGTCTATATTTCTGAGATGAGGTATTATGTACATTATTTACATTTTTCAGACTATTGTCCTCATCTTTGTTGCCATGTTTACCCCAACGTTTCCTCAAGGACACATGGTACAGTGGATAAAGGCGTTGGTTAGTGACATACCCAAAGAGTGTGAGTTCAATACCCAGTGAAGGCAGTGGAGAACTTTCAGATGGGGAAATTAACAGGAGATAACTGATAACTGACATCCATTAAACACGGCTCGTGGAACTAGAACAGTCTACCCCAGTAAGCGAAATAAAGGGTTAAGTTCGATAATCTAATCACCTGAAGAAGGCCGGAGCATACAACGGCCGAAATGTTGTGATAAACATGGTGACAAAGATGAGGACAATAGTCTGAAAAATGTAAATAATGGTCAAATTTAGAATTAAAAAAATTTTAGGAGCGTGAACTTTGGTTCATAACTAACTTTTTGCTATTTTTTTGTTTTTCAAAATTTGGCCAGCATAGTCGGAAAAAAAAAATCAATGAAAATATATATGAGAGAGAAATACACACTATCAATGAATTGGAAGAGTTCATACAAGGAGACAAGCTCTGGCTGTATATTTAACACATTCACTGCTGCCTAGGATATTGGATCTTTACATAATACCATAGTTACCTTGAGAATGGTTACATAAAAGACTTCATTTTTGTTAAATAAAACAGAGCAGTCCTCTGTAATGCTTTTTTTCTTTCCATAGTTCTATATAATATATAGATTTAATAACCTAAAACAGCTCTAGTAAATAAACTAAACATCAAGTTGCCAAAGCTTTTTATATTACCTTATATACAAATCATGTAATGGAAGCACATATACACAGAAGGTAATAAACAATATGCCACAACGGGTTGTGTGGTGGTGAACATATTAATTTTACTGTTACTAATTTAAGTTCTTTAAAAACAAAACAAATTTAAATAGACAGCCATAAAATGATATGGCAATATTTAGTATTGCACACGTACAGTTTTCAAACTATATCAAATAATTAACTGAATTACAGGAAGAATTTCATTGATAATTTTGACTTTCATTCATTTTGTTGTTTCTTTTTATTGCAATGGTCAGGTTGTTGCATTCTTCAACCAGTTTCTGAATCAAGAGATTTGCTTTACCTGTTGAAGAATGCAAAGGGATAAAAGGTAACAAAGATGAAAGAAAAACTAATAAAAATTAATAATACTATTAAAGACTGCCTTTGGCAGCCATTATTCTCAATATAAAGTCATATCCCATTTATTCAATGTATTACAATTAATCACAAATAAATAAGAGGAAGTACTGTATAATTACTATTTAATAGTTATTTCCTGATATGAATTCTGATTAGGATGAGAGTAAACAGAGTTCAAAGTTGCAAACTGAACTGGAAATTGCTTTATTCTCTAAGCTATAGCATTTTCATGCACTAACAATAATTTCATCAATATGTACCATTTTTGTTGTCACAGTAACATACTAATGTACAAAAATTTGTCATTATAATATAAATACCAGGAGTTAAAAGAAATGAGAAAAAATTATTGTTGGGATTGTATTTATATATATAAAAGAAAAAAGTATCTTTAAAAAATACAAAGGTTACCTTGAAGATTAATTTCATTCACTTGTTTATCTGTTTCAATATAAGAACTAAAATCAAAAAGATATTTCAAAGTTTACTGTATCTTATTTTTACCAGGGTCAGGCAAAATGATCTGATCTCACTTTATAAAAGACAAATAAAGTAAAGAAACTAAAAAGTGTTTTCATTTTCAAAAAGTACATATAATGCCATTCTGTTTCATTAGGTTTTGAAAATTAAATCAGTTAAATGGGATCCGTTATTATCTACACACTGCTGAAGGCGTTCACAAAAGTTGTCTATAACTCGGCGGGTCATTTCATGTGGCATGGCAGTAATTTCTTGACAAATTGCATCTTTAAGTTGTTTAATAGATTGAGGGCAATTACTGTATACCTTCGACTTGAGGTATCCCCAGAGAAAAAAAATCGCATGGATTTAAATCAAGTGAAGAGGCGGACCAACCGAAACTTTTACCTTGTAAATCTAAAGGAAAAAATACTCTATTTCACATTTTGTTCTGGGTATGACACTGATCTGGATCTATAGCTCTTGAAAGTATCAAGTCATCTCTTCAATGTGATGACTTCCAGTCCTACTTTAATCTGAAGTGATACTACTTATTAGAATCCTATCTCTGGGTCAAATCTGTTTGAGATAACAAAGTGTTTACATATTTAAAAAGAATGTGAAGATACATTTTTATATTGTATATAATTGGAGACTATAACTGTTAAACTGACTTCAGCATAAAATAATCCAACAGGGGTCGAGACACTATAAAACTAAAATTTCAGGCTTTGATAAAACTTTAAACATGAACAATCTTAAAAGATACAAAGAACAAGTCATTAACTACAAGATGATCTGTGATCCAGCTGTAACAGTGATCCATGAGAATAATGATG
>OY757921.1:35689666-35892166 GCA_963585895.1 Sepioteuthis lessoniana
ATGCACTGCCTGGAAAATACAACAGTAAAATGTTGTCTGAAATTTGTCTTAGAATTTCCATAATATAATGTTGGCAATTTAAATAGATATAAAAATAAATTTGCCTAAAGAATATCTATAAATAATGGCTTATGTCTGCATAGAAAAAAAAACACCAGTCATAAGGATGAACAAAAACTTAACACACTAACAAAAGCTTGTATTTTCTTTTTTAGTTTAGAAATAGTTTCTTCATTTTATCATCATATGCAAACACATGAACAGATGTTTCAGAAACATTATAAAGAATCATGAACCTTTATATAGAGTCTTCTGACCACTGCATTGTGAAGTTAATTAAGGAAATAAGAAACTAAAAATATTATATGAAGAAGGAAAAACAAGTTGTTATTTATGATTTAACAACAATGAAAAAATATTCAAAAATTAGATGACTGAAAATAAATAAATGAATAGATAAAAAGGAAAGAAAGATTATACCAATAATTCTCAGAAAATAGACCTCCAAAGAGTTTACTAAATTCAGATAGGAGCAAATTTAGTTATTCATCCATTTACCAGCAAAAAAATTTAGAATTATCAATTGAATATCAAATATGTGTCTTTCCATGGTAAGAATTAGATATTTTAACCTATGATAATCCAAATTTTTAATTTTCCTATTTATAATGAAATTATTACAAGGAAACATAAAATGGATAGTAAACATACTGAAACATCCATTTAACCTTTATTAAAATAAATTTTATTAATGCAAAGTATTGAATCAACTAAAATATAAGTATTTAATGAGATTTTTATATTTATTTTAACTCTCCTTAAATAAGGATATTGTGTTATAATGAATTAAGGTTGTGGCTTGAATATATTTTACAGACATGAAAAATTATTGTATACATACAAAATGTTATCTTGCTAGTTTTGTATTGTTTGCTGCTTTAATAAGAGTTTTCTTTATTTTTTTTTAATTACATACATTTAGCCAATGGTTTTTTTTTTAACTTATACATTTTTTTTAATCTTTTAATATAGTCAAAAGAACACAGCTTTATTTTTGGCAGTCAAAAAACTGGTAACTACATTTTGTTAGTATCCAAGAAGGAGAGTTGATTTTAACACCCTCTTCTTTCATCCTTAACTACTGCTGATTTTCCTTTCCATCATATATTCTTAATATTCAAAAGATATTTACTTAAAGGTAGATAATCAAATATCCAGTATTTAACATTCCTAATGAGCTTGTAAAAAAGTTAGTTATGTTTGAGAGAAGAAAGTCATCTTTTAAGACATCCATTTTATATAAGTGTAAATCCTACATAGAATGGGATTCATTTTGATTATTAAATCTGACAGACACCAGAATAAAAGCAAAGTTTATAAAAGCCAAAACATTGTTACTATAACCACCAAGGTAAAGATACCAGTTCAAATGAATCACTGTATAATAACCAGAATTCCTCATCTCAAAAAATAAAACAGATAAAAATGTTAAGTCATACTCAGAACTATTAATCACAAGGCATAACTATATTACATATGAAGGACAAAAATATTGAAGTACATATTTAGATAATCAAATACTTTTTAAACATTTGTGCATGTTATATTGGAGAAAGAAAACTGACTGATTTTCATGACATATCAAACCGTTTAGGGTTATTTCATGTCTAGATGTTAAGGAACTGCATTCCTTGCATCTTCATAATTACATTTTTTGTGCAGTTATTTAAAGGTAGATATCTTTTTTAGTACATGCTTCTATTGAATATAAATAATTTCTATACAGACCAATTTGACAGAGATGGGACCTTAACAAGTATTACCACTCCAGGTCAAAGTGACCCTGGGAGTAATGGCAATAAATGGGTACTCCATACTTCCCAGATCTTTGGAACTGCAGCCTCACCATCAGATACAGCTTAGTGTCATACTTAAGATACCCTCTTTTGGGAGGGGGAGTCTTACCCCTCTGCAGAGGATACAGTCAGCATGTTCTAAGCCTTGACAACAAAGCAATGGAGACAAAAGAGGAAATTAGGAGTAAAGCTGGGAGAGAGGATAAAAATATTTTCAAGTGATGAATTGAATGCATTTCCTCCAATGAAATACATCAAGTTCCCAAGACCATTGAATGTACGTATTCTCTTCATTTTACATACAGAAAATAAAACACTTATTAAATTGAATTACCATGACCAGAAAATCTGGCAAACACTGCATGCAACATATGGAACCACTGGACAGCTGTTTCGATCTTATCAGGTCTCATTGGCAGAGTCCTCTGTAAGAGTACAGACCTAACTACAAGACACATCAGGTTAATTAACCACACATTTACCATGACTAGTTAATTTGGCATCGCTTGTGTGTAATGTGGATCAGTAGCTCAGTGGCAGAGTTTCAGCTCTGCATTCTGTGGTCACTGGTTTGATCTTCAGTGGGGGAGATCATGGTATACACTGCTGATGAGACCTAATAAGGCTGAAACAGCTATCAAGTGGTTCTGTATGTCACATGCAGCATTTGCTGGATTTCCTGGTCATGATAATTCAATTTATATTATAATTTCTCTACTTAATAACAAATAAAACTTTAATTGGACTTTTTTTTTCATTTATTTAAGAATACAAGAGATGAGAACAAAAGAATTAGACACTGTTGAAATAATGCAAGTGCCTTCTAATTCATATTTTCTATTCCTTATTTAATTTGAATATTTTAATTACAGCTCAGTAAAATTAGCCACAATGAGAAGTCACTTTAACCTTGTTCATGTCAAGAAACCTTAAAAACTGAGATAGAAGCTAAAATATATATTATCTAAGGGTCATCAGATTTCAAAGTGAAGAGTAGAAGAGAGAAAGAAATTTTTTAAAAATAAGCTTTTTAATTAGCATATTGTATGTTGTGAATGAACAGGATTAATATGACTTGTTCTTTATTATCTGAAGGATTTCTTCAATGAAATCATTTCTGCTTGAAAGCGGACAGAAGATGGTTTTCACTGGCAGAAAGAATAATTCAATCTAATCTGGGAGAATAAAAATGACTGTCACTTAAACAGAAGACAGGCATTTTAATTTAAAATAATCAATGACCGCCATTTTCCCTCTTCTCTTCACTCTAAAAATGAGTCTTTGGGATGTGAAACTTGAGAGGAAGAAAGTAAAGAAAATCAATTGGAAATCCCAGAATCAACTTTATTGCCATTAAATAGCCATTTTTTTAAAATTTATTTAAGTCTTCCAAAATTATTTTTTTCTTTGCACACCAATTAAATTTCATTTTGACTTTTTTTTTTTTCATATTTATTTTTACTTTGATATACTTTTGTTTGAAGAGGTTCTTTATTATCTAATTTTTGAAAAATTGATAAAGCAATAAAACTAGTAATGAAAATAAATGCAAACAATTTTTTTCTTACTCCACAATCAAATACACTAACCACATTTCCAGTAAATTAAGATAACTATTTTCAATTTGTTACATGAATAAATAACAATATAACATTTAATATTATCTGTATTAAGTAATTTGAGGCAAGTGTCTTCTATTCTCATCAATTTTTTGGTCAAAAGCAAAAAAATAGAAAAAAATAAACATTTTTAATTTATCATATTTGGTAATACAATAATATTACAATAGTAATCAACTCAGGAAATACTTTGCCCTGTTGGTAGGGGTTAGAATACACTATATCTACAGCATAATGATAAAACCCCACCCCAAAAAAGGGGTATCCTAGGTATGACATTAAACTGTGTCTGATGGTGAGGCTCCAGTTTTGGAGATCTGGCAAGTGTACAGTACCTATCCATTGTAATTACTCTCAGGTCCACTGATCAAGTAGTAGTACCTGTTTGAGTCATATCTATGGGTCAAATAGATCTGTTTAAAAATTGTTTTCGCCCACAAAGTCCTATTGATTACAAATAAACAAAAAAAAACCTTTAAAACCACTTCACAAAAAATGTAAATATGCATATACAATAACCTTTAGTCATAAACCTAGACTGGTTGACATGCAATAAAATCAATCAGAAAAAATAATATATATATATATATATATATATATATATATATATATATTGTCATCCACAGACAGATCTGTGTCGTTTTATCAGAACTCATCAGTGTGGCTAGACATACTCGATTCCCATAGCTGGGATCGAAACCCGGTTGACTCAAACGCCAATCCAAGACTCTACCCCTCAGCCACGAGGAAACCAACAGCAGCGAAGTATATATATATATATATATATATATATATATATATATCTCAATTAAGAAAAGACACTCTTACTAAAACACAGATTTCCTTTTCAATTTATTTACTGTATAGAAAGAAAGCTTTTAAAAGTAAGGAAATTTTATATTAGCATATCTTATAAGGAAAACATAATCTACTTATATATGTGATATGCTTGCATACACAAGTATAATTCCACCCCTGCCTAACATAAATAACAGCTTTATTAATAAAAGTATCATCTCTTATTTGCTCTCTTACCAAAATTTTCTACACATCAGTCTTCTTTCTGTATCAATTTCTATTCTTTTTCTTTACTTCCACTTTATTCTTTGCTTCTCTTTTCTTATGCTTTCTTCTTTCAATCTTTTTATTTTTTATTTTTTTCTTTACTTGAGCAATGCTTCCTATTGAGATCTGAGTGTTGTGTCTGTTCCTCTTTCTCAAACTCAAAGGATAAGAAACAACATTCTTATCCAAGAGAGACTTATTTGAGGGAGGCACTTTGATCCTAGATAGAACACATAAATACAACACTGTTCTAATCTATACAAAGTAATCCTGTTGTTTAGACAGAAACTAGAATCATCATCAAGGTTGACAGCACAGATTCCTTTGACTCTCTTGACCAACCATCCCTATCAGCTATCATTCTTCATAAGTCCTCTACACAGCATCCAATGTCTGCACAGAATTGATGATGTAAGTTTTTGCTACTTGGTCAACACTGGTGTGTCCATGTGTACTTCTACACAGGAAAATTTTCCTAATGAGTTCATTCTTACTTCTTCCATAGTGCCTAGCATGTATTATTCATCTCAGATGATTTGAAGGGTAGGAGGTAAGTAGTCATACAACAGCTGTTTTGTAGGGTGCTACTTATTTCCTGGATCTTATCGAGTAAATCATTTAATAATAATAATTATATTTTAATAAGAGATTTAAAGAGAATATTGTTTTCTTTTGAATTCTAGGCAATAAACTTTTGGTACAATGTACATTGGTTAGATTAGATGTTCTGACGGGACTGCAGTTACACAGACCTATAAGCCACAATGATCCATAAACTTAGTTACACAGACCTATAAGCCACAATGATCAATATACTTAGTTACACAGACCTATAAGCCACAATGATCAATATACTTAGTTACACAGACCTATAAGCCACAATGATCAATATACTTAGTGTTGTGATGCCTTCTTTCTTTTAACTTGATTAATGTTATCTACAATTTATGCCCTTTTGTTTGATTATACTATTGAAAATTGAACAGAGTCTTTCCTCACATAGAGAAGTCCTGTTGATTGTTTCTCTTGGGATCAGTGCTGATTTTTCTCACCTTTTCCAAATATGAACCTCCCATAAGCCTTGCTCTTTTGGAAATGCTTTCATCTTGTCTTCTGACAATAAACATTTTAATTGATTTTAACAACATGTCAACCACTCTAGGGTTATTTTACACCTAGAGGTTAGAGAATCACAATTACATTTACATTTTTTCAAGACGTTTTTAAGAGGGTTTTTTTGCACATAATCTTATCAAATACAAATACTTTTTAAACATAACTATTTGACCCATAGATAGGACCCTAACAGATACAACTACTCAGGGCCAGAGTAGACCTGGGATTAATGGCAATGAAATGTCCATATGTCCAGAACTGGAGCCTCACCACCAGATACAATTTATTGTCATACCTCTCTGCAGGGGATATAGTAAGCACATTCTAAGCCCCACTGATAGTGCATAACAATTTGGATTTTATCAAAAGTCACTCAAATCATTTAGCCTAGAACTACAGCATTCAACACACAAAATTCAAGTCCTCAAGGCCAATTTACCTAATTGTATATCAAGACCCTGAGAGATGTTCTGTGACTGTAGCTGTTATTCTTTGCTCCTGGTCAATGTTTTTGTTAGACAGTATACATAACTGAACTGACCATTTTTTAGGAATAAAATCCCTGGCAAGATAGAAGTGAAGGATTGACTAACAGGATGCCAGCAAGGAGTGCCACATACTACCTGTGGAGATTAGATACCAGATTTTTTTGTCCACTTAGGTTTTCATGCAAGTATTTTTGGAGGAGTTGAGAGGCAATTAAAGAGCTAAGTAAATGTGGAAGCTTGTATTTTGAGTATACAAAGCTGGAAATGAAATGAGAGATACACATATCATCAAGGTAGTAACAGCGTCAGGGGGCAGGTAGTGTCTATCTAGGATTCTTTAAATTCCAGAAAAACTATCCTCTTCATCAATTGACAGTTGAAGAGAGATGAAAATCTGAATTATTAATTTCTGGCTAGTCGTTTGTCTTGAAACGATTTTTATTACCGATTTCTAGATTGAATTCTTTCTGACAGTTGAAGTAATTAGCATGAAATAGGAATAAAGAAGTACCTTCCTAAGAGACAGCTAAACAATTTCATTTTCTAAGAAATTCATGGATGATGCTTTAATCAATTCAACCCTGGAAGCCTATGGCTAAACAAAACCAAAATCTACATCAAAACTATCACTTCCATCCTCATAATCTTCAGGTGATATTGACTCATTTTTTTATTACCTAATAGTTTTAAATGAAATTAAGTATTTTCATTATTCATATTGGTGCTTGTACAGAATATCCAACCAATGGAAAGTTGTTTTTCCTGCAGTTGTGGTTTCAATTTCTTTGTTTAAAAGCACATCAACCTTTGTGAGTTATTTAATGCCAAAGCTATCCCATTAGAAGGACAGTAGTGGTACTATTTAACCTATACCTGGGGGGATAAGGGGGTTTGGGATATTAGTCTGAAAGTTAAAATAATAGTGCATTTGGAGTTCAAACTCACTATGATGTCAGTCCAGCATGTTAGCCACTATACCCTCGGAACTCCCTCCCTGAAGTTATGCACAAAATATTGTTGAAATCACTACCCAGATCAAATAAGGTTTCAATCATTTGCTCTTTTTTTAAATGGATAATTACATTTAATTCCCAAACTTATAAAGTTAGAGAGACTAAAGAAATATGACAAATAGCTGGATTGTAGCAACTTGAAGACACTGATTTTAACAGTATGTCAACCAGTCTTATAGGGTTATTTTATGCCTAGAAGTTAAAGAATTATGTTCATTCTATGTTCATATTGACATTTTTGTGTAGTTGTTTCTTATGGTTTTTCTTTTCACAAGGTCCAATTAAACATAATTTTTAAATGGATCAATTTGACCCACAGATAGAATCCTGCAGGTACTTCCACTATGGGTCAGAGTGGACCTGGGAGTAATGGCAATGAAGAGGTACTTTACACTTCCCAGAACTTAAGAATCCAAGACAATCCTTTTTCTTTGGAGGGAAGGGAATGTAGCTCTCTGCAAGGGATACAGTCAGCATATTTCAAGACCCACCAACAAGGCAAAGTAAGCTGAAGAGAGATTTTGGGAATTTAACTGTTCAGTAAGAAAGAAAAAAAAAAAAAGAAAAGAAAAAACTAAAATTTACTCTTATCTGGATGGTAAATGAATTACATTTCTATATCATCTTTTGTATATTACAGCAAAAATAACAGAAATTTTCATTGGCAGGCTATTCTGTAAGAGCACCTTTATATTCATGTAAAGGAAAAAAACACCAAGATATATAATATCCTAAAAGAAACAATGTTAACATTTCATCTCAAAATTCAATTTCAGAAATCTGAATACAAGCTACTTGGAAGTAATTATTTTATAACTATTTACTGCTTGATCATGCTTATTGTGTTACTCTTGCTGACACCAATGTTTAGTTATAAAGTCTGTATAGTCACAATTCCAATGCCCTGATGAAAAATATCCCAAGTAGTAGGCACATTGTGGTTTCAGCTCATAAATAAACTAATAAGGTTTGTGGGTTGACAGATAAAAAATTAACTAAACACACCCATCCTCAACAGAGTTTTACTTCTAGCCCTTCCCTTAATCTTAACCTGTAAGCCAGCATTTTAGTGGAGGTTTAGTAAGAAAAGAAGCTTATATGACTGGTGACAAGTTGTCTAGCTAGATGGTCAATGATAATGAGTCTTCACAGTGAAGAAGTCCTCAGTGATGTCAACCAACACACTATTCTTGGCAATGATTAAATAACCCATCATGGATATTGCTAAATAGATTTTAAGAAGAACATTCACCATAGTGGCTATTCTCATAGGAAATGCAATTGGTGACTCAAGTTCAAAACCTGAATGAGGCTGTTTGCATTTCACTTGGTGCTAATGCCCTAGGTAAAGGTATAAATCCAACTGTTCCCTCCCAGCTATGGGTAAATAGTAGGGCAGACTAAGTGCCTTAGCCTTGGTTAGGCAACCAATCTAGGAGAAGGAGAAGTCTGAATTCAAACGAACAGTACTCCACTAAACCCCCCCCCCAAAAAAAAACCTTGTGTCATATCCTGCCATTGGCAAACGGGTTTGATAAATACATAAATTTTTCTCTCCCTCACCCATTGATTCTTCCTTGGTGGAGAACCGTCTAGCACTCTGGAGGGTTTTGGGAAAACCCCATAATCATTAATAGATTTATAGTTTTATTAGTGCTTATACCAAGGAGTAGCTATGCAAATCCCTCCCAAAACATCCCAACTACAGCTTCTGGGTGATCACAAAGCTTTAAAAAGCAGAAAATGAATTTGTTCACTGTTACATATCAGATGACACTAAGATAAGTAACCACTACATCATGTGATGAAGGATGGTAGCCTTATTTACAATGTGCATTCATAACACTACATGATTGTGATATCATGAATTAGATACGTCATCTTGACAGTGAGGAAAAGGTTAGGTTTCAGTTTCTTTGTTTCATGATATATCAACCTTCATAGGTTATTTAATGCCAAAGCCATCCTTATAGATAAACAACAGTGATATTATTTAACCCATAGCTTTTATAAGGAAGTTCATACCTTTCCCAAGAGTATTAGTCTAAAAGTGAATGTAATAGAGTGACTGGAGTTCAAACTCACTAAGGATGTTACAGTCCAACACATTATCCACCACACTACAAGGATACCCTAGTGGAAGAAGAGTTATTATCATGCCAGAAAAGAGAGCAAAATCATCTCACTTAAATTAGTTGCTTGTGTCAACAATGGTATAAATTTAAGAATATACAAATTATGATCAAAAACAAGTACTAAATCTTTAAAACTTCAAGTTGAAAATCTTAATGAAAACATGTACCGCTGATCAAATCTATATAATTAAGAGATAATCCAGACTAAATTTTGACAGTCAAATCATGAAGCTTGTCTTGATATGTTTTGAACAGTAAATTTTGCTAAAATATTCTGCAAGTGAACCATTCTCTGTACTCAATAGGCCTAGTTCTGAGCAACTTAATTATTTAAACCCTAAACTGAAAATTCTTCTCAGAACTAAAATTTTAAGATATGGAGAACATCAAAAGAAATCTGAGGGCGAAGCTTCACATAACATCAAATGCAGTGCTTTGACCAATGAAAAACTTGCTAGAATAAGTTTATTGAATGCCAAGGGAACTACTATGAAAATTAATGTTTCATTTATTGTTCATTTCTCTCTTGGTAAATACTGCTTCAGTCTTAATATTTTTTTGATATATCAACCTATAGAAAACTTGCTAGTATTGAATGCCAAGAGAACTATTTTGAAGAAAATTAACATTTCAGTTTGAGTAAATAGAGCATTAGTCTTAATACTTTCTGAACACAACTTATAAATTGATTAAAAAGGAAACAATATCAGGAAAAGACCATGATATACAAAATTTTTTTTTCAACATGAGCTACCATCTTTTTGTTTTTTGTTTAACAAAATGATTGATTTTAATGGCATGTCAACCAGTCTAAGGTTATTGTATGCCTAAAGGTTAAGGAAAACAGATTTATTTAACCCACAGATGGGACCCTAACAAATGGTACCACTCTTGGTCAGAGTGGACTTAGGAGTAATGGCAATGAAGTAGTACTCTGCACCTCCAGAGATCCAAAACTGGAGCCTCACCATCAGATGCAGTTTAGTGTTATACTCAGGACACCTTTTTTCTTACCTCTTTGTAGGGGATACAATATCAGTATATTATAAGTTTTATCAACAGGGCAATTGAATAGAAAAGGTTAATTTTTTCTTAAAAGGGGCAAACACCAAATTCATTGAATTTGACAAATAAAAGTAGAAAATCCCAAGAAATCCTTTTTTTTTTCGAAAAGAATCCAGTTTAGGGTTATTTTATACCAAAAGGTTAAGGAAAACAGATTTATTTAACCTACAGATAGGACCTATAAGGTATGACCACCCCAAGTCAGAGTGGACTTGTGAGTAATGGCAATGAACACGAGGCTTACCACTAGATTCCACTTTGTATCAAATTGAAAGACATCTCTTCAGTTCAGTCAGCATATCCTAAGCTCTAGCAACAGGGCAATTTAAAAAATAAAGAACATCAGTAATTTCAGATCAGATAATCTAGAATAGTTGACTTTACTTAGTGTCTTAACATTGTCACATCTTGTCAGTTAATTCAAATTTCACCTCACTGAATTGATATTTTGTTTTTTTGAGTTCATGGACTTGGACAGTAAAGTTGTAAGGTTTGGTTTCTTTGTTTAATGGCATATCAACTCTTTTTAGGTTATTTAATGCCAAATCTATTCTCCTAGAAGAACAGTAGTGGTACTATTTAACCCATAGCTGGGAGGATAAGGGGGTTTATACCTTTCCCAAGGGTATTTGCCCGAAAGTGAACGTAATAGCGTGACTGGAGTACGAACTCGCGTACTACGATTCCGCAGTCCATCGCTTTAACCATTACACCACGAGGACACCGCCCAGTAAAGTTGTAAATACAAGAAGAAATACAAGGTGTGGCAGAAATACCTCCCACATTTTAAACTTTCACTCGTGAGAAGGAAGTGAATTTGGGCAAATGGTAATAATAGCTTCATTTGGCTAATGTCTAAACCATTTTTTTCCAAATACGATCAGTTGTAATCATGGCTTAGGCAAGTGCACACCAAGCATTTACTGGTGAAATGCTTTTTAAGACTGCTGAATCTGTAATTGCTACCCAGACAGCTTTTCATGCTCATTTCATGTCATATCACAATGATGCTGTTTTGGATAGAATTTTCAACCCTCAACAGTATTGACTTTCTAAGTTGATTTGCACCACACAGGTGAAAGTTTAAAATGTGGTGGGTTTTTCTGCTGCACACTATATGATGAGGTATTTTTATCTGGAATTCCTACATTAAGACAGAAAATCAATAGTGTCTGGTGATAACATTAGGGATATCTACATTAATGTTCATGATACTCCGACCCCATCTGATTTGTTGGTAGCACAGCTGTTTTAGGGGGCGTTTCATAACAGTATGTGTATGAAATTATAGATCTCAGACTCTAGCAAATTCCCTATAGCTATTTACTAATTAACCCTTTGAACTCTTCATTTCTTGGCCTTCAGATACCCTGTATCTGAGCTCACAAAATTGAAAAAAACAAAAAACAAATGCAAACACTGATTTCCTTGACTCTTACCATCCATCCCTATTAGCCATCCAGACAGCATCTAATGTCTACACAGAACTGATAAATATAATTTTTTTGCTAGTTGGCCAATACTGGTGTGTTCATGTGTAGCAGTCCATAGGAGAACATCACTAATGAGTTTTTGTTATTTGCCCAGCATATCTTGCTCATCTTACTTGGATGGTTTGTGAGATGGAAAGTAAAGTAGCCATGATGCTGCTTCCAGGATTTGTTGAAAACACTATGCTGCATCCTTGTGCAGTTCCTAACACTTTGTTAAAGTCAAATTGGTGCTATCATACAATAGTGCTGACATAGCTACAACTTAAAAGAATTCCAATCTTATCTCATCAGAGGGATCAGATTTCCACACGTTCAATAACAGTCCATGCTTTACCTATGTGTATGGTGACATTGCTTTCCATAGATGAGACACTGCTACCAAAGATCAAAATACTAAGCACAAAATCTTTTTAAACTTCACTCCAGTGCTCCGATATCTTTGTTTAAAATCATCTCATTATTCTATCAAAAGAAAACCTGCCAATGGTTACTATATTAAGCTTTTTACATTATCTTCTTGAGCTTATGATATCATGCAGATTAGTTCATTTTTAAGTCTAATATTCAGTACATTTGTACACTTGTAAAATCTAGAATACCTGAGAGAACACCATTTAAAAATATCAGGTATTCATCTTTAAACCATCAGAATCTGGCAACCCGAAATATATCTAGTAAACTTTGAAGCACAAATTTAACATGTCATACTAATTATCTCTGGGTTTCCCACCTCAAGTGCACCTGTTAGCATTACCCATTTTTATCTTATTGAAAGTCTGCTACTCAATAAGCAGTCAATGTCCAAATTAAGCCAATTTTATCGATACTAGCATACAAAACCAAATTCATCAAAAGAATCTTTGTAACAACAGAAGAGTCATAAAGTTCTAGGCTCATAATTTATTTTTATGTAGCTGTTATTATCATAATGAGGTTTCTCTCCACATTTATGATTGTACAGTCAACTCTCAACATTTGTATAGATTAGAGGCATAGGACCCCTTTGAAAATACAAAAAATTACAAATACTTCTAGTCCCTCTCCAACCTTAACTCTCAATAATGCTGACCATATTTAACATGAAACAAAGTAACACAATACACTGAACTTTAATAGTATATTCTATGAAAATAAAATTACTTTCAACAATGCAGGCAAGAGAAAGAGAGAGAGAGAGAGCATGAGAGAAAAAGCAAGAGGGAGAGAGAGCAAAATGTGGTGGAGGTGTTTGGTTAATGCATACGTTCTGCAATGGGAGAGCCTTAAAAAAGAGAAGAGAGAGAGAGCAAAAAGGAGAGAGAGAGAGAGAGAGAGAGAGCAAAAAGGAGAGAGAGAGAGAGAGAGAGAGAGAGAGAGAGAGCAAAAAGGAGAGAGAGAGAGAGAGAGAGAGAGCAAAAAGGAGAGAGAGAGAGAGAGAGAGAGCAAAAAGGAGAGAGAGAGAGAGAGAGAGCAAAAAGGAGAGAAAGAGAGAGAGCAAAAAGGAGAGAAAGAGAGAGAGCAAAGAGCAAGAGAGAGAGAGAGAGCAAAAAGGAAAGAGAGAGAGAGAGCAAAAAGGAAAGAGAGAGAGAGAGCAAAAAGGAAAGAGAGAGAGAGAGCAAAAAGGAAAGAGAGAGAGAGAGCAAAAAGGAAAGAGAGAGAGAGAGCAAAAAGGAAAGAGAGAGAGGGAGCAAAAAGGAAAGAGAGAGAGAGAGCAAAAAGGAAAGAGAGAGAGAGAGAGCAAAAAGGAAAGAGAGAGAGAGAGAGCAAAAAGGAAAGAGAGAGAGAGAGTACAAAGGAAAGAGTGAGTGAGAGAGTAAAAAAAATAGAGAGTAAGAACAAAAAAGAAAGAGAGAGTGAGAGATCAAGAAAGAAAGAAAGAAAGAAGGAGAGACATATATAAAGAGCAAAATGTGGTGGAGGGATTTGGTCAATGCATACACTGTCTGCAATGGGAGAACCTTAAAATATATATTATTCCATTATGCTGCACTACATATTTAACCCTTTCACTCCTCTCTGTGACAGTCAAATTCTTAAAGCTGTGCTGTATGTGATGTTAAATTTATAGTACTGACTGTAACTAAAAATATCAACTCAAAAATTAACCTTGTGTCACATCTTTTCAATAGCTGAGGAGTTGGATTAATATAAAAAAAATGTTTTCTTTCACTATATTCCAGAACAAATACTCAGAAGTTATCAAGTCTATACATTAGAACACTATGCAATGTTTGATCTACTGGGCGTTTCAGAATAATTGATAGCATTTTGTAATCTAATAACTTGACCAATTCTCATTCAAATGATCTCAAATTTCAATATCCAATCTGTAACGTTATACATTTTTTTCTTTTCAGCCCGAGAAATTCCATTCACTAGAAAAGAAAAGGTGTTTAAACATTAAACAAAGAATTTTGAGTTATTTCTACATATCCTGTTAAAATTCAAGATCATTTGAATACAAATTTGTCAGCTTATTTATATTTACCAACCCCTCCGCTCGGGCAGGATATGACACAAGGTCGAGTTTTTAAGCGGAGGTTAACAGGTTTGAATTCAGAGTTTTCCTTCTCCTAGACTAGTTGCCTCAACAAGGCTGAAGAACCTAGTCCGTCCTACTATTTACCCATAGCTGGAGGGAGAATAATTTGTCAGCTTATTAGATTATAAAATTATATCAATTTTTCTAAAACACACTGTACATTTCAAATAACATAAAAAAATTTTTAAACACCCAATATATCTGATCCATAAAATTTATCATTCAGAAATTCTCTTACCCAAGAACAAGATATGCCAATGTCCCTTGAGTCAAAGAACTGCTGATTCCTCAGGTCTTCTCCAGCATAGCCACAGAATGAACTATTCTTGAAGCATAGTCAAATAATCATTATTATTCATGCCTAAGTAGGTTAATAAAACCATTTTAATAATAAATTCAGGCAAAAATAAATCTAATAGGAAGTAAATTTTTTCATGACTTTGTATCCATTGTTTAATCAGACTACTTCAAATAATGCAGTCAAGTACACTATATAACCTTATAATTAACTATTATGTTTAAATGCTGATACTAATGCTTTACAGAGTACATGTTTTAACAAATACACAAACTATATTGAATAAGTAAACAAGTTTTCTAGGCCATAAATGAGATAGCTTAAAAATCTCTATCACCAATAACATCAGATTTAGTTATTAAAATAATGGAATCCAAATAATAATAAAGGAATCCAAATAAATGAAGATGATCACACACAAAAAATAAATATAAAGATATTGGACTCAATTTTTTCAAAATTCGACAACAGCTGGAATGTGACCATGCAGCTAAGAAGATGACTGATTTAAATGGCATGTCAATCCATCTGGAGTTATTTTATACCCTGAGGTTAGGGAATTGTGTATATTGTATTGGATCATTTTCTTGGTATAAGCCATAAAAAAAAACTTCCTGTCTAAAATAAATAAAGATTGATTTTGCATTCTGGGAAAAATTAATCTAATTACAATAGAATACCTAAATCATGTAAACCATTTAAAATGATATCTCCTGCATGGAAAAAGGACATCTTGCCAATGTTGGACCTAATATTTGGATTTGCTTATTTAGGACTTTGCTCTTTCTGGATTTAATGCTGAACTCAATTGTGTAATCTTTCTTGACATGGAGCTTGATACCAATCATTTATGAGTTAACTAGAACTAAACTTTATTTACAATTTTATTCTCTGGTTTGGTTTGGTTTCTTTGTTTAATGGCATATCAACCTTTGCAGGTTATTTAATGCCAAAGCCATTCTCCTAGAAAAACAGTAGTGGTACTATTTAACTCATAGCTGGGAGGATAAGGGGGTTCGTACCTTTCCCAAGAGTATTTGCCCGAAAGTGAACATAATAGTGCGACTGGAGTACGAACTCGCGTACTACGATTCCGCAGTCCATCGCTTTAACCATTACACCATGAGGACACCCCCTTTTTTATTCTGTATTACTGTTTAATATTGTACATCCTTTATTGAGTAGTTTCTTAAAACTCTTTGCACATGGTTATATGATCAAGTATTCCTAATTATTTTCAAAACAGGTTTAATTCCTCCATAGATAGGAGCCAAACAGGTACTACAACTACTACTACTACTACTCCTCCGAGTGGACCTAGAACAAAAGCAATGAATGGGTACTCCACACTCCCCACAGCTCTAGAATTGGAGCTTCACTACCAGATGCAGTTTAGTATCTTACCCAGGACAACCCCCTTTTTTGGGGGGGGATACAGTAAGTGTATTCTAAGCCCCATCAACAGATCAGGCAGTCAAAAAAAGTCTATGAAGATTTGAATCTTCCTAAATCTAGAAACGTGTTATTGTTGATCTCCAGCTCAAGAAAATTCAACCAGCAATACTCACTGATAACACACAAAGACTAATGTCAACTGAAATGGGACCCCATTTAAAATGTCTTGATGTTTAAGAAAGGAATAGAAGAAAAAATAAATAAATAGAAAGCAATTGTTTACATTGAGTGGTTGTGAAAATGTCATTCAAGGACATCTATCTATTGATAATCTTTGAGCTTTATAAACAGATTTCACATTAAAAAGAATTTCTCCCATGAAAGATTTATAAAAGACTAGCATAGAGTAATCCAGTTTACTTCCAAAAAAAATAAGCTTCTAAGTAAATAACCTTGAAAATCACTGCAATTTTTTTTTAAATACTAGAAATAAGATTTTAACTAGGTAGTTATGTTAATGTAAATGTTCTTTTTGTTTTTTTAATAATGTCGTTGATATTTACAATATACAGAGTGTTTCAGAAAAATCAATGTCATTTCGTAATCTTATAATTTTACCAATTCTCATTCAAATGATCTCAAATTTTGACAGCATGTGTAGAAACAATTCAAAATTCTGTGTTTCATCTTTTATTTTTTTTTTTCAGGTACAGAAATGTCATTTACTGGAAGAGAAAGCATTTAAACATCAAGCATAAAATTCTAAGTTGTTTTAACACATGCTGTTAAAACTTGATATGATTTAAACAAGAATTTGTAAAGTTATTAGATTACAAAATGATATCAATCTTTCTGAATCACCCGGTACATCTCAAATGATATCAATTTTTTATTTTCTAAACACTATATATATTGCAATAGTTCTAGAATAAACAGCATATTTAGTTCTCTAAAAGACAAAAAAAAAAAATCAGAATTATATAATTCATACATTTTTCATGATTGCAAATTACTTAAAAGCCACATTTGGGAACTACTGAATTGTAAAGTAAAATCCTCTTTACTGAATTTACATTATAAGAGATTGAAAAAAAAAAATAAGCTTAATACTCTGTAATTAGCAACTTTTTAATTTTCTTTCTTGAAAAGTTATACTCATCAAATAAGTATGATCATTGACCTCTATACTATTAAGTTTCAATTCGGATTCTTTATTCACCAAGAGGATTTTAATTCTATTTTATTAGCAAAAATCTTGCCATTTTTGCTGTGTTCTCGTTACAAAAATTGGATCATTATAATATAGACAGAAGATAGTATCCTTATCTTGGTTGTTGTACTCATAGTATTTCCATTATTGTACTTTGACCTACTTTCAGGAGTGTCATATTCCCTTTTGGGAATTTCAAACTGAATCCACAGAGGTAGACCTCTCTTATTTTACTGTCCATGCTTGTCTAAATGATAATTGCCTAGCTCAGAAATTCAGACAGAAATATTCCATTTTTCAATTGTCTTTCCCTGCTGACAATGTTATCATATACAAAAAAAACTGTGTAAAAATAACCAATAATGTAGAGTGCATTTTTTTTACAAAGATAATGGTTAGCCTACAAGTTGAATTCTTACAAATGTCTTATTGCTATTTTGAATATAGACAGGTCTACCACTAAGATATTGTATTTGTATAAAAGATGGCCACCTAAGGGTTGGATTCTTGTGTATAGGCTTAAATCCAAATTTATAATATTTAAGAACTCAAGATATTTATATGGGGGGAAAATTACAGAAAGCTAGAAATGCAAAAATCAAAAACAGAGTTTCCATATTTTGTAGTGGAAGATTCACTCAAATTTTAAATGAAACAGACAATCTGTGAAACTATTAGACTCCTATGGTAAAAGCTAAGATAATCCTGATGCTTCTACTTAGAAATAAAGGATTCTAGTTAGCATTCCATAATTTACAACAGTCCATGAAGATATTGATGCTTCTATTTAAGAAGGAGAGAAAGTTTTAAGTAATATTTCATAGATCTGTTATGAAAATTTGGATGATTAAAAAGCAATTTTCAGACAAAAAATTTGACTGCAAACTAGACAGGAAACTGCTTCATTTTTTAGGTGAAAGCATTTTAAACTATATAGTTCTAATAAAATCTCTGATCTGCCCATTCTATTCGTTTATGATCACACACAAATTTATATATTTTTCTGTAATACACACACAGAGAATGTTTGGTTTCTTTGCTTTAATGGCATATCAACCTTTGAGAATTATTTAATGACAAAACCATCCTTGAAGAACAGCAGTGACACTAGAAGAATAAGCAGGGTTCATACCTTTCCCAAGAGTATTAATCTGAAAGTGAATAATTACATGACAAAAATTAAAACTCACATGGAAGCTACAGTCCAGTACTTTAGCTAGTATGCCATAGAGACTTCCTCACAGAAATATGTATATATACAACAAACATATATACATGCATAGATACACACACACACAATTATATATATATATATATATATATATATATATATATATATAAAAACACACACACACACACACACACAGTATCTTAGTAATATATAGATAAACTGAGAAAAATATGCACACCAATCAGCATCCATATACATATTGTGGAACACCTTTCTACATATTTTCTCCAGGGGCACCTCTGGTGGTGTAATGGTTAGTAAGCTAGACTAACAAACTTTCATGAGCAAGTTTGATTCTCATTGGGTGCCCCATCTGAGCAAAGCATTTAGTAAATTACTATATATTTTCTCCCAACTGCCCAACTCAAATGGACCCTTCTGATGACCTAGTAGAGATAGGAATTTATGTTAAACAAAAGAAATAGAATTTACGGGCATTCAATGGGGTACGTAGAATATCTTGACAACAAAATGTTCAATTTAAAAAGGAATTTTCCCTAGCCATTGCACCACCTATGTCAGGTTAAAACTTGAATCACAGTTATTATGCCAGCAAAACAATTCCTTACAAATCCAAGTTCATAATCAGACATACGAGACACGTATATGGCAAGACCAACAGACAAAATCCTATTTCATTTCCTTAACTATGTCTTTTTTACATTATTTGTTATCAATTAAGAATTTACCCAAATGGTTACAAATGATAATTGCTATTTGATAAAAGATAAATCCATATACAGAAGATATCTCACAATTAGAGTAAGTAAAGTTGGCGACCAGAAGGCTCCCTTTTCAATAACTACTACACCGAGGTGTAGAGGAGGGCACTACTCCTTTGCCTGAATTGCTCCACTTTACCCTCAATACATACCTTATATTGCTGAGTGTTAAGCAAGGAGGTATCAAGTACCATTTTTAAAGTCTTTGGTATGATGCAACCTGGATTGAACCCGGGTCTCCCGGATCATTAGTGAACACTCTACCCACTGGGCCAATGAGCCAGTTAACGTAGATTGGTTAACTGGGTAACCATTCCAATCTATGTTAATCAGTTGGTTCCGTAGTGTAGTGGTTATCATGCTCACTTCACTCATGAGAGGCCCAGGGTTCACAATTATAGTTTTTATATTATCTTATAAAGTTAATATTTTTTCAGAGAAAATATCACATTTTTTTAAAAATTATTTTTATACTGAAGTGATACTCAAAAGATTTATCAATTTGAACATTTTTTGTTTGTCTTAAATATGTTATATAATTATTTTACATTTTAGATAAAAAAGAAAAATTTTTCATTACCCCAAGTATGAATAGTAAATTTGTTATCTCTATATCAAATAGTATGGTGGTCTATAGAAGACAAACACCCTCCACACATGTGTGTATATATATATATATATATATATATATATATATATATATATATATATACATACACACACACACACTCACAAAAGATTTTATTCTTGTTTCCTAGTTAGCAATCACTTCTATAGAACTCAATAGATATACACATCATTAACAGTCACACAAAACAACTTTCACAACATCTTTAGCATAAACATAAGTCTTACAAACAAAACTGAACAGCCAGTAAACAATGATTATGTCTCTGCAAATTCAGAGCAGCAGGAATGATATTTAACAAAGGATTTCTTCAGTGATTTTGTTTTTCTGTCTGTCCATCTCACTTTCTATCACCTGTCCATCTCTCTATATACATCTTTCTCTCTCTCTCTCCTCTGTCCATCCCTCTCTTTCAATTTTTCATTTCTCTCCCATGCTAATTCTACAGCAAATAGACTAGAAGGAAGTACAGAGTCGAAATATAAATAAATAGAAGAGAAAAATAGCTTATCCAATACAAAATGAATTTGATCCTCTTCAAGTTTATGCTGCAACCTGGTAATCTTTTTGAGTAAAAAGATATATCTATAGCAGCCATGTATTTGTAGTTTCACAAACCACTAATGATTGGATTATCAATGGAACTTCCTTAATTTTAGTCTTGAACCAAACTAAGCATCTTGTAATAACTAGATAACAAAATTCATTCAACAGCTCACAGATATCCTCTAATCAAGCCAGTGTCAAGTGCATATTTTTTTAAATCAATTTTGGAAGCCAATTAACAAAAATCTACATAACTCTGTTCTGCTTCAATATCAAAAAGGAACAAATTTAAATAAATCAAACTTATGTACAGGTCACAAACTTCATTGTTCTTTGTTTTTGATTTTTATGCACACAAAACATAATCATATGTAGGTCAAACTTTGAAGATCTAATTTTAGGCAATACGCCTATATACAAGCAATAACTTTATAATTTCAAAATACAAACAATAGGAATGACTAGACACAACCCTGGATTTCAAATATTACTTCCATAAATTAATAATTTCATAGCCATAAATTGCCCAATCAGCTGGGGCTGTAGAATAAACCAACTACATCTCTGTAGAGGGGTAAGACTCCCCCCCCAACGAGTACCCTGGATATGACACTAAACAACCTGATGGTGAGGTTCCAGTAATGCTGGAGCTTTATGGAATGCAGAGCACCCCTTCATTGTGATCAATCCCAGGTCTATTCTGGCCTGGAGTGGTATCACATGATAGGGTCCTATCTATGGGTTAAACAGAACTAGACTGTATACTTATGCTAAACTGAATTACTTGAAATAAAACTGTTTTGATATTTAAACTGCATACTTATACTAATTTGAACTGCTTGAAATAGAATTGTTTTGACATGTAAACTGCATACTAATGATAAACTGAATTGTTTGAAATAGAACTGTTTTTGACATTGAAACTGTACTTACATTAAACTGAATTTTTTTGAATAGAACTGTTTTGACATTTAACTATGTATAAACAAAATCTATACTTATACTAAAGTGAATTGTTTGAATTAAAACTGTTTGACTAAACTGAATAGCTTTAAATAGAAATGTTTTTGACAATTAAACTGTACTCATGCTAAACTGAATTGCCTGAAATATGATGATTATTTGTATAAAAATGGATTTGGCATTAAATAACCATTATGATATACCATAAAAGTCAAACAACCAACCAATCATAGCCATAAATCAAGTATTAAGTAAACTTTCCTTCTTGGCAGTTAATAATGGCAAGTGACACAAAAATATTTTTCTCTATTGTATTATTGTGCTGAAAAAATCTCAACTCAATCAAGAAGAAAATTACCGCCAAATTTTCATTAAATTCTGAGGAAAGGTTTAATGAAGTTTAAGAAACAATGAGTCAAGTGTGTCTTGTATTATGGCCCACTCATTTTTATCCTTATAAATTATAAGGTCATTCTCATCCTGGTTGGGCTGAGAACCTTTCAACACCCTAACATCTAGAAAAACTTAGAATCTATTAGGTTCCTGTTGTAACAGCAGTCCATGGTGATATTAATAAACCTCTTTAGGAAGGAGTAAAAGATAGTAATTAGCATTTTATATTCATCTCCATGATAGAGAACTTCAATGATTAACAACTATGTTCAGTATGAATGCAGACCCTCAGCAAAACTATCATTCAGTTGCAGACTGAATTGGAAATGGTTTCATTAAAGCATTTTAAGTAATCTAATAAAAAATTCTCACTGGGTTGCAGTCACATACATGTGAAATCTAATTTGTGTGTGTGTGTGTGTGTGTGTGTGTGTGTGTGTGTGTGTGTGTATATATATATATATATATATATACACACACACAACCTCTTCACCATAAACAGGATGTGACACAAGATCAATTTCTAAGAATAAAGTTGGTTTGACTCTAGAGTTTTCCTTCTCCTAATAAAGTGGTTGTTTAACAAAGCTTAAAAAAAACCCTGTCTGCTCTATTAGTTACCCATAGCTGGAGGAGAAGAGATAGGTTCATGCCTTTCCCAAAGGCATTAGCATCAAGTGAAATGCAAACTGCCTTGTCCAGGACTTGAACTCAAGTCACAAATTGCATTTCCTCTGAGGATAACTGTGATGCTGGGCATGCAGATAGATAGGCAAATCTATTTACTGATAAGGAATTCAACTTGTTTATTTTCACACACACACACACATATATATATATATATATATATATATATATATATATATATATATATACTGTCTAGCCACACTGATGAGTTCTAATAGAATGAAACAGATCTGTCTGTGGATGACTATATATATATATATATATAAATAAATTATTTACAATATGATATATATATCATATTGGAAATAATTTTCTTGGTTTCTTCTTTGAAATATTGGTTTCATATTCTAATCAAGCACCAAGTTTAATATCACAAACACAATTCGAGTTAATTTTTCTATCTTCATCTAATGCCCAATGCTATTAAGCTGAACAATATTGTTGGCATTTCTCTATCTAATTTCAAACTCACTATTATATAACACAACTTTTAGTCCCAATTTTAGTATTATCACTCCATATTAAACCAATAGGTCATATGTAAAATAAATAAGTGGGTATTAACTTCTGAAATCCACCACATCTTGTCCAAACAAATTAGAAAAACATGTGAAAGCATTGAGAAGGATTATTTGAATTGCTATAGATTTATCCATTATAAAAAAGAACAAATGATCTTTCTGTTTTCATTTATTAAGCTTAGCTTGGCTCAAGGCTAGGAACATGAGGCACCTGGTGAGAATTGAACTTACCAACAATGGTTTACTAATCTCAATCAATAATCTTTAGATGAACTTAAAGAAATTGTGCCTCTTAGTACATCTTAGATATATACAATGGGTTAACATTCTTTTTATCTGGATTTTTTAAGCCATCTTTTCATGTTGTATCAGAATGAAAAAAAAGGAGTATCAGTGTGTATTGAAACTTACATACATATTCATTCTTATGAGTAATAAAATATTTCGCATAAAAAGTAACCTCCAGATTTTTTTAAAAAATGATTGAGCACCCTGCTGTAAACCATAATAGATAACACCTGATATAGCTACCTCAGTAAGTGGATTACATTTATTTTTATTCATTTAGACAGAAACATTCAACTCAAATTTGCTAAAATATTTATAAACTGAAATTCTGAGATGAAGGATCATCCTGAATTATTCAAACTAGCATTGTTATCTTTGTTGTAACATTTTCACCAATGTGTTCTTTGACTCTTCAAGTGAACGTTACAAATGTTTTTTTGTCCAAAAATTTCCATAGCAAGCATACATTTCCAGTTTTACAAACCACTGATAGTTGGTTTGCCAATAGGATTTCCTTATTTTTCACCTTAAATCCAACTAAGCATCTTATAGCAATTATCATCAATTTATCAAATCCATAGTTTTAAAAAAATAATGAGCAAAATGTTTGAGAATTTTTACAGTTATAAACCTATTATTAAAAAAAAGTCACAGAGGAAAGTGAATTTTGTTTACCAATCATCCACTGGATACTATCAAAAATAAATTACCAGATGTAATTGAGAGGCTAAAAGTGAAAATTTTCAATGACTTGATAATTAAAAAAAATAATAAGTTACATTACTCTTTAAATTCACTTGGATTTCAGTGTGCTGGGATAGAAAAATAAGGAGTTAGTGAAAATGGCTAAATAGGTAAGTAGATAAATAAGGACAGGAAAATTAAATTAGATGAAAACCTGTCTTACATTATACCTGTTCTTGTGAGGACTTCTACATTATTAAACATAGGCAGAGTTTAATGTTTATGGCCACCTGGTGGTCACTACTTGTAATTATAAATGTAAATAACAGCACTGAAGTATTGACTTTCTGATAACAAAAAAAGTATAGAGGAGGAAAAAACTGAAAACCTTTGATTTCAGGTGAGGAAATTTTCAGATAGATGTTTACTTCAAACAAAAAATAATCTGATGTATATAAAGGTTTCAGCTTAGCATTATGCTTACAGTGTAAATTGAACTACTTGCTAAAAACTTAGAATTCAAAAATTTAAAAGAAAACAAAATATGCTGAAAATATGCTTCAGGAATTCAGTTAGTAACCAGAAAAAATTTGACGGCTACAGCTCGAAGTGTCCTTAAACTATATAATGACAAGAAGACCAAACTCTTAACGTAATACTTTCAGGATCAGACTTTTAACTGCTGAGGTCCTAAGCAATATGAAATGCGAGACCCTTCTCTTAAAAAAAAAAAAAAAAAAAAAAATCAAAATAATCATATTATCTTTTATGAATTAAGGTTAAAGAATAAAAACCAAAATAAAATCAAAATATATTTTAAAAAATGAAGCCCTGAGGGTATGTGGCTCTAAGCTGTAGCTTATAGCAGTGTCTAGCACTGAATAGTTTGCACTTAGATATTTATTGAGAATATGCAATAATTGCTTCAGAGAATATGGACTTGTGTAGATTTTGTTTAAGCTAAGTGAATTTTTTAAGCTATCTTTGGAAGGCTTATTTTTGTCTAACAGGATATCATAAAAAATTACATCTTCCTCCATTATTAATTTTTTACTAGTACTTTTTCCTTAATTTCAGGTGCTTTTTATCACATCTTCTCAGTCATTCTATATTAGTAAACAGTATTGACTAAATAATAAAGAATAAACAAGATTAACTCAGATCCATTTTTTCTTGAAAAAAAAAAATCTTACCATTATAGCTGCTCTACCATTTGACAAGAGCCAACAATGGTTGCAGAAGATCAAATGTAACCACACAGACCTATTCCTTATTCATTAGATTTTATTCATATTAGATGTAGCATTGTCAACCATTAATAATTTTTATCCATACTGTTTACTGATGACCACAGAATAATGTTTCAAATAGTATTGATGAAAAACAAATAAAATTGAAATGAAATAAATACCAATCAAAAATTGGTAATGACTGATAATACTTCTGTTATTTAAAATCATTATATTCATTTTGCACTACATAATATAAAACAAGATATTTTCCTCTTGAACCTCTCTACTTACTTTCTATTGTTATTATTATTATTACTATCCTAACTATTTCAAGCCAGCATATTTTTAATGAATTGTCCTGATTGCTTTTGTATACATGCAACAGACGGTATAATGAAGAAGATAGTTTTACACTATTTTATTCATGTGTGTCTATTCAATCGGAATAGATCATGCATACAATGCAAAGAGACAATTACAATTCCCTTCTGCATTTTTTTGAATAGCATAAATGTGAATAAATAATAAGTGAAAATATTGTGTAACAAAGTCTTGAGAGAAAAGAAAAAATGTAAGGATTTTTTGTGATACTCTTGGGAAATATAAGTGAAAGAGGGTAAGTAAATGTTATATCAGTGGATATGACTGGAATATGTCAAGATTGACTAGAAGGATAACTGAAAAATACACCATCAAAAGGTTTTTTTTTTTAAAAATGGTCATCTTAGTAAAATGTTATCTTTACTTCCCCATAATCAGTCTTGACATGGTTGTTGCATCAGTTATTTCAAACCTTATATTACTGAATTAAGATATCATTTCTCCACTCATGTTCATTAACTGGAAAATTGTAAATAAACTACATGATGAAGCTATATTTTCATCTTGCATTCACATAATGTGATGGAAAATCAAAATGTCTGGTGGTGTTGTAAGGTACAGTTCTGGTAAAGATGTTTTCCCCCAAGACTATGCCTGACTCCGAAGTCATCTACTGAAGGCTTTGTTGGCTTAATTATCATAAAAGAACTCATACTACATATATGTAGTTAGCAAGATTTATGGATAAAGAGTGCTCAATATTGGTGATAAGGTATATCTAAGCCAAATACAGAGTTAATAACACTTGGTCTGATGATTTCATGAGTGAGAAACTGACAGTCACCAAGCACTGTTGGCTCTGTGTCTATACTATCCTAACACACACACATTATTAATAATCTTTAAAACCAAACATGCATCATTTTACTAATAGTGCTCACTATTCAGAATACAGCCGAATGACAGTAAAAAATATCTTTGGGTAAGAATTCAAAATGATTTAAAACCTTGGAAAAAAAAAAAAAAAAAAAAGTTAAAATCCGCCATCACATGTGTCATTGCTCAATATATATATATATATATATATATATATATATATATATATACACACACACACATAGTAGCACCCATATGTTAAGAAGGAATGGAACAGCAGCAAATATTTAAATGATTTTTACTAGAAAAAATTTGCATGTACATTTACGAAATTTTCCCAAAATATACTTGGAACATATATGTATTTATTGCATATAAAGCTTTCTAAAAAAATTTTTACTGTAAATTAATAGTGAACAAAAAAAAAATCAGAAAAATACATTTTGCCCTGGTGAAAAGTTAAGGAAGGCATCATAAATCCTTGTTAGATCAATATATAAACTAAAGAAAAATTCAATATTTAGTGAATTTTCTTTTTCATTGGATTACCTCATTGCATCCTCGACCACATGAGCCAATTAACTTCTTACAAAAGGTGGTTGTGATACTTTCCCATTCTTTTTTCAGAAAACCCCATAAATCATCAATATTTGAGGATTTCTGTTCTGAGCTTTTTCTCGTATGATTTTCTATACATTATCTAGAGGATTCATATCTGGGCTTTGTGGTGGCCATTTCATAACAGCAAGTCCTTCCTCTTGAAGAAAACTTAACAGTTTTAGCTTTGTGGCAAGGTGCATTGTCTTGCATAGATATTTGAGTTTCAACTGTTCCTTTGCATAAATGAGGAAGAACATGCTGGCAAAGAAGTTCTTTATAAACACTAGCGTAATTATTACCATGAAAACGAATAATGGGTCCTATTCCCACTGAAGAAATCATCCTCCACATCATTATGCTCCCCCTCCAAATTTCACAGTTTCCTTTACAAACTGAGGAGATATGTGTTCCCTATTTTTATGTCTTACAAACCTCTTACAATCAGATTCAAACAAGTTGAATTTAGATAACCATACTCCATTGTTCCTCTGCCCACAGGATATGCTCAGTGGTGAAGTTAAGATGAACCTTTTGATTTCTTTGAAATCAAAGGTTTGCAATATGGAATCCGAGCCACTAATTTTTCCTTATTTAACCTATGAGAAACAGTTTTTCAAGAGACTGGCTTTCCTGTTTGCTCACAAAATGTACAAGAAATAGATGTTGGTCTATCAAAATGGTCTTTTAAAGACATTTTAACAATCATCTGATCTTCCTGTTTGGTATTCATAAGAGGCCTGCCAGTTCTCAATTTTGGTTCAAATGTCTTGTCAGCCTTAAATCCACTGATTACACAATAAACAATGCTTTTTGACCTTCGCACGATACTAGCAATTTCAGAATATGATTTGCCTTTTTCATGATTTGCTAAAATGAGTTTTTTCTTCTCAAGTTAAACAATTACATGCTTTCACCTCCATCTTGCTTAAAAATAGTTCCAACGATGTATGACAGTTGACTCTAAATTAAAATTAGCAATAAAGTTGTTTAAAAATTACCTAAATTACTATAATTCAACATAGTTCCTTAACTTTTGACCATGGCAAAATGTATATTTTTGTTTTTTTTAGTTCACTATTAATTTAGTGTAAAAAAAAAATTAAAATAAATTTTAGAAAACTTTATATGTTAAAAATACATATATATTCCAAGTATATTTTGGGAAAATTTCAGAAATGTACATGCAAATTTTTTCAAGTAAAAGTCATTTAAATATTTGTTGTTGTTCCATTCCTTAACTTATGGCTACTACTGTATATATATATATATATATATATATATATAAGAAGTAAAGGGACATAATTACACCAATATAAATACTGAATACTTACATATAGATATGGAATGGAATAATTCAAACAGACTCTGACTATCAGTTATCATTTCAATTGTGATCAAAAGTCATTGTACAAGACATTAGAAAAAATGAAATTCACAAAATAGTTTCATATTCAAGTTAGTTGAAAGATTTGAATTTATGATTTTATTTTGCTAGTTAAAAAAAAAAAAAGGAAAAGTTTTTTGAATAGGATACTTATTTTATTTAACTTTATCCTTCTCTTCATCAGCTACAAATTCACCTGATTATCTCCTCCCTATCATTATTTTTAAACCAAGTGCATTATCATCACTTACACCTATGCTCACCTTTATCAGTAAATTAATAACTTCAGCTTAAAAATTTCCACCATGTAGACATAGAGTCTGCCAATTTGTTGACAAAAATTTCCTATTTCTACACTTAGAATTTTTAACATCTAACAGTCAATCAGTACCCAAAACTCTTTTTTTCATGTTCTATGGTTACTTTTAGCTTGAGTTACTTGCTACATATTGCAGTTCATAATACTTTGGTTCAGCATGTATTCCACATAAACACACACAGAGTTAAGAGAATTAGAGTTTCAGCTTTTATATTAAAAAATTGATTTAATAATTGATTTTAATGAGTTATCAAGGGTTATTTTATACCTTTTATGTAAGGGAATTGTGTAATGTGTAGAGTTATATTTACTTTTTTCGTGTAGTTGTTTCCTAAGTTTTTTGTACAGTTATATATCAGGTATTCCTATGCACCGGGACATTGGCCCAGCGGTTAGAGTGTTCGCCAATGGCCCGGGAGACCTGGGTTCAATCCCAGGTCGAGTCATACCAAAGACTTTAAAAATGGAACTTGATACCACCTTGCTTAACACTCAGCATTATAAGGTACGGTACAAGGGTAAAGTGGAGCAATCCTGGGAATGGAGTAGCGCCCTCCCCTACACCTTGGTGTAGTAGCTATCGAAAAGGGAGCCTTCGGGTCACCCTCGACTATGGTCGCTAACTTTACTTTTACTTATTCCTATGCAATGCAAATAATTTGTATATAGTGGTATTTTTTTTCAAGTATTCTTATGTAATGCTAACAATTATATGGTTTCAAGTAGTTATATCTAGTTAATAATGGTCATTTGTTAGCATATGATTTCAAGTAACTAATAATAATCCTTAGTAAACAATTATAGCTTCAAGTATTCTTAACCCAAATAATTTTCAGTTATAAGGCATCAAGTATATCTATCAAATGCAAATACTTTTTTTAAACTGATCTATTTGATCTATAAATGGGGTCCTAACAAGTATTACCACTGCAGGTCAAAGTGGACTTGGGAGTAATGGCAATGAAGGGATACTCCACACTCCCGAGATGCAATTTAATTTCATACTCAGAACACTCAAAAATTTTAAACTATTTTAAGTGGGAGGAGAATAAGCAGACAATATATAAAATAAGTAGTTTTTGATCATTGTTTGATACCAATAAACAAGTTAGAAAAGTGTTTCACACATGAATAACTGGGGGGAAAATTGTTTCAATTTTGTATTGCAAAACATTAATTTTAGCAAGTATTTTCTTTCATCTTTCTATTTTACCATTTTTTTGTTTATTTTTCTTATTTAATCTTAATTCACATGGTATGTCATTTTTACAACAAGAAATATCATATTTAACAGATAATAATAAAGGTTTAACTTCAGGTAAAGCTTTAATTCATGTCCTTTTTGTTGCCTTGAGGGAAGCCTAGCTATTTACACAAGAAGCTTTTTGAACCAAATTATGATAGCAATTGGTATTACAGAAATCTAAATCACACCTTTAACTGATCATCTTCCATATCTCTACTCTGTTACTTCATTTGTAATAATAATTTTTTTACAGACAAGTAGTATTAATAGGATTCATGTTTTAAGATGAAACTTCATCAATCCTTCATTTTGACTAGTAATTTTATGATTTAATTTTTTTTAATTGGTAAAGCAGCTGGTATGGATAACCAAGATTCCATGAGGCAATACAAGACATGAGCTCAAATCCCACAAATATTTTATCCTTTTTTTCATATATATATATATATATATATATATATATATATATATATATATATATATATATATATATTGTGTGTGTGTCTGTGTGTTTATATACACTATTCCTTTCTGCTATAAACAATATGCCCCAAGTGATTTGCAAGTTCAAAAAAAGGGGAAAAAATAAAAAGAGAGAGAGACAAAGAGACAGAAGAGACAAAGAAAGAAAAAACAAACAAAATTTAAGCAGAAAAAAAAATACAAAGACATGCATGTTTCCCTAACATTTAGGAAATTTCAATAGTATACAAACCAAATACAATGTGAACCTTTTAATGCTAACTTTTGCAACAATTTCAAAGGATATAGTGAAAACCTATATGTTAGGCTAAGTCACATTTCTTTTTCTTGTAAGAACTCATAAACGGATCGATGGATTATCTCAATCAAAATGAAAAACTTTCCAATATTAAACAAGGTAAGCAACAAAAGTATCTTCCTCAAGGGTTAATCAAAAAAATCTGAAATATTTGTATGGTGTAGTGTATTGTTAAAATCATCCCTATCTATACTTTCAATGCATGCTGGAAGGTTAGCAAAATAGTAGAAAAGCTTCATCAAAATAAAACAAAAATTAATTTCTTTTTTGAGGATCATCATATTTTTCCTCCTGGGTCCCAAGAGCAAATTCAAGAACAGAATTTTACTTCACAACTTGTGGTACATTAATAATTAAGAAAAACACAGAGACCTGGTGATTTCAGTTTGAATGCTGTTAAAGCTTTCTAAATGAAATTAAATAATACTTGAAACATTATTATTTATTTTGACTAGTATTTTTTTCATTTTCAACTGTTTTTTTTTTTACATCACAACACACTGATAATTCTAAAACAACAAGGGAGGAACCAATTGAAAATAAAAGAAGCTCTCAGTGAGACTACTATTCTCTTTGCTTCAAGGAAGCCGAGTTAAATGCACTAGCTGCTCTAGCACCTGAGATATGAAGAGCCATTGGTTTACAGAAGCTCAAAATCAAACCTATAAACTCATCTCCTATTCTGTTTCTCAATCTCTTGGCACCAATTTTTCTCTTTTATTTACAGCAGTAGTATCTTCTTTATTTTTATCCATTGTTAATGATTAAATTTTATTAGTATTTTCTGTCATCTTTTCATTTCATTGCAACTTTTTTTCCATCATTCAACACTAACTCAAAAGATTTAGAATTTTTTTTCATTAGTTAAAAAAAAACAAAAAAAAACATTGAGATTTTGGAAGTTGAAAACCAATTCAGATTTTGAAATTATTCATTTTACCATTCTGTGAAAGTTATAGGTTGTAATAAAATTACAAAAAGGAAAAAAAAAAAAAAGAAAAAAAAACAATTCCTTAAAAGGTCATGAGAGTTTCCAACTCATGAATGAAAAATACAAAATTAGTTCTTAAAAGTCACAATCCAAACTAGCTCAATTATATTTGATTAGGGAAACTTGCAAGGAAACAGGATGTATTTTTGTCAAGTGACTATATTACCACAATTTAAGTACAAAAATTGTTTGATTTCTCAGATTAATTGTCATTTTTTTTCTTGTTCACCCTCAAATGAAATTTCATACAAATCACTTGTTTTCTGGCAATATCCATTAAATTCTTTAAAAAATAAAAATATGAGGTTGAAATAAATTAGCATTTTAACACCGTGGCACAATGTATCACTGATCAAAATTACAGACCCCCTTCCACTTGACCCATAGAACCTTTTTATGGACCATTTGTATCCTTCAGTTTTAATTTTGTTGGGTTTTATGGCATATCAACCTTTGTAGGTTATTTAATGCCAAATCCATTCGCATACAAATGAACAGTTCAATTTCAAACAATTCAGTTCAACATAAGTAAACAATTTAATTATAAAAAACATTTCTATTTAAAGCAATTCAGTTTAGTCAAACAGTTCTAATTAAAACAACTCAGTCTAGTATAAGTATAGATTTTGTTTACACAGTTAAATGTCAAAACAGTTCTATTTCAAGCAATTCAGTTTAGCATAAGTACACAGTTTAGTTCTATTTGACCCATAAATAAGACCCTATCAGGTGCTACCACTCAGTGCCAGAGTTGACCTGGGAGTGATGGCAATAAATGGGTACATTGCATTCCCCAAAGTTCCAGCATATCATATATCCAGGACACTCATTGGGGGAGTCTTACCCCTCTGCAGAGAAGCAGTCAGAATATTCTACACCCCCAGCCAACTGGGCAACCTTCAGTTTTAGACCTCTGTTTTAGTCCAATCAAATGCTCAGTAAAGGCATCTGTTTAACCTCTTGCTAACTAGATACACAGGTGTTAAATGCACCCCAACAACCAAAAGTGCAGGCTAAAAATTATACTCTACATACTTTGCAATCCAGTTGAATAGAAACAACATACTACTTCAAGTCATGAATAATACAATGGTAGTGTCATTGAAAACAGGTACAGCAGACGTCTTTGCCACAGTTTTTTCATCTATATATAAGTAAAGTAAAAGTAAAGTTGGTGACTGTAGTTGAGCGCAACCTGAAGGCTCCCTTTTCAATAGCTACTACACCAAGGATTGCTCCACTTTACCCTTGACCGATACCTTATAACACTGAGTGTTAAGCAAGGTGATATCAAGTACCATTTTTTGAGTCTTTGGTATGACTCGACCTAGGATTGAACCCTGGTCTCCTTGACTATTGGCGAATACTCTACTCATTAGATCAATGGCCTGGTTCTAATCTATCATCATGTCGTGCTGGTAGCACGGACATCCCTGACCCTCTCTCGCCACTCCTCCCTTTCGTTCATCGCCCCAGGCAAGTCTTCAGGACAACATCCAGTATCCTCACATAGCTGCTGAAAAAAAAAAATGAAACGCTTCACGAATTTGCATGTCATCCTTGCGCAGGGGCCATGCTAATTTTCTCTGTATCGTTCCAATTTTAGTATTTGTACCGCCGAAGCTGGTATTCTTAAGATTGGAATTTGAAAGAGTTAAATACACCTCGCCAGTAAAAAGAAGTTTTCTGTCATCAAGAACCTGTTAAAATACTCTGATCATTTTACATCATAACATTCAATCTATCACTATCAGATAAGGAACATTACTTATGAGTGGACCTGATATCTCTTCCTACTCATAATGATATCATTAGTTACATGAACAACAAATTAAGAGAAACACTAAACAATACAACAGTCATCATCACAAGAATACTATTATCATGCTCACTTCAAATTAACATTTTTATCACACCTAGAATGAATCAACAAAGGTAATATACCTTTAAAAATCTTTTAAAAAATAAGATAAATAAAATAATCCAATCTTAATATTGGTTTGGATTTATCGGGTCTAGCACAAGTACTGAATTAAAATTATGTATTTTTCAAAGAAATCATATCCTTTATCTTACTGAGAATATGGATTGACTTCAATGGCATGTTAACCTGTCCAGGGTTATGTTGTGCATAAAGTTTAGGGGGAAATGTTCATTATATGTTCAAATCTATATTTTTTGTGAAGTAATTTCATAAGGCTTCTTTTGCTTGTTTTCTTTTTGCATATGGTTCTAATAAATATAAATAATTTTCAAATAAATTTGACCCATAGATGGGACCCTAACTGACACTATCAAACCAGGTCAGTAGACCTGGTAGTAATATTAATGAAGGGGTACTCCACACTCCCTAGATCTTCAGAACTAGATCTCCACTATAAGATGCAGTTAAGTGTCATACCCAGGACTCCACTTTCTTTTGGGGTGGGAATAGTCTTAGCCCTCTGCAGGGGATACAGACAACATATTATTAGCCCCGCTGAGAGGGCTGCCTTCTGAGAAGAATAAAAAGCAATTTAGCTATAAAATTTCCAATTTCAAGCTTGGATTTTATCTCAACTTGAACATTTACTGCAAAAAGTAAAGACCAATCAGCTATTAAACTTTTATCAAGACAAGCAACAGACTGAAATCACATTTGACAGCTGATGGAACATCTAATGAAGCCAATCAAAACTTGGCTGATGTCTGGACTTATCAGACTGACTCTTATATATATATATATATATATATATATATAAATAATTCCAACTCAAATTTAGAGCTTTACAAGAGATTTTGATACATCTTATTTTTAGATACAGCATTATCAACTATTACCATTATTATTTTTTACTCATTTTCTTTGATCTTTTTTTTTTTTTTTTTTAGTTACTTTTTATCATAACTCAGTCAAATCTATAGTAATGAGAAAATGCTGATAGCTTATCCTTTATTAGTTTTTATATAAATTGAAAGCATAAATGACTTTCAATAAAATAAAAGCAACTAAAAAATTAATATCAAAAGAAAAATACTAGTTAAAATAATAAATCATGGAAATGCAACAATTAGTATAAACAATATTTAGTTTATGTTGAACAATATAAATTAAACAGAAACTAAACTACTGAGAGAAATATTTTTGCTCATTTAAAACTGTTAATAAAAATAATTTCCCTTTTAATGCCCTAATTTTCTTCAATGCTTCATCAACAAAATATGACAATTTTTAAAATTTAAATAGAAAATCTTGGAGGACTTGACAAGTGTTGAAATGTATAATATATAACTGCATTCTGCCATCTTTAACTGCATTAATGTCATGACATAAAAATTTCATGTATACATGTTTGCTTTCAAAGTAGTTAAATCTTTTAGAATTAAAAAATTAAACAATCTTTCGTTACAATTCTAATACTGTGGTAATATTTCAACAAATACGAGACAGCATTACAGAAAGCAGTTTGCTGGGACTAGTGCAAAGATGAAGTCATCATGATGAGAGCCGGTGTGCTAAGAATTAATTTTCTAGTATATATTCTTAGGTATGGGAGGGGGTTATATTTTACTTAGTTGAGTTTATTTATTCCTTGCCTCTTATAATTGTGATGTACACCAAATCCAAAAGATGAAGATCAGTAGATAGTTACAAGAGTTTTAATACAGACGTTGCTGTAATTGTATCCCTTTTAGCAAAACAGAAGAGAATTATAGTTATTTATCAATACATTTACAAGTATATAACAGTTTGATTGTATCCAAAATAATAAAGATTGTTCATGATGATTAAAGATGTTTCATGACCTGATAAATTTTGCAAAGTTTAACTAAAAAAAAAAAAAGAAATCTTTAATATCATTATTATTACAGATTACTACCTTTTCCAAAATAGTTGCTAAATTTTATGCATGAAATATATATGCAAATGTAATAACTATTATAGTATGAAGGTTGTATGATTTATAAAAAAGATAAAAAATATGTTTAATTTTTTTTAGATCTAAGATTTCCAGTTGTAACAATGTAGGAAAGAGGACTCATGCCTTTCTGAAGAGCATTAGCACAAAGCGAACACAAATAACCTTATCCAGGATTTGAACTTGGCTTGTTGATTCTATTTTCCCCTAATAATCATTGTTATATGTGTGCGTGTATATATATATATATATATATATATATATATATATATATACACATATACACACAAATGTATATACACCTGTATAGATGAAAATGATACATATACACACATGCATGCACACCTGTATAGATGAATTATTATATATATATATATATATATATATATATATATATATATATATATATATATATATACATACACACACACACACGAAAGAGATAAAATATGTTTGAAAAAACAATGCAAATAGATTAAATAGATTATATATATATATATATATATATATATATATATATACACACACATACATACACACATGAAAGAGATAAAATACGTTTGAATAAACAATGCAAATAGATTAAACACAAAACAAATTTTTAACAAATAAACAAGAAATAATGATCATATTAGAAAATAAATATCATGTCTTTTGTATCAGAGGTTTGTTGCAACCATCTAAGTTTCCTTTTGCATGAAAGATCAAAAGGCAAGACTATTTTATGACACTGTGTGCTGCAGTTGTAAAATGACTCAGAAAGTGGAGAGAGCAGCAACACAAACAAGAATAATCCACATAGAATAGACATAGTACAAGCTGTCACAAAATCAATAATAAAAAGAACTAAGATTTTTCTTCTTCTTCCTCGGATATCTTCCAATTACAAAGTACTAATATTAACATCACTGACACAGTTTCACTACATGCAATGGTGTGTTTTGCATTTTTTTTATTATGATTCTTCATTAATTTTAAGATACAGTTTTGATTTTTAACTTATACAAATAATGACAAAAACTTTATAAAAACAATGATGAGCACCTTATGGTGTAATTGTTAGCAAGTTAGTCTATAAAAATCAATATTTACAGTGGTGTTTTTGATTTTCACCATGTGAAACCTAGTGTCAAATCTAAGCTATTTTGAAATAACTGGTTTCTACCAAATCAAAGTTAAGTAAAGACAAGCGTTTTAAGTATTCAGGTGGGTAACCACTTTACTAACAGCAGGTACTGTAAAGAGCCTGAGATTTGTGAGCTAGACTAAGCAAAGCTTAGAAAATAACTACAATAATTTGAAAGGACATTCATTCATCCTCTAAATAATAAAGTCTTTTTTAAATTTTTGAATGCAATTTTAATGAATATATTTCAAGATTGCTCCATAAATTTTACTAAGATTCAAGATTGTTTGGTTTTTGTATGATATCTGAAAATTATCAAAAATCAGTTACTGTCATAGGAAATGGATTGTAACCAGAGTTCAAATCCTGGACAAGGTTGTTTGCATTTCTTACAGTGCTGATACCCTTGAGAAAGTTTTGAATCCATCCACTCCCCCAACAGCTATTAGTAAATAGTAAGGCTGACTAGGCTCTTAAACAATTATATGGCAATCAGTCTCAAAGAGTTCAAATCATTTGTACTCTGCTTAAAAATTGACTGCTCATGTTTGGATAAATGCATATCTGTTTGGTACAATTTACATGTTTGGATAAATGCATATCTGGAGGTACAATTTGAATGTATCAACTTTATATAAAATATAAAGTTGATACATTCAAATTATACAGGCACAAGTTTCCAACATTATCTGGAGAGGTCATAATAATAGCCATACAAACTAACTTGATTTTTCCTTATAAGCCAATTAAGATTATATTAGTAAAAATAATGAAAGTTTAAGTAACAATTTTTTTTTAACAAAAAGAAGTTTAGGATTTTTCTGAATCGTTTGCAATGAAAACAAAAGCTATTATCAGGTATAAAGTTTTTAAACATTAAATATGACAAGTAGAAATTCACAAAGGTCAAGGTTAGTACCATTTTCAGAACAGTTTTATTTGAATAAGTAATTTAACTATAGAAGCAATCAATAAACAATCATTCATTTATAAATATCCTAAAAGACCAGATTGGAAAATAGCAATTATTTGATATAATTTTTAAAGCTGAATATATAAATTAGTTCTTATTGACTTGGTTGGTGCTAAGGAGGATATTCAATCGAATCCCCATTCACCAAGGTCCTATATTAGCATATCCATGATACACTAAAACTGAATAAATGGTAGGAAAGACAAGATAAGCTCACTTACAGATACATAGGAACATTTAATATATAATATACATACAATAATACCCTAATGTGTCACAACATCCTCATAAAGTAAGGAACCCGAAGTTGGTTAAGATATAAGGATACTATCAAACGTAAGTTTAACACTAGAAAAACTACAAATTACAGATGCACAACAATTAGTTTGACAAAATCATTTCATACAATATGTAACATACCTTAAAATAGATAATTATTTTATTTCTATACCTATTCTATAATTCTGATGGTGTGAAAAAACCCAAAAAAAAACATGACACACTTTGCAAAAAAAGAAAGTATTACACAAACTGATATCTGGGTAAAAAATTCCATTTAAAAAAATGCAAAAAAATTAAAAACATCCATACTACTTGAAAATAACCAACCAATATTACAATGCCTAGTCAAAAGAAAAAACAGTGACAGAATACCTTAAGCTAAACATAGGAGTGTTCAATATATTAAGTAGAGCGAAATTCAAATGCTGATTATGCGTACTTAGTGTAGACAGATTATATATATATATATATATATATATATATATATATATATATATATATATGACTGCCACATGTTGACATGATTGTCATCTTTACCACCAGAATTACAACTCAAGCATCCTAATAACTAATTAAACTTGTGAAAAATATAGATACCTAAGGTAATAAGGTATAATGACCCAGTTGGTAGAGTGTTCGCCAATGGTCTGGGAGACCTGGGTTCAATCCCAGGTCCCGTCATGCCAAAGACTTTAAAAATGGTCCTTGCTTAATACTCAGAAATATAAGGTACATAGCACCCTCCCTTACACCTCGGTGTAGTAGCTATTGAAAAGTACTTAAGACATCTGTACATTGTTGGATTATAGTGAAATATGCAGTACATGTTGATGCCTGAGCTTCCATCTCCAGTTCTAAGTCCGAAGTTAACTTGCTGAAGTTGCCTTCATCATGGCTTTGTTATGAGAATTGAGCCTCTTCTACCTATATATATATATATATATATATATATATATATATATATATAGGTGATCATGGTGTAATGGTTACCATTATAGGAAATGGACATGGCAGACCCAAGTTCCAATTCTTGATGAGGTTATTTGCATTTTACATAGTGCTACTACCCTTAGGAAAGGTACAATCCAATTATTTTCCCAACAGCTATGGAAAAATAGTCAGACAGACTGGGCTCTTTAACCTTGCTATGGCAACTGGTCTTGGAGAAGGAAAACTGAATTCAAACCTGTTAAACTCTACTTTAAAAAAAATTGACCTTGTGTAGCATCTTGCTTATATATATATATATATATATATATATATACACACACACACAAAATTATGGTTGAAATTTAATACTAAAAGCATTTTTAATTTGTAAAATACAGTGCTCTCTGTCCAAAAATGCAGAGCAATATCACAATACATCAATTATAATATAGAATAAAAGAGGTTAAAAACTTTCAGGTGGTCAAACCTCAGATGAACCACTATCAACATGTGAAACTCAGAGACATGAGTTTTTATCCCATTTAATTCTATTTTATAATTGATAATATTGTGGCATATATTGATTAAATACAAGTTTCTTATCTACTATGGATATAAGTGTAAATACTATTGTAAACAAACTGAAATATTCTCATTATAACACAAAAAATAAATAACTATAGCTTTAAACTTAATCTACACTGCTGAGAACATGAGGCTCATTAAAATTCAAAAAATGCAAAGGCTTAAATGTATTTTGAGACTTTATAACAAAATATTTCTGCTTTTCCCATTTTAAGAGTTTCTTTTTCTGACAATCTTTTTTTATGAGCCATTTTAGAAACCCTAAGCTGGATATCTCTGGCAAATTAAGAAGGTTAAACAAAACAAAAGGTTTCTATCTTGAAAAAATAAAAAATGCATTCAAGTGAAGGTCATTCATGAGAAAGAAATTTTGCAAGTTATTCTAACCAAAACAAAGTAGTCACACAGAAATGTATATGACTGTTACTTCAATTATATTTGTGTATAATGTAACCTCTAAAAACTAAGCCTTCAGTTCAGCTTTCAAAATGCTTTCTTTCTTTCTACCACTATTATTATAATAATAATAAAAAATAAAAAATAAAGATTAAAAAAAAAAACAGGATACACAGTCTGAACCTTTAACTCAAGTAAAAAAAAATCTGTATTCATTTTTATAAAACAGCAGACCTTCACAAATCTGTCATTGTCAAGTCAGATTTGTGAAAATGCCAAATCACAGAAGAATCATAATTAAACAATAGCTAAACACCTCACGTGTAAAATAACATGTAAATCAATACAAGTTAAGTAATAAGGAAACAGAATATTGAATGAAAACTGAATTAAGTTTTAATAAAATAATGTACTGTACAGGTAAAATAAAAGATATAGCAATTTTTCTTCGCTTCTTTATTTGATTCACTATACAAATCAATTTACAATATTTATTTTGACAAAAATATATATAACCAAAATTTAATACTAAAAGTGCTTTTAATCAATGAAATACAGTTTCTATGCATAAAAATGCAGAGTAATATCACAATATTTTCAACTATAAAATAGAATAAAAGATAAAAACTCAGCTATCTTTATAAGCTTTTCACCAAACACATGGTCCTTTTTTTTTTAACAGGCGTTCAATGTACAGAGAACAAGTCATAAGTATTTGAGTAAGCAGAAAATCTTTTCATTGTCTAAGATTACAAAGGCCATTAAGGAATTTGAGTATTGATTTACTAGTTTGTTTGCTTTTCCAAACAGTAATGTGTATTTGCTTTTTCAATATTCTTCATTAATCATGAACAAGCTTTTTTGTTGTTGTTGTTGTTGTTGTTTTTTCTTTCATTTAATTGTTTTCTGTTAAACATCTTTCAGAAATTTATCATCCAAAACCATAAGTATGAAAGCCTTCTCCGTGGGGCTAAAAATACACCAACTGTATCCACTTCAGAGGGATAAGACCAACTCTCCAGTCCTCCCACCTAGTGGTGTCCTAGATATGACAATAAACTGCATTCAGTAGTAAGGTTCCAGTTCTAGAGCTTTAGGTCCAGGAGTGGTAGTACCTGTTAGGGTCCTATCTATGGATCAAGTAGATTTGGTTTGAAAATTATTAGAATTGAATAGTATTACATGGAATAATAACTGTGTACAAATTATTAAGTAGAAATAATTGCTTGAAACCATATAATTGTTTGCAAATTATTTGTATTAGATAATAATACTTGATATAATAACTGTGTGAAAACAAATAATTATAGACAAATAAGTGCAATTTTAAAAAGAAAAAAGAAACTGCAATAAAACATTGAAAATATAGTTGTGATCACAATCAAACAATTCCAAATGATTTGTCTAAATTTCTGAGATGAAGCTTGATAATTCTTATCACTTAGAATATTCAGACTAGTGCTTTCACCTTTATTGCTATAGTCACAATGTTCCAGAAGATGCATCCTTTGGCCTTCTTCAGGTGTTTCGTGTCGTTCTTGGGAGACCACATGGAACTTTCCACCAAACCCTTTATGTAATCTACAGAGGTAGATTTTTCTAATTCTGTCAACCATGACCGGGTATAAGCGCTAAGTTATAGTAAGTATTCCTTGTTCTCCTGTAGTTAGGATTGAACCGGCAACCTCCAAATGATTTCACTTAAAAGCACTTTTAACCAAATGCCTATATCCATTGCACTATGTGTCCTATTTACTATAGCTTAACACTTGTATTTGGTTATGGTTAACAGAATTAGAACAATATACCCTCATAGAACACATAAAGAGCTTGGTTCTAAGTTCCATGTGCACTCCCAAGTTCAACATGAAATACTTGAAGAACGCATTGGTTGAAACATTGTGAATATAACAATAAAGATGAAGACAATAGTCCAAATATACTCTAAATGATAAAAAAATTACAAATGAATCAATTTTGGCATTAAATAACCCATAAGGAGTTGATATGCTGTTAAATAAACCAGACCATATAATCATGTATAGTTTTTGATAGGAAGACTTGATACCATATAACAAAGCAAGATGAAATGCAGGCCTTATGTTGACTAGAAAAATTGTTGCATAATATTCTTATTTTTAACAACTCTGAAACCAAAATCATTAGAAACAAATTCCCAGTCTGTTCAAATACTTAAGTACTATGACACGTGTGTGTGCATGCGTGCAGACATAAGTCACACTGTATTTAATATATAAGTAGATGATCAAGAGAATTAGGGATTAAACTAATAAGTGTGAGTTTCTAATATAAAGAACAGCCTTCAGAGACATGTGAAACATAGAATATTATTATTTCATACTGAAAAGCAAAATGATCTTTTGTTGGTCCACTGTCTATACAAGTGGAAGGTAAATACACAGCACTTGACCAGATGATTACTCTCTCATGCTCACAATTATACACACATACACACTTTGATATAAAGGCCTTCTTTAACCTAATTCTACAGCGTTCATGTACAGATTATTATTTTGCAAGTAGTTATAGATTCATTTCTTCTCTCATGTAAAGTACTCAACATATTAAGTTGTACAAACACAACAGGACAAACAGTATCTGCTAATGTAGCTCAGAGCTTACTGAATGCTACTGGATGGTATATAGCCTACAGTTCAAACTAATACCTGTTCAATGAATCTCATCTTACCAAATGTCATTTTTTCTGGTCCATCTGTTTATCACAGGCATCACTCCAGAATGTCAAGGGTTATGATGACCAAATTTTTATAATTACTTCAGGAACTCTGAAGCATTTTTTTTTCATTTCAAAACATTTTAGGCTTTTTAGCAAGAGATTCAATCTATAATGTAAGTATAATGTAAAACTGTGCTATTAGTTTGTGTTAGGTTAGCTAAAATAAATCTGTATTTTTGTTTAATTGTATTAAGTAGAGATTTACCTGAAATTTTCCTAAGAAGAAACCAAAGTTACTTTTTTTGGTTCATGATGTTTTCAAGTTACTAGACAATAAAACTTTAAAAAAATATGTACATATAATAAATTACTAAATAAAACAAGTAAATAAATGCAAGTTATGTTTACATAACTAGTACAACCAAATTGCCACTAGAAATTTATCAATGTAAAAATCCTTACAAAACAATTTGGAGTTACTCATTTAAAATCTTGACTGTAGGACAAGTTTTCAGTTTGTAGAATTCATCTAAGTAAACTAACCCACAAAATAAAACAATGTATTTCCTTTATATTATGCATATAATAGTCAGATTTTGCTGGTGACATTCACGTTAATTCCTGACCACTGACCATTCATTTTTCCCTCAATTTCATTGTGCAATGGATCTACAACTACAACTTGCTCCAGCAAATTTTATGTCATAAATTTCAAAATACCATTTTTTTGCTTTTATTTATTCATTCAGCAAGAAATATTCAACTGAGAAGTACTAAAAATGACTAAAGGACAGTGGTCAACTAGTGGTAAAGTCAGTGGGCATAGATAACAAAAACTAATTATTTCTACAAGGTTCAGAAGCAGTCTGTGCTAAAATACAGCTATTTCCTTTAGTTTCCCTACCTCCAGAATTATCACTGGATATAATCATTAGACAAAGGATCAATGCATTTGTTTAATAAATCCTAACTATGATAAACAGCTACTTATGAATATTTAAATATATAATAGACAGTTTTGTGCTTATTTTCACATATTAAGAGAACAATACATCAGAAAAACCTTTACAGTTTTTTTAATGAGCAAAGACAATTAAATATGAATTTAATTGATTATTTTAATTCTAAACAGACCCATTTGATTCATAGATATGTCCCTAACAGGTACTACCCATATTTACCAACCCCTCCACTCGGGCAGGTTATGATACAAGGTCAATTTTTAAGCAGAGTTTAACAGGTTTGAATTCAGAGTTTTCCTTCTCCTAGACTAGTTGCCTCACCAAGGCTGAAGAACCCAGTCTGCCCTACTATTTACCCATAGCTGGAGGGAGAATAATTAGATTCATACCTTTTCCAAGGGTATTAGTGCTATGTGAAATGCAATCAGCCGCATCCAGGATTTGAACTCGTGTCACCATGTTCATTTCCTATGACGATAACCATTACACCAAAGGCACCTCCAACAGGTACTACCACTCCGGGTCAAAGAGGACCTGGGAATAATGGCAATGAAGGTATACCCCAGAACTCCTCTAAAAGTGAAATCTTACAATCAGATGCAGTTTAGTGTCATACCTAGGACACTCCTTTTTTAGGAAATGAGGAGTGTCTTACCTCTCTGGAGTGGATACTGTCAACATATTCTAAGCCCAACTAACAGGGCTAGAATATCCATTTGAACAACTCCTCTAAGTTTTGACAATTAAACATCCTTCCTCATAAAACATTTGGTGAGAGAGTCTTCATGGCATAGTGACTAACATGCCAGACTGCAACATTGTATTGAGTTTGAACTCCATCATCGTGTAGCGCTGCTAGTATGGATCTTCCTGACCCTCTCTTATCACCCGTCTCTATCATCCATCACTCCCAAGAGGTCTTCCAGGCTATATCCTGTATCAGCGCAGAGCTGTTATATATACGTTCTAGCTGGTCATCCTACCTTGACTTGTCCATTTGAAGGGGGCCACAGGAGTATATTGCTTATGAGTTCATCCTTACTTCACCAGCAGTGTCCTGCATGTCTGGTTCATCTAACTTGGATAGTTTGAACTCCAGTCATGCTATTACATTCACTTTCAGACTAATACCCATGAGAAAAGCATGAACCCTCTTATCCTTCCATCTATGGGTTGAATAGTACCAATACCACCCTTCTAAAATGATAACTTTGGCATTAAATAACTCATTAACTTTGATATGCCATTAAATAAAGAAATCAAACCAAAGGCAGTCTAAAAGAAAGGAAAGCCTCATTCTATTGACAAAGTTATTGTTTATTCATGGACTGTAAAATGAGTTAGTTAAATTTGTTTTGATATTTTCAGGCATACCTGTAGGACCTTTCTTCATAGATCAAATTCAGAGCACATGTTAAACTTTGATTCCTACTTTAAAAAGCTATTCTGATGTAAACAGCAAATAGCTAACTATGGATTTCCAACAAGCAGAGAAAGAATAAATGATTGAAATTCATTATCAATCATGAGTTATATACCCTTTGTTTTTGCAACTGACCATCCTCAACTGTCATTCAAAACCAAACTGAGGAGAAGGAGGAGGATGTTAAAGCAATCTTACAAATATAATGACAAAATAATGATAACTAAAATAGCTGTTTTCTTAAAAACTTTCAGCTACATGCACCCTTAATGAAACCAACATAGAAAACAACTTGAGAGTGGAATGTAACAGCAATTTGAAACCATCTTCTATTTGGAAACAATTTAAAAAGAAAAAAAAAAAGGACTACTGAATTAAAATAGCAACTTGTGAATTAACATCTGGATGCACTTAATGAACACAGTTCAGAAATTCAATGCTAAACACTGGCTGTCTTGGGGAAGGCAGACACTAACAAGGTAAGTTCCACATATCTACATCTCAAAGATATCAGGTCTCCAATTTTACTATACATACAGCTTACAAACTGAAAGCAGCAAGCTAATTTTATCAAGTAGCCAAGGATCTTGTTATCTTCTATATTCATCAAAATAGCTCATAAAGCAAACAAAAGAACGACTTTTTTTTTCCTTTTGATGAAGACAATTCAAGAAGAAAGAAATCTATTCTCACCAATTTCAAGTTATCTTCACTTAAAAATCACTAAAAAGAATACAAACAAAAGGCAATCGAATGAATGAGTGTCATTTCTTATCTCAACTGTCTGAGAACAATATATAACCTAAGTTTTCAAAATCTTGAGTTTTCTAGAAAATAATGTATCTAATGATTAAGATATAATTTCATTATAATTGGTTTCTCATCTTATTGCCACCATTGTTTCCCTTTGATTTTTTTTAAATACCTTTAAAAAAGCATGAACAATACAAATTAGATATTTTTATGACAGCACAATGTGATACATTATTTTTAATGTAACAGTATACCCACCAAATACTGTATTTTTTGTGGCTTATCTAGAAATTGCTTGGTTCTATTAACAGGTAGCCAAGATAAGCCCTAACTCCTGACCCTATCTTTTCTGTACAATCTAGAGATACTACAAGATTAATGGACCCCCAAATCTTCAGACCATTATCATTTGGTCTCCAAGCTTGAAAAAGTTAGAAACCAAAAGAGAGAAAAACATAGAGATCAGAATTAGTGAAAACTTTAAAAAAAAGACACACACTTGCGCACACACACACACACACACACACACTTTTCTTTGTAGGGATGAAGGTGTGCTATTCAGATTTCACCCACCCTCTGCATACAGATACAAGTGATTCCAGTAGAGTAAAGTGACCAAATCTGATAGACTACTAGTTACTTAAAAAACAAATATAAAAATAAAAAGATAACAACAAGAGAGAAATAACAGAAGCAGAGCCAGATTTAGGCCTTATGAGACCCCTGGACTAATAAAATTTGTGGCCACTTCATTATAAGCTCATATGTAAATCTGACACTGAACAGAAGATATCAGAAAAGAAAATATTCAAATAATGCCTATAATGCTACTTTGAAATTCCAACTGACCCATATTTTATTTTTCATTTCATAATGACTGATTGAGTTTTACAATGTTTTAGACGACATGTTTCAACTTTTATTCCCTTCCAGATATGTTATTTTTCAAAAGTGACATCCACTGATAATTTAATAAGCATTCACAGCATACATTTTATTAAATACTGCATTTTAAAACTGGAATTCTATAAGCTGTTAAAACAATGATTTCTTTGCCTATGAAACCTGCTAGTCTTTTTCTCTTCTGTCTCACTTTGCCTTCTAAATTCATTCTCTCACATTCTAAACTTTTGTTTTTTGCTTTTTTTTTCCATGCAAGTCTCATTCCTCGAGATTTGTGCTCTTTTTAGGCACCATCTGTCTTAATTAAACACAAAATAAAACTAGTCTTAATAAAATCCCTTAAGCTTCTCTGCTAAAAGAGAATGTATTAAGATATTGTCAGGGATTAACATTTTTAGCCCTGTATGAAATTAAGCAATGGACAACCATGTTATTACAACAGCAGTCTCTCTTTCTCTGAGACATACATTTTAACACTATATATGTAACTATATATTTACTGCTATAGACATATATACACACACAGAGGTCAGGAGATCATGACAACAAATGGTACCCAGAAAGATGTTGAAAGGTTTATGTAAAACAAATCAAACAGGTAATATTTAAGAGAAGAGCATGAAGTATCAACAAAAAACCTCTTTAAGAGAATTCTTAAAGTAAAAATATACATGCCAACTAAAACTAATCAGGCTTTAGTGGGAGGAAATAAATTACAGATAAATTATAACAATTCTCTTTAAGAATAAAAAGATAAATAATTCTTTCTTATATCAACTTCAATATTCTGTCTCATAAATATATCACATTTAAAAAATGTTAATTTTAAATTTAAAAAAATGTTTAGTATCATATGTGCTGGTAAGAAGATCTAGACTTGATTTATACCTAAAAAATTATGGTAAACATATTGAATATATTATCTAATCAAGAGCTATATTAACATATTTGATATTTATGATTACAGAGAGAAAAATATATTGCTTAGAATGTTATTTTTACAAACAAGCTAACAATTGGAAGGAAATAATATTCTCGTTATTTTATGTCAATAAGATGCACACAGAGTAAATACAAGGGAAACAAACCAAATTATAAAACTGCTGCACTGGAGAGAAAACTTTAACAGTTAAGTGCTTTTAGATGCTTTGGTTAAAGCAAGTTTTTTTGTTTTGTTTTGTTCCCCCTCTCCACACCGACCAAACAAATAGAAACCATGCTCAAACAAAAAAAGCTTAATCCAAACACTAAGCTCCATACAGAAATTGAATAACTTGACATCCAATACAATTGGACCTCCTTCCATCAGGTGTAAATTCCAACTGGCTCTCCAGAGACAAGATACAACATGAAAAGAAAAATATTCTTACTGCTCCCTTCACAATCAAAACTAAATTTAATTAATGTCAGCTCGATACTCTTATTAAGTAGAGATGATATAAAATCTAAAATATTAAAATCATCACAATGACAAATATTGCCAATGACTTGATGTTTCACAAACAATATGATGCATGATTGTCAAGTGGAGATCAGCATCATATGGAGTTATTTGCTTTTATCCTAATTTTTAACAGATCCTGTATCATCCTTCGTCTCACCAGAATTGTATTATATATTAAAAACTTGAAGCCAGATAAGCATTATTGCTTGGGGGTGGGGGAATCCTTCAAATTATTATTGATAAATCATTTTACACCAGGCAAGTTTTTCTCAACAGCTCTAATTTATGTTTTTTTTTCATCGGGTAACACAAAGTCTACTCTGATCTCCAGGACTCTACTAAGTATCCAAGCAGATTTTAGTAGAGCTGTGGACTGGCTGGCTTCGGATCTTTCTTTAATCTCTAGTTCATGCAGTTTCTTCAAGACTGTTCCAACTAGAACTGATATCACTGTCACCTTCATGTTTCACAACTTTATGGTAAAGTCCAGGTATTTTTCAAATTTTTGTCTTCTTTCATTTCCACTGTATGGTCTGCTGGCATGACAAAATTCACTGGATGACAAGTTCTTTTCTTCTTTTTAATTAAAACTTAGTTTCATCTTCTGGCTTGAATTGGATGATCCTTTTGTTTCTAAAAGTCCCAGAGAATTTTATGCATTTCATTGAGAAATCTTATTTATCTTCTTGTAATTATTCATGAGAGAATATACATGTTTGTATTTCTGTGAGATTTTAATTTACATGTATTTACTGTAGGAGTTCTTTAATTCTCAATTTGTTTTTTTATAAGAACACTTGCTTCGATTACATATCTTATGTTACCAGAAAATAAATGTTCTCATTACTTAATTCACTCATCCTTTTAAAAAGGAATATTCCAATTCTCTATGTGCAAGATACAAATACATGGATACATGTTGTTCTATTTATATATGGACAGATGCACTATTCTTGAGCGACTCAAGTGGTGTAATGGTTAGCAAGCTAGACTAGCAAACATTCACAAGTGAGTTTGAATCTCATTGGGTGTAACATTCATTCTGCATTGGGCCACATCTAAGCAAAAAGCTTAGTAAATTACTATATATGGACTGTTCTTGGGTGCCTCGGGGGGCATAATAGCAAGCTAGACTAGCAAACCTTCACAAACAAGTTCAAATCTTATTGGGTGCCCCATTCATACAGCTTTGTACTGCAGCTAAGCAAAAAGCTTCGTAAATTACTACTATATGGACTGTTCTTTTTTACACATTAGTGATTATTAAACATGTAAATGCTTAGAACACCTCAGCTAACTTATTTTAGATGAGTCTCTAATAAGGTTTATAGGGATGTATAAACAGGAATAAGTTTAACAGATTTTGTTACTTATACAAAATAACAATGCAAATGCCATTTAAAAACTCAAACTACTACACCTCTACCCCATTATAATTGTTATATTTGTATAACACTTATCGGACAAATGTAGTATTTAACATTTTATACCAGGCCTTCTCAAAGTGATTCATATAGACATCTGGAGATGAATAAAATTTGGCAGGATGAATAAAAGCATAGGGGTCTACAGAGACAGAATTTAATAACTTGAATTTATAAATCCCTTTATAACAAACAGGAAAAGAAAGTTGGCTGGTTTAGGTAGACTAGTAGCCAGGTACTGAAAATTATAGCAAAATTTGTGCAACTGTTGAGCCTATTTTACTAATTTTTTTCCAAGTTTTTATATAGCAGAATCTGAGTTTAGTCATGTGCATTATTTACTAAACAAACAGAGAAGCACTTTGAACATAGAAAAGGGTGATTTGCAACTCAAACTCACACATCTGTAACCTAATATTCATGAACTCCTTAGTGCCCACCAAACCCATTCTTCTAATTAAAAAAATCATGGAAGTATTAAAAGGTGTTTATACAGGGTCAGGCAAAATGATCTAACACACCTGATTTAAATCCGTGCGATTTTTTTCTCTGGGGATACCTCAAGTCAAAGGTATACAGTAATCGCCCTCAATCTATTGAACAACTTAAAGATGCAATTCGTCAAGAAATTACTGCCATTCCACATGAAATGACCTGCTGAGTTATAGACAACTTTCATGAAAGCCTTCGACAGTGTGTAGACAATAACAGATCCCATTTGACTGATTTAATTTTCAAAACCTAATGAAACAGAATGGCATTATATGTACTTTTCGAAAATAAAAACACTTTTTAGTTTCTTTACTTTATTTGTCTTTTATTAAACCTACAAAAGTGTCAGATCATTTTGCCTGACCCTGTATTTTAGTTTACCAATTCTTTTTGTATCAAATACTGGTAAATTAGTTATATTTTGTAATTCAAGATTTCAATTAATTTATTTGATTGGTTGGTTGTGTTTTATGACATATCAAGCCAATGAAAGTTGTTTAATGTCAAATCTTGTAAAATATATGATTTGTAAAAGTTTGTAGGTAACATTTTTAAATAAGTCACAGTTAAATGGTTTCAAATAAAGTTATTCATTATTAAAACAGTTAAATGGTTTCAAGCATTGCAATCTAATACTAATTCTTAATAATATAAACACAAAGTACTTTTCCTTTCAATCATTCACAGCTTAGTACAGGTAGAGAATGAGAATGCCTAAAAATCTTATCTAATAAAGTTTGTATATTTATTTCTAAGTAAGATTTATGACATTTCATTTGACAATAAAGAAATTGTTACAAACAGTGAACTTTTCGCTTAAATGCAAAAGAAATAGGCTTTCTGCTTGTAATGTAACTAGTGATTATTCACACATTAAATTAATACTAGTCAAAACAAAAATGAATCAATTCTACATTTCTAAGTTATAATGGCATATGGTAATTGTTACAGAGTGTGCACTGTGCTGAATATACTCATCAGTCAAAAATCTTACTCAAAAATAGATATAAAAACTTTAGGCTGTTTCTTATTAGCTAACTGCTGTTAAAAAGTAATTACAATATTCAATAAAAAAATCTCTGAATCACTGGATTTTGTTAAATTTTCAAATTCCTGATTAAGACATTTACCATATATACTCATGTAATCAATGATTTTTACAGTCAATTTTTCACATCAAAAACAAGCGGTCATTCATTACATGAGATTACAATAGAATATATGATAGGAACACCCTTTGTGATAAAAAATTAGGAGTCGTTCATCATATATACGATTATAGATATTTCAAACGCAAGCAAAAAGACTAATAGAGAATTTTAAAATATTAAAAAAATATTCATTTATTTTTAAAGAAATAAATATCTAAATTTTTCTTTTCAAATATATTTTTCACAACACTAAAATCTACATTATAATACATAAGTAAAGTTGGCGACCCAAAGGCTCCCTTTTCAAAAGCTTCTACACCGAGGTGTAGGGGAGGGCGCTACTACTTTCCCTGGATTGCTCCACTTTACTCTTGATACGTACCTTATAATGCTGAGTGTTAAGCAAGGAAGTATCAAGTACCATTTTTTAAGTCTTTGGTATGACTCGACCTGGGATTGAACCCCGGTCTCCCAGACCATTGGTGAACACTCTACCCACTAGGCCAATGAGCTGGTATTATAATAACAACTCCTATTTACAAGAAATCTTTGAAAAAAATATTGATTTATAGAACTGCTTATCTATTGATAAGATCATCATCAACATAAAGAAAATAAAAACAATATATATGATTTCATTTATCAGAATTTTTGCAAACAGAATACATATATTCAAAACGTTTCTTCATTTTGGGTAATGATCTGGTAAGGAATTTTTGTGGTATCTGGGAAGAAAATGATTACGATAACAACAAGCAAACAAACAAGAAATTTCAAACTTTCCAAACAAATTTCAAACTCTCCAATCAAACTACAAACTCTTCCAACAAACTCTCCAATTAAATTACAAACTTTCCAATCAAACTCTCCAATTAAATTACAAACTTTCCAATCAAACTCTCCAATTAAACCAATATTTCTTTTTATTGTAGTTTTATTTTCTACATCTCCAAGAGAAAATTCAACTAAAATTTCCACCGATTTGATTATTCCACAGACTTATTTTAAAAGAACAGTAGATATCTGTAAGCATCCAAATTACAGTGTCCTAGGTATAACACTAAACTGCATCCGGTGGTGAGACTTCAATTCTGGAGCTCAGAGGGAATATAGAGCACCTCTTCATTGTTATCAGTCCCAGGTTCATTCTGATCCAGAGTGGTAGTATTTATTAGGGTCCTATCTATGGATCAAATAAATCTTTTTGAAAACTATTAGTACTAGATAGGAATACTTGAAACTATATAATTGTGTGCACATAAATGATTATAATTAAATAGGAATAATTACTTGAAACCATATAATTGCTTTAAAAAAATAAAAAATAAAAATGACTCATTAAATAACCCAACAAGAGTTGACATACCATAAAACCAATCAAACAAATTATATTTCATAAGATTAAATTAATAATGAATCAACTGACATAAAAAAAATTTTCACTAATTTTTCTCACAAAATGCTTTTTCAGAAATAAATTCATTTATAAATGAATAAGTACTGAAGCACATGTGGAAATCTGATAATTAAGTGAATATATCAATATGTAACCAGGCTAAACATGCCAACTGCTGAAAACAGCTAATTTTGTTTCCACAATAACAAATACAAGATGTGTTGGTGCAATGTCACTCACTTTTGACCATTATTTTTGCCACTATCCCAATTATCCACCTAGTTTAATACCATGATACAATTAGTTGTAGAGTATGCAGTGCTACAGTAGAACAACTGCCAAAATATTTCAAGCTGGGTGAAAGAAAAAATTAGTTTCTCATTATGATCCATGAGTATATCATTGAGTGAGATTGAATGGTCACCTAGTACATCCTAAGTATATGCCCTTGGCAAGTCATCAACACAATATTACTAGTGTACTAAGAGATTCATAAATAGTGCAATTTCAATCCCAGTCTTTAATAATTATAGTATGATTGATATTTCTCTAGATTTAATGTGCGTATATGTTTTATAAACCTGAAATAGACGATGTTATGCAGTAGCAGTACAGGAGGAATAACTGCTAACAGAAAAGAAAAGAAAAGGAAAAAAAAAAAAGAATTGGTGAACTAAGTTCAAATTCTAGTTATATACTAGATAATCACTATTATATAAAAAAAAACAACCACACATGCTTTTAAGTTTGGTATACAAGTGAAAGGAAGTACTTGAGTCATAATGTCTATCATCATAGAAAATGGACTTGCCTACCCGAGTTCAAATCCAGGATGAGGTTATTTGCATTTTATATAGCACTAATAACCTTGGGAAAGGTATGTATTTACCAACCCCTCCACACAAGCAATATGTGACACAAGGTCAATTTTTAAGCGAAGTTTAAGAGGTTTGAATTCAGAGTTTTCCTTTTCCTAGGCTGGTTGTCATACCAAGGTTAAAGAGCCCAGTCTGCCCTACAATTTGTCCATAGCTGGTAGGAGAATAGTTGGATTCATACCTTTCCCAAGGATATTAGTGCTATGTGAAATGCAATCACCCTCATCCTGGATTTGAACTCTGTTCACCATGTCCATTTCCAACAACAATAACCATTACACCACAGCCACCTCCTACCCTTGAGAAAAGTATGCATCCAATTATTCTCCTTTGAGGGTAGACTGGGCTCTTTAACTTTAGTCTGGCAAAGAGTCAAGGAAAAGAAAAACTGAATTTAAACTAGTTGTAGACCTGGAGATGGATGGGCTCTGCCAGTCTATTCCAGTCCAAGACATGTTAAATGAGTAGCAGCCCAACAACCAAACCAAATTATGGGACCTGTGCAGCAGTACATGAAGATGTCAATATTTGGTATAGTCACCATCCAAATACATCATGTTGCTTAAAATCTTCTGCTTTGCATTTAGGGAATATTTTACCATTCCTCTTGTGAAAGTGTTTGAATAGAGATGATCCAAGCTTTCACTTTATGAGCTAAAAATGTTATATAGGATTAAGGTTAGTGTTTCTTACAGGCCCTGGAAGTGTGTATAAATGGCATTACACAGCAGATGTTCCCTAACTGAACTTGAGCATTATCATCCATGAAAATGTGATGTTAGTGTATGATTATCTAAACGAGGCATGACAACTCTTTTAAGGACTTGATACTGGTATTTTTGGTCATTAAGATAACCTTGCAAATATCCTAAGATTGACCTTACAGTCCTAAGAACAACTACTCCAAATCATAACTGAAACCATCCCTATACACTAATGCCCATGGGAAAAGCATGAATCTCTCTCTTCTACCTCAGCTATAGACGAAATAATAATACTGGATTCTCTAGTCTTGGTCAGCAACAAGTCTAGGAAAATGACAGTTTTGAATTTAAAAAGTGAAACTTCTTAAGATTGCCTGAATTGATTTCCTTCCAGCCACTGCTGCAGCCAAGTTAATGCTAAAAGAAATCACTTTCTAGGAAACATGTGAAGAAGCTTGTTAATGTAACAATTATCAATGTAAGAAATAGAATTGGCAACCCGAGTTCAAATCCCTGGACAAGGCTGTTTGCATTTCACTTTGCACTAATGCCCTTGGGGAAAGGCAAGGATCCATCTGTTCTCTTTCTAGGTATAGGTAAATAGTAGAGTAGACTGGGTTCTTTAGCTCTGGTTAGGCAACCAGCTAAGTAGAAGGAAAACTTTGAATTCAAACCAGCTTTACTCCACTGAAAAATTGACCTTGTGTCATAGCCTGCCCAAAATAAATAACTGACAAGTTTCTGGCATAGCTTAAACTTCACAGTAAGCTGGAAGGGGATTAAATAAATCACCTGAGTAAACACACACACAATTGAGAATCATACAAATGGCTAAAAAAATAAAATAAAATAAAATAAAACAGGTGCTCCTATTCCTTTTACCTGCTGCCAGAAGCCCTACTCAATAAATATTTAGGAGCATCCTATCTTGGGGTAATGGTTACTGAGCTATTCTAGCAAATCATTCCTACTTTATTGTAAGTAGATCCTTACTAGGTACTCTAAACTAGTAGCCTTTTGCCAGATTAAACTAACCTGGTAAAAAACTAGGTGCCTGAAATCGAAACTGATTGTGCATTTTAAACCCACCAACAGACCAAGTTTAGATTTTGATTCTATCCACAAGTCATTATATTCTATAAAGGTTCAAATATTGTTAAATTGAAAAAAAAAAAAAAAAAAAAAAAAAAAAAAAAATCAACATTTTGGCACCCTTCTCCACGAATGAAACATTTAAAATAATTCATGCTTAACTAGTTATGCGAAAATCTGCAATAACAAAAAAAAAATAAGTATAAAATCAATACATTCACCCGATTATCTCTGTGGCACAGTTATGCTTAACTAGAGATTCACAAGGACAATAACAAAAACAACAGATTAATCATCTCAATTTCAAATGTTATGAATTTGCAAATAGATCATATGAGCAGCTGCAGTACATTTGGATCATTAGCAAATACTCATCATGTAAAAAAAAAAAAATCTTCATTTAATATTATTTTGAGCAAACATTGATATATTTATAAAAATTCATTCATCTATTAGTTACAACAGAATTTCATTCATAAATGTGAATTAATGAATTAAAGTTTCTATAGTAGCACAAACCTCTCATTTGAAACTGGGTTGGTTAATGGCATATCAAACTTTGTGTGTTATTTAATCCATAGCTAGAGGGATAAGAGAGTTCATACTTTTCCTAAGAGTCCAGAAGGAAACATGAGTGGAGTTTGAACTCACTTACTTCAATGCTGCAGTCCAGCACTTTATCCATTATTCTACTGGGACTCCGAATTTGGAACAGAATTAACCCTTTGAATTCTTAGTTCTCAGATATCCAAACCTAAGCTCTCACTCTCACACAAAAAAGAAAAAGCATAAAACATCATCAAAGTTTGGTCCAGGGCATTGAGATCTTTGTTTAAAACTAAGCCATCATTCCATTAAAGAAAAAAAATGTGAGAATGTATTGATCCAACCTTTGTGACACAAGGTCAATTTTCTCCGAGACAGGTTACATTAAAAAAGCTAGAAATACCAGTCTGCCCTACTATTTACCCAGAGCTGGAGTTGGAGAAAGATTTATGCCTTTCCTAAGGGCATTAGCATAAACTAAAATAGTCTCATCCAGAATTTTAAAAAAGAAAAGATGTAAATGGTCCTTATACAAAGTCTTTTGATGAGATCTTGAAAATCTAAATATTAGGCTGATATATTCAAAGGGTTAATCAAAAGAATGTTATTCAAGAAACAAAAAATACTGACTGATTAGTAAAGCAAAGGCAAAGAGGCTAAGAAATACTGATTTATTTTATTATTAAACTACCATTTTCTTTAGCTATTCATAAAGGTATTGCAGAGAACTGTCTTAAACTTTGGTTGTATTTCTGATAAAGAAAAAGGACACAGATCATGAATATGCATTAAGTCATTGATAAAGAAAAATAAAAGAACATTTTAATTATTTATACATCAAATTAGAGTAAAGAGTCAAAGAAAAAAAAGTCCAAAATTCTCCAGTCTAACTTGACAGAATATTCACAGGTAAAAAGAAATCAAGTTTCAGTCAAAGCAACTATACATAATGATGATAATATGTACTATTATACAAGGCAGCTTTCTCAAAAAGCTCAATGCCAGAGTTCCTACCAGACAAAATAACTTCAAAAACTGTAATCATTGCAATAAAATATAAGAAAAATTACAGAGAAACATATAGTCTATATTTGAAGAGAATTCAACTTGTTTATAAGTTTATATCACACAGGGTGGAAGCTAGTTTGATTTTACCAACATGTCACAAGCCATCTAGGGTTATTTTATGCCTTAGAGGTTAAGAAATAGCATGCATTATACTTTTATATTTTTTATGTAATTTAAGAGTTTTTCTTTTTTGCATATAGTTATATGGCATCAAGGATTCCTATCTAATAATAATAATTATATAGTTTCAAGTAATGATTTCTATTTAATCATAGTTATTAGTCTGCACAGTTATATGATTTCAAGTTACTAATAATAAACAATTATAGCTTTAAGTAACTATTCTTAATATGAATAATTTATAGTTATATGACATCAAGTATTTCAATCGTAGAAACTAGAGTTACATCAAACCAAAGTTCATACAAGTATAGAAATCACAAAACAAGAAAATTCTTCATTTCTGATTTTAAAACTTGCTCATGTTTGAATATCCTCTATGTCAAAGGGCGACTGAATCCTCAACCTGGATTCTATATAGCCTAAACATATTCCATGAATTGTGGTCATCAAAAATTCTTAAGTCAAACTATCTTAATGTTAATAAAAATTACAACCTTTAGTTACATTTTGCTTTCAGAATTCAATTTTGTCATTAAGCAACAGATATTTTATATTGAAATTTCATTGGTACTTGTAACTGTCTGGAGGTACTTGTGGGTAATGGTTACTGTGGTAGGAAATAAATTCAGTGACCCAAGACAAAAATCCTGGACAAGGCTGTTTGCATTTCCCATAGCACTTATACTCTTGGGAAAGGTATGAATCCAACTAGTCTCCTCCCCCCACCAAAAAGAAAAAAAAAAAAAAATCTATAGGTAAATAGTCGAGCAGACTAGGCCCTTTAACCTTGATATTACAATTAGTCTAAAAGGAAAACTAAATTTAAACCAGTTGTGTCCTTATGTTACATCCTGGTCATGGTGAAGGGGTTGGGTAAATATATACTTCTATCAAGTCCTTATCTCTTTAATAAGTAACACAAAAGAAATTCATTGTTACTGCTGGCTAATGTAGATCCCAAAGAGCCAGAAGACTTGAGTTATTTCTATAATCCAGATGTAGGAAATGTCCTTAAAAAAAATTTTTTTTTAATTTTAAATATCAAATTAAATAAAATAAAAAATAATATTTAAGTGGACTAACATAATGAAGGAGTGTCCGTAAAAATATGGGGCAGAATAATTTTTCTTTATAAAATGGAGTGCCATAAAAAAATTTTGAGAAATCTGCAATAGAGATTAAATTTACTGGGTAGGGCAGAATAAGGAAGTCAATAATAAAAGAAAAGTAAACATTTATCTGAAACACTAACATATAATACACAGAGTGTTTCCAAAAATTGGATATCGTTTCAGATGTACAGAGTATTTCAGAAAAATTGATATCATTTTGTAATCTAATAACTCATCTAATCTAATTTCTCATTCAATGGATCTCAAATTTTAATGTATAGAAACAACTTAAAATTCTATGTTTAACTGTTTAGATGCCTTTTTTTTCCCAGTAAATGGCATTTCTATACCTGAAAAGAAAAAGCAAGAAACAGAATTTTTAGTTTTTTTTACACAGGCTGTTAAAATTTGAGAACATTTGAATGGAAATTGGTTAAGTTATTAGATTACAAAATGATATCAATTTTTCAGAAACGTATATCATTTTAAAAAATAAGAACAATTGTGACTCATTTCATGTAATATTGACTGCACTACTGCTTCTGCTCCATGCTGTATTTGGGTTGACTTTGCACTAATGCCCTTAAAAAAGGCATGAATCTATCATTTCACTTCACTTCCAAGCTATGGGTTAAATAGTAGGTTAAGCAGTCAAGAAGGACACAACTAATTAAAAAAAAAAAAAAAAAAAAAGAAAAAAAAAAAAAGCCTACCAACATGTCATGGGCCAGCATAGGAGAGTGTAAGGTTCATTACTCGGACATACAGACCCAAAATTTTTAAAATTTTATTTCTTTCACAAGAAATCATTTCATACATACAAGGAGCATAATGCAAAAAACATCAAATTCAAATTGTCTAATCGACAGAATTAAGTTGATGATAATTAATATAAAATTAAAGGTTAAAAATTGCTATCCAAAAGATTTGATAAAAAAAAAAAAAAAAAAAAAAAAAAAAAGAGCTTACTCCAAAAACCTACTTTCCATCTCTTATCAACCTCTTATAAGCCACACAGGCTCAAATCCACAATAGTATTTAGCATATTTTTATTTTCTTCATACTTACTTGAAAAAAGCAAACCTGTCATTACAAGCAGATGATATTTAGAATTAAATCCTTTCTTGATATTGAATTTATATAGTCTATTGTATAAAAGGTACACTATGATTATCTTACACATAATTTTGTAAATATGATATTTTTCAACTGAAGTTTTGTATATTTGATATTTTAATAATTGTTCTGAAATAATATCAGTTGCTCTATATAATCCTGAATGGTGTTCAACTGCTATGATTGAATGTAGTGCATATTAAAGACATATTTGCATCAGTAATGGTAACATTCATATCAGACACTTAACTGGTTAGCAGGGAAATTCAATATTCAAATGTTAATTACAATCAACTTCTCTCAAGTATATCGTACATGCTATAGGAGAAAAATAACTGAATTCAAAACTCCGTCAATTTGTGGCTATATACCAACTGGTGAGAAAGATTTCAGATGAATATATTCTAATGAAAAATCCAAAGTGAAGATCTGAATCACTTTGGTATGATTTTCATTAATAACTATTGCTCTATGCCAGGTATATTTACCTTGTTTCTCTTTTGAAGGATTCAACATGAGGATGACTTTTTTTTTTTAAGCAGAATCCCCTACCCATTCATGGTTAAAGGCAGTACCAAAAATAGTTTAGCACTATCAATACTCTCCTTTTAGGGTGCCTCAGACAATGAACCTAACTTTACCCCTTTTAGACAAGGGGCTAGAGGCAGCCTGGAGGAACAACCTCCTTAAACTAAGCTCATTTTATTTTGCCTCATAAATACCAAGCCTGTGCTTCAAGAATTATGAATTTGATGTGTTAATCACTAAATTTTCCTTTTTTCAAATTAAAACTATTTTTAAAGAATTTTCAGGGCTTATTTTGCATATTCATTAAAAATCAAGTGATAGGGGATTATAGTGATTTAGGATTAATTCAAGTATAATATGGCTATTTCATTATTAGTTTTTAGTGAGCTTATCTTTCATCCTATCATCTTTTATCTCACATGAAATTTACTTTAAATTTTGTGAATATTAAGTCATGGATCAGAAAGGAAGTAGCAGCTTTCAATGAGATTTTAACTCATACTCTGCATCCTTGAGATCTGATCTGACATGCCTTACCAATTTGATCGCAGTGATTAACGTGCAAAGTACATTTAGTCATATAGCTACATGATTTTTTTATTATCTACAAGAAGTAGACATAATATTTCTAAGTTATTTGGATGGTTTTGAGGATCCATTTTTATTATTATTATTTTTTAATTGTATTAGTTTACCTTTTATATAGTTGTTGCTTAAGGCAGCAGTTTTCCAACTGGTCAGAATATACTGCAAAGGTGGCTTGATATTGTCTGACTAACGATCAGCGCCCAAAACTTTTTCTCTACCAGAGTCAGAGTATTTCCACTCCCTGAACTGTCTTGTCTGAAGAGTTGTGATACAATGAAATTATCTGGATGACAGTATATATAAGTCCCTTCTCAGTAAAAAAAAAATTCTTACTTATTAAATGACCCTCATATATGTCTCATCAGTCTTTTGAAAAATGTGTGAGTAGTGTGATGAGGGGGGGGATTGTTAAGCCAACAGCTTCACTTAGCACTTAAGTAAAATAGTTTTCTGACTAAATACCATTTAGTAGGAAGATTTGTATGGTTTCTTTTTTGTTAGTTTTGGGTTTTGTTTTTCATGGCATATCAATTTAGATGGGTTATTTAATACCAAATTATTTATAATACCAAAGCTATCCTTGTAGAATAGAAGTGGTACTATTTAACCCATAGCTAGGATAGGAGGGTTCAGGATTTGCATGAGAAGGGATAGGTTCTTAGAGTGAACTAAATTGACTAACATGTTTTTTATTCTTATAGTTTTAAAAATTCATCTTTGAAGTAACCTAACAGAGAAGGTCTCTCATTTCATTCTTTTTTTATTTTTAAATGAAGCAGGACTCAGACCTTGTGTCAGGTTTGTAAGATATGGGGAATAATAAATCTTATTCTTTCATGTGGTACTTTGAGGCATTGGTAAGTGCCGGTGGTGTAATGGTTATCGTCATAGGAAATGGACACGTCGAAACGAGTTCAAATCCTGGTCGAGACAGATTACATTTCACATAGCACTAATACTTTTGGGAAAAGTATGAATCCAATTATTCTCCCTCCAGCTATAGGTAAATAGTAGGGCAGACTGGGTTCTTCAGCCTCAGTGAGGCAACTAGTCTAGGAGAAGGAAAACTCTGAATTCAAACCTGCTAAACTCCACTTAAAAATTGACCTTGTGTCATATCCTGCCCGTGCGGAAGGGTTGGTAAATATGGTAGGTGATTTGAATTCAAAGTTGCCCTCTTTGTTTGTTTGTGTTTTATGGTATATCAACCCTTGTAGGTTATTTAATGCCAAATCCTGTTTATACATACATAAAGTAAAGTTGGCATCCATAGTCGAGGGTGACCCGAATGCTCCCTTTTCAATAGCAACTGCACTGAGGTGTAGGCAAGGGTGCTACTCCTTTCCCTGGATTGTTCCACTTTACCCTTGATCTGTACCCTATAATGTTGAGTGTTAAGCAAGGCGGCATCAAGTACCATTCTTTGAGTCTTTGACATGACTCAAACAGGGATTGAACCCTAGTCTCCTGGACCATTGGTGAACACTCTACTCATTAGGCCAATACATACATATGATTTGTAAACAAATAGTTTGTAGGTAACATTACTTTTAAGCAAGCCAGATTTCATTGGTTTCCACATAGTTGAATGGTTTCAAATGTAGTAAATGATTAAATAGTTCTATTTGACCCATTGATGGGACTGTAACAAGTACTACCACTCCGGGCCAGAGTGTACCTGGGAGTAATCACAATAAGGGGGTATTCCACATTCATCAAAGTTCCAAGACTAGAGCCCCACCATCTAATGCAGTTTATCGTCACATCCAGGACACTGGTTGTGGGTGAGGTGGTCTTACCCTTCTGCAGAGATGCAGTTAGTGTATTCTTCAGCCAACTCCACTAGCTTACCAATAGTCACAAAGAGCAAAGATTCATACCTTTTCCCAAGAGCATTAATGCAAAGGGAATGCAAACAACAAGAATTTGGCTTGCACGCACATACTGGTAATCATTTGGGTTTTTTTTTTTAAAGATTCATTTTATGATAAAACCAAAATACATTTTATTATATAATTATTTGCAATGCTTTCTTGAAGTAAAATCATTATCAATGTATTCACACAAAGCCTTATATCATGCTTGTTATGATCATATTACTTCCTGACTATTTCAAAATCCATTTCTTCCTGATTTTCAATGCATTACAACACTAAAAACATTAATTATATATTCCTTTCCCCCAGCTCATTGGCCTAGTAAGTAGAGTGTTCGCCAATGGTCCGGGAGACCTGGGTTCAATCCCAGGTCGCGTCATACCAAAGACTTTAAAAATGGTACTTGATACCTCCTTGCTTAACACTCAGCAATATAAGGTACATATCAAGGGTAAAGTGGAGCAATCCAGGGAAAGGAGTATTGCCCTCCCCTACACTTCAGTGTAGAAGCTATTGAAAAGGGAGCCTTCTGGTCACCCTCGACTATGGTCGCCAACTTTACTTACTTTATACATTCCTTCAGTGAAGCTATTTGCAATGCTTTCCTTAGAGTAAAATCATTAGCATCGTATTTGCATAATACATATAATAATACTATTCTATCAGTAATGTTAGCATTAATTCTGGATAATCCCTTCCTTCCATCTGATATTTTCAATACACAAATAAAGCCAAGGAAAAAAGTGGTGGAGTAGCAGTAAAGTCAGTGGGCATCATAAGTAAAGCCAAAGCCTTGCCTCCATGTTCAAATGCAGTCATTACTAAAATACAAATGGTATTATTATTTTGTTTGACTCCTCTCAAATGTGAATCCATAAGTCTGTAGCACAAAAAGTTTTGAATCTGAAATTTTCACAGCCCATAGACCTAGTGGGTAGAGTGTTCACCTATTACTCAGGAGACTGGGATTCAATCCTAGGTAGAGTCATACCAAAGACTCAAAAAATGGTACTTGATACCTTTGTGCTTAACACTCAGCATTATAAGGTACATATCAAAGGTAAAGTGGAGCAGTCCAGGGAAAGGAGTAGCACCCTACCCTACACCTTGGTATAATAGCCATTGAAAAGAGAGCTTTCAGATTGCCCTCAATTATAGTCACCAACTTCACTTTTATGGGATTAATATAAAAATATTAAGTGATTTGATAAGAAAAGAGATTATATTGAAAAATAGGTATTCCTTGTATGATTGGTTTGGTTTTATGGTATATCAAACATTGTTGGTTATTTAATGCCAAATCCTGTTTATACATATATATCAAATATATATGATTTGCAAACACATTGACATTTCTAAATGAGTCTGAGCTCTTCTTTTTTAACATAGTTTAGATATCAAACAGTTCTAGTCGACCCAAAGATAGGACCCTATCAGGTGCTACCACTCTGGGCCAGAGTGAACTTGGGAGCAATGACAATGAAGGAGTAATCCACATTCCCCAAAGTTCCAGCATTACTAGAGCTTTACTATCAGATTGTTTAGTGTCATATCCAGAATACTTATTGTAGGGGAGGTGTCTTACCCCCTCTGCAGAGATGCAGTCAGTGTATTCTTCAGCCCCAGCCAATTGGGCTGTCACTGTTAAAATAATTTGTTTCATCTTCACTTGGCTATGAACTTACTGAGGTAAGTATCTAACTGTAGAAAAGTTCTGACAAATTCGTTCTAATAATCCTACCTGTGATACCAGATTATATAAATTGAGTTACATAATAAAAAAAAAAAGGAAGTAAAATTAGCAATTGGACAAAAATGCCACCCAAAACAAAAAGAAATAGCTTAGTATATTTGGATGCCAGCCATCAGATTACAAGGTAATCAATAATACAATCTTCAAGTCATGCTTACAAACATAACTGTCTGCCTTCAAGCAATTGGCATAACCTTCATAAAAATGACCCAAGGTCTCATGTGGGATTTTTATAATGACCAATAATACAATTTTTTTTATCATTTCTGATGTCTCTTACTATTATAATCATCATTAATATTGAATCACTTTCTTTTTACAATAAGGGTAACCAAAATTTTCTTTAGTAAGTATAGGAATATACCTAATAATGTACTACTTGTATGAAAGTAAAATTTTAAAAGAAGTTTTAGGTTAAGAATTAGGGTTTGATAAATATGAGCAATAATTTTATCATGTTGAAATTTAGCATAAGGACAAGGAATGGCTATAGTTTAAACAAAAATGATATAATGGGGATTTCAGAAAAATTGATATCATTTCATAATCTAACATGACCAATTCTCTTTAAATAGATCTCAAATTTTAATAGAATGTGTAGAAACAAATCAATTCATGTTTAATGAATTTTCTTTTTAGGTATAGAAATACCATTCACAGGAAAAGAATAGATGCTTAAGCATTAAATACCGAATAAAAAAGTACACTGAGTTCATTTTATTAGAATATTTTTATCAAATTTATAAAAGGTAGAAAATATAGGTTAGATGTTGACCTTTGACCTATACATAAAGCATAAATCAATGATTTTGTGACAATAAATCATAGATCAAGTTATGATATTGACTTATATGAGCATAAAATTTATATATATATATATATATATATCATAATTCAAGATATATCAAAATTTCTATTAGAGCAACACACTAAGATGCATGAAGAGAACCATTTACACTCCCAACAAATTTTTTCATCATCCAAGTTCTCAAAATAGATCAATTAATTTTAACAGTATTTCAATTCATCTAGGGTTATTTTATGCCTAAAGGTTAGGGAATCATAATTACATTTCTTGTCTAGTTGTTTCTAAGATTCTCTTTTTTTTTAAACTACACACAGAGTTCTATTGGATAGAAATAATTTTGAAACGGGATCCTCACAGGTACTCCCACCTAGGAGAATTGGCAATGGAGGGGTACTCCACACTCCTCCAGAACTGAAGCCACAGAATCAGATGCAGTTTAGTGTCCTACTCAGGACATCAAAATAATGGTGATAACTAAGAAATCCCACCGAGAAATTTTTATTCCTTCCTAAACAGAAGCATCAAAATCATAGACTTGTTCCGAGTTCATGGGTCATCCAGTATATACTTAAAAAGGTACACATATATACAAGACATTGTCTTGAGTTTAATCTAAGAATTTAGAGGCAACTAATCCCCGCCACCCAGTAGTGCCTACCCTGCTATTACCAGACCTAGACCTGTCATTATATAATTACTATTATTATAATAATGTCATTGTTTCTCTTGTCTCTTGTTTATCCTAAAGGTTTATTTGGCAATTTCTTTTTTCTTTAGTTGAAACTTTGTTGGTTTTTTTTTTTTGGTTTTTTTAAAGAGTGCCTTCAAATAGACTTGTTCATAGCATTAATCCTAATAAAAAAATTAAAAAAATTAGTCTGCTTTATATAAATAAATATCCAGTAGTTTAGAGTTCACTTAAAACCTATTCCTGTATCATTCTATGCAAATCCTGAACCCCCTTACTCCCTTCCAGCAAAGGGTTAAATGGTTACCACTTCTGTTCTTTGGCATTAAATAACCCACGAAAGTTGATATGCTATCAAATCCAACATAGAAACCACGCAAATCCTACTACAAAATGGTACTTAGAAAATTGGTTAACTCAAATATTTATCTATCCGACTTCCCAAGTCGGATTTAGCACAGGGTCAGTTTATTGTGGGGAAGCCACACACGAATCAAAACTTATACATGACCATAACAAAAATGCTTGGTCCTGTCAACATTTCCCATTTTGTGGTGCCTCAGACACCAAATGATTAACTCAGCCCACCTAAGCAGGTATTGCCTAGAGGCAAGGCTCCTGGAACCAAGCTAATATTTTTTCTCACCTACCCAGCAGGATTGCTCCTACTCAGGGTAAGGTTTACTCAAGTCAAGCTGCAAATTTAATCATACAATACACACATTCTTTTTCCTCCCACCTCTTCAATTACACAAATATTCATGTGGTCATTATTTTCATAAATTTTAGCTTCAATAGCGGTTGATTACTTTGTTTTTGTTTTTTTTAATGGTTTATCAACCTTCATGTGTTATTTAATGCCAAAGCCACCCTTGGAGAAGAACAGCAGTAATAATATTTAACCCATAACTTTATACGGGAGTTTATACCTTTCCCAAGGATATTAGTCTGAAAGTGAACGGAATAACACTTTCTTTGAGACTGCAGTCCTGCACTTACCTATTGTGCCTCAGGGACTCCTCCCCTTCAACAGATATGGGTGCCCCATGTTTAGGGCCTTGTACCACAACTAAGCTAAGCTTAGTAAGTAACTAAAAGACCTTTGATTATTTAAGAATAAAAATAGGGGCAAAACATTTCTTAGAGTTTATAACAAAATTATCACAAATTTATAAAAAAATTATCCTAAACAGCAAAAGTCTCTTTTTAGATAGAGAAGGCGCCTCGGGCGGTGTAATGGTTAGCAAGTTAGACTAGCAAACCTTCACGAGTGAGTTCAAGTCTCATTGGGTGTCCCATCGAAGCAAAAAACTTCGTAAATTACTTTCTAAAGATAGAGAAGAATGTTTCACTTCTACATATAGAGACAGTCATGCATTTCTCTGATTTTAGTATTTATTTGTTTTTATAATTAAAAGTTATTTTGTTTTCGTTTTTTTTTTAGGGGGGGGGATCAAAAGTTAACCAGTACCATTATACATGATATTTCTTCAATATCGTACGATTCTTGTAATGAGAAAATAGCTAATATATCTGATAATTTGAAGTTATTTCTTAACATAAATCTTTATAAAATATAGTTTGTTTTTTGTTTTTTTACAACTACCGTAACATTTTTTTTATCATTTCAACCAAATAAACAGAATTATAGTTTTCAATGTTTTGATTGGTGAACTGTTCTTCCAAATCTATTAAAATGTGATTTTGTAATGCATTGCTTGAACATCCATTCCCATCAAAGAAAAATCCATAATACACAATAATAAACAAAACATTTAATTCACATACCAACCAACTAGAATCAAATATAAAACGCTAAAAGGTGTCTCTTGAAAAGTATTAAATAAAAAGCCTTGCAACAAGGACACCGAGGCTAACAAGTTAATTCAAAACAGAAATAATTAACTGAATAGGTGTTGTTTTTTGAGGGATGAAGATTTAAAGGTTTGATGAATTGTCATATATTAATATCTCCTACATGTTACTAAAATTATGTTTATAGTCACAAAGCATTAAAAATAGCACATCATAGCGAAATGTTTTATTGAAGCAATACATTTAAAATTTTCTCAAAGAATAAATCAATCCCCCGTCCTATTCACAACTAAATATTTTTGAGAAATCAAACATTCACACTGAACGTCATTTTAAGAAAATTATCCAAGTTCTTGATATAACAGATAAATATAAAATGCTAATTAATTAGAATTCTTCACTTCTAAATAGAAGCATTGATACCATCAGAGACCGCTGTCAGAAAAGGAATCCAACAGATTTACGAGTCGTCTCACGAAATTTAAAACTTCTTTTTCACATGAAACCTTACTTTAAACCAGATGATTATAAATAAAAATAAGTTTTCAAAAAAGTGACATCTTGAAATATATGCCTATAAATGAAGTCAGATATACCTTTTCATGTTTTAGTATTAAAAATGCATATTTACCACTGCATGCATCCAAAGTTTGAACTTCAAGAAAATAATTTTTAAGTCAATTTTATTAAATTGATTGCAATATATTTTACTCTTTTACGTGATTTCAAATGTATCGATATTTTTAAAACTAAGTGAAAAATATTTCAAGGCGTCCACGTTACCAAAAATTATTTGACATAATTTTTTTTTTAAATCAAGGTTCATTTTTATTTTTTAGTAATATCTAAAAGAAAAAAAAATATTTAAAGAAATAATTACACAACATTTTGCATAAATATTCAACAAAATCACAGATAAATGAAATTACTTAAGGTGACAAAGAAATGTAAACAGGTTTAAATAGAAAGACTTTTATTTAATCTTCTTTATACCATCATTAAAAGCAGTTTCAAATTGCTTTTCTAGTTAGCGATCAAAACGTCACTTTCTAAAAGTGTAGCAAATAAAGTCACTTGTATTGGTTAAAATTCTTAATTGTCACAATCACATTGTCGATGATGAAAAACTTTTTTCTAAAACAAAAATTAAAGCTTAAAACGGGATAAACGTTTTATACAATTTATAATTATCTTAAAAACGTTTATTCTTGTTTTGTTGATAACAATTGAAATACGACAGCTGTTTCAATTGAATCTTTTTCAAATGAAATTTCATCTTTCTTTTACGACCATGTGATCATTATTTGGTTATCTCCAAGATTTTCCTAAAAAAAAAAAATCAATGTCACGGGATGTTTTATGACACCATACATCGGAATCTGTGTCAAGGGATGTCCCAATTATTACCGTCACACAACAATTTGGGGGGGCAATATTTTGTCAGTTTATCATTATACAATTCAAATGCACTATTTTTTATTTTGTGAATTTTTTTTTTAAATTTTAATTCTTTTTTTTTTATGTATTGAAATAATTATTCTTTGATTTGATTAGTCTCATTTCAAAAACGACTTTTAACATTTAGACAGCATTAATTTGTGTATGGTACACATTATCTTTTAAATTTATCATGAACAGTGACTCTCACACTTCACTGAAGCGGAACTCTTTTTCCAAAATCAATTCTTTTCACGATTCATTTACGGCAAAAAAGAATAATAGTAAAGCATTAACAGCAAAGTCAAACTGTCACGTGGTTGTTAGTCGGTTCAACCCCAAAACTGGTAATTTATTTTTCGTGCTTTCAGGGCAATTTTCGGTGTTGATTGTCTGCTCTTACAACTACTACTACAAAATAAAAACCGTCACTCCCTCAAAAAGACAAATGCTATCTTCAGTGACAACTTTCTTTGAAGATGATTTTGTAGCGATTTTTCTCATACGTCACAGCCCCGTAAGGCATAAACGGGATAGTATTTCTTCCTGAAACACTTACTTGTACCAAGCAAAAGTGTGTTTCAGGAAGAAAAACTATCCCGCCTTTATGTAAAGCCGTCAACCAACAATAACAGAGTACCTTTACTCTTTTTTTTATTTGCAAATCTAACATTTTTTATTTTATTTTTTTCTCACATTATTCATGTGATCTGTTTAAAGAAAGAAAGAAATGTAACTGTCTGCATGAAAAAGGTAATTTTACAACGATCATTAATGAACGATTTGGATTCTCGGTTTAACAGTGATCCATGATGATATTGATCTCTCTGAATGAAGGATTTACATTGATTAATTAATATTACATGGTTATCTGTTATATCGAAAATTTGGGATGACAAAGCGTTCGGTGCAAACGATAACCCCACTAAATTATTCCTTTGAAAACAGAATTGCTTTATTCAGTTAACATTTTAAGTACTGTTCGAATCAAAATCGAGCTATGATATGCAGTTTTTGCGAGGTAATGATTGCATAAATACAATGAGAATTTTAGTTTCGATTTAGCTGTTTTCATAAGAAAAAACAAACGTTTTTGTTTTTTTTTTAAATATATATATATATATATATATATATATATATATATATATATATATATATTGGAGGTAGAAAGTATTCGTAGTAATAATAAAACGGAGAAGAAACAACGTTGTGACACTAGATTTCGACTGAATACTAAATAAATAAATACAATAATGGACTAAGTTTTCCTTTTCAAGTGGTTCTTGATTTCCGACTATCTAATTTTAGAATGATACTGTTCTTTCTACATCATTTTAATTCTCTCACATACACACACATTTTATATATTATATAAAATGCCAACACTAGAACTTCATTACCTTTTAGCTATTGGGACATTTTCTAATGTAAATAAACATCACCTTTACTTGCAGTCTGTTGTATATTTTAAATATTTAATATTGATATTTTATGCATTTTTAACACATTCTTTTATTTTCGATCAGAATTCAAGAAAGGAAAGACCTGTTATAAAACAACTATAGTATAATTTGTTAAATCTTTGCACTTATACTTCACTAGTAACTTAGTAGTATATAGTATCATGAATATTAAAGTGATCTAACCGAGGGAGAACTGATAGTGTTAACAAGAAAACTTCAACTAGCAACGAACTGAACTATCTTTTTGTCGCCTCTTAACATGTTCAGAATAACGGGTGTAGTTGAGCTCAATTCTACACAGGTCTCATTCTTTAAAAGAATGTATTGTTCTTTTGTTTTGTTTAGTTTTTTATGCCATGTGTTGAGAAATGAAATGGCATAAGCAAAAAACAAAAATATGCTCAGATCAATTATTTTGAACGAAAGAAATTAGGTAGCGATTTAAAAAAAAAATAACTAAAAAACAACTAAATTGTAAATAAAAATAGGTGTAATTCATTGATTGAATATTGCTTGTGTATTGTTGGAAGCACTTTTATTTATTTTTAACTTCCAATAAACAAAGCGTTTCGTGTTGTTTTCCATCGCATTTATTCGCTTACGTAGTTAGGTTCAAGTTACAGAGGAAAAATAAGGGGTTAACTTTAACATGGATCATCGCCAACAACATTATTACGTACTACATTACGAATGTGGTTTCAGTTTTACTTTAATTGAAATAGTTCTACTTTTGCTAAGTCTTTTACTAAGTGTGTGTATGTGTGTTTATATAAGCGACGTTTGTTGAAATATACAGTCACTTAAAAAAGGTCATTCTTCTCTTTATTTCCTCTTAGATCCTAGACATAACCATTAGGCAGCACATCTTGAAAATCGCGTAAGATGGACATTTTTTTTTTTTTTGAGGGACCGGAAACGGGATAATACTAGTCTGTAAATAATGCCCTACCCAACCTTTAACACGCTTCTTTTTTTTTCTTTTTTTTTCGCCACTAACAAAATACCAAACACAAAAACAGCATCAATGAGATGGCACGTGGTGATGATCATTGTGAAGAGAGGGATATTACAAGAGAGGGGAGAGTCACGTGACAAGGTTTCCGTAAGTAAAAGTAGGTTTCTTCCAATAAACTACTAAACACGCCTTTTTTTTTCTTTCTTATATTCCGAGCTCCGTTCGAGAAGATTGGGGTGCAGCTTCTTCAATATAGTTTTTTGTTTTTCTATAGCCTCGAAAATTTTCAATAATTTACGGTACCTAAAAGTGCTTCTTTCTTTTAAGCATGATTTTTTTAAGTGAACATTGATATTGACGAACTTAAACAAACGAAAAACTTAGAATAAGTGACGTGACATTTGTGTGTGTGGGGGAGGTTATATAAAAATCTTTAAAAATTGAATAAATAAATAAATAAAATAAAATGATAATCTCAGGTTTTCATTTCGTGAATGTGAAACTTGACTGATTTAAAGAAAATCAGTCGTAAAGTGGTGGTATCAGTGCATGTGACCTCTCCAACAACATTCTTTTAAACAGGATCGTGATATACGAAGGTGGTTTTTATTGCTTATATCATAATAAAGATAGTTTTTCATCTGCTTTTAAGAACCAACCACATTCTGTCTGCAATAGCGAGAAAAAAAAAGCACCAATGTTTTATGTACGATTTTCAAAAATAATGTATTATTTAGGCTCAAACATAAAAATTGACAATTTCTAACAACAGGAAGTCGCATAAGGGTTAAATTCTGAACAAGAGAATTTTAAATATAGATTGAATCTAAGTAAAACTGAGAATTGTATCAAAAGTTTGGGAAAAATAATCATAATTATAGTAAAAAAAAATTATTTAAAAAAGAAAAATGTTTTAGTTTTGCATAGAGTAAAATATGCTGACAATAAAAAGTATTTTACTGCAAAAACCGACAAAAAAAATAAAATAAAATAAAATAAATTGCACTTCAGCATCATTATTTTTTTAATAAAATTTTCAGAAATATTTTAAGAAAAGAAAATTTAATCAATATAAATAAGTAGTTATGCAATATGGGATGGAATCAATACTGACTGATCCTTTTAGCAGTGTTATTTTTACTTCCTTATTTGAGGTTCACATATCCTGTAATGGGATAAAAACGAAAAATACTAACAGCTATACACGAGTAATGGATCTACTACAGAGTTTAAGCAGAAACCATATTTTAAAAAATCCTGAATTTAATCGATCGAAACTTCAACTATTTATTGATTCAATGACCATGTCTTTAGGCGAATATCGCAGTTAAAAAACTTTTTTTTAGGAAAAAAAAATGTTCATATATTTCAAACTCGTCGTATCTGCTGACAGAAAAAAAGAACAATTTATATTGGATGTTATGATATGCTAACCAATGATAGAAATTATCGGAATGAGTCAACATTGGTAAAAAAAAAAAAAAAAAAAAAGTAAACATCTTTTACGTTGGTGATTGTGTTCGTCTTATTTCTTTAGTAAATAAATATGATTTAAAATACCAGCATTATTTTTTCTTCTAATCTTCCAATAAGCGACAGTTGCAAGAGGAGCCCTGCAGTTTTAGTGACTAGCCGTGTTTATTTAATTGTAACTTACAAAGTTACAGTTCAAAACGAATACGGTCGAAATGGTAAAGCCAACAAAACCAGGAAGTAACTCCCTGTGTACTGATGAAGTAATGAATATAAACTTATAGTTTCACCGCGCAAGAGGCATGTTGAATTACTGAAATATCAACAAAGATTTTTTCTTCAATTCGGTACACACACCACATACAGAAAATCCAATCAGGTTTTTTTTTTCTTCCAAATCACAAAATCTTTCTCTTTCGTTTTTTTAATTTCTCATGTCATTCTGATCCTCATCATACTAATAAAGTAACCACCATACACACAGTAATAACTATAAACATGTTTTGGTCCTAGATAATTTTCGTACTGGTACCATTCATTGAAACATGATAAAAAGTGAATAAGTAAATTATTAAAATTAAATATTTCTAATTATATTTGAACTGTTTAGTCTTCTCGGTTAGAATAAGCTATCAAACTCCATAAGAAATGGATTGCTGAAAAAGAAATGGTCAAGTTAAAAAGTGCGGTCCCTTGGGTATGATATCCCTCCTACAGTTATTAATAGCTACTTTTTGAATTGTCGTCTGCTTTCAAGTTCAGGTGTCTGATCCCTGTTACAAAGCTATTAATAGACATTTATGTCGGCTGCTTCTCTCCTCTCATACTACTATGAAAATAAACTAACCATTGGACAATTTGTAACATTTCCGACATTCCTCTCGTACCATACCGGCAACTGTACGGTTAACTTTATGGACCCAGTTACTCGTGCTAATCATCTTCATTCGCTTGATTGTGGCTGAACTTCGTGCTACTTCTGACATTGTTGCATATTTCTCAATGATATGTTACGCCTTGAATTGTATTAAAATAAATTAATAATTACTGCTTGAAATTCATCATCCCTTCAATCATCATCGAGACGAGACAACAATTACAGGAGTGATTAGAATAAGAGAAAATATGAAGCAATGAACAAAGCAATAAGTCGTTATATTTATTAATCTCACCACTTGGGGCAAAATGACACAAGGTCAGGTTTTAAAATAGGAAACCCTCACCTGTGGAAGTGTGGGTAGAGATGAGAAAAAAAACTTGTCCTGTTCTTTTAACACTCTCCCAAGTTTTTTAGGGGAGCTCAGGGATCACAGATTGACCCTGACATCTTTCAACTGAAAGAGATGCCGGAACAAAACACCTTCTTTATTTTGCTTTCAACCAAAAGGTCGAAATCAGTAACTATTAATATATAGGAGGAGCGATGTACATAGGGACCGCAATTCTTGTAATGTACAAAAGCAAAATTCAGAGTAAGAATATTCAAAGCAAGCACTAAAATTTGAAATTATTCAAATACAATAGGATAGTTTCTGCTCTATGCATTATATATATATAGAACTGGGAAAAAAATATATATATACTCACCAGTTGTGATCGTTTTTTCGGTCGGCATACTACTAAAGGAGACAGTTTTCTTTCTTTGCGATTTCCTATTGCCATTTTTGATAATGCTACTCCTCCGAGGTAAGTTGGGTACAACCAGATCGTGATCCTCTGATGCTAGTTCCAATGGTTGGTTAGATGAATTAGAAGGGTAAACAGACCCGGGTGGGACAGCACCCGGGACCTGGCTTACATTAGTATCCGTATTAAAATTATTGTTAGTGCTATTAGGGATCGGTTCTGTTGGAGTTGTTGCTTGTTGGGTGGTGGTGGCGTTAACAGAATAAGGGTAATTGTTTTCCGGGTTACTCGTAAAGTGATCAGGGTTTGAGATGGCACTTCCCCTACGACACGGAGGCAAGTTTACATAGTTTCCGTATTGCTGTCCATAGCCTTGGAGAGAAGGCTGTAGATAAATATTCCCATCACCCACCGTTGATGTCACCGATACAGAGGACAACGTCTGATTTGTGGTAGCCGCATCACCATTTAAGAAGACGTCCTCGTTTTGAGTGTCGCCAGAACCACTGTCGCAAATCGTTAAACCGCCTGCAACAGTATTTGAGGGCACATTAAAATAAAAGGGACCCTGTGTCTGGGAGTACATCATTGGGGGTGGGTGCATCGGTGAGCTCGGCGGTTGGGATATAGGTGACGGAGTAGAAGCCACACTACCATACCTGCTTGTAGAGGTGGAATCCACTCCAGTACTAGATTGCTTGCCTCCGTAGTTCATCTCTACAGTATTTTGGGTCCTAGGGTCATTTTGAGATTGTTGTTGTAGATAGAGGTCGCTGTGTCTTCTGAAAGATAAGTCAACAGCAGCGTGGTAGTCTAGAGGGCCACTACTACTACTAGCACTACTGTCTGCATTGTTAACAGGGGCTAAACTGTGGTGCGGTGTAGTGGCATGGGCACCCCCAACACTGCTGCCATAGGTGGAAACTGTAGAGGTTACGGATGTTGATGATGATGATGATGCAGTACACGAAGGCGTGTACGAGCTATCCATAGTGATGTGTTGTTTTGCTGGCAAAGACTTTGCCGCCAAACAATGCTGTACATACACTTCGCTTTATTATTATTAATAACGTAGAACTCGCTGTGTCTTTTCGACAGAAATTTTTATAAATAAAATTGTTTTGAAAAATCGGTTTCAGCTAGGGATGGAGATTTATGGGGGGGAAATTTAACTGATGGATAAGTTAAAAGCTAAATCATTTTCATTTACTTTAAAAGAATGATTTAATACTCAGAACAAATTTGGTTCGGGTTACCAAGTGCATATTGCTAGAGTTAACTAGATATTATTTTTCTTCTTAATACTAGTATTATACATAATCAACGAACGATTTCGTCATGTTTTTTGTTTTGTTTTACAATATGCATTTATTTCTTTGACGCACGTGTCTAGTAAATAACGTGCGTTTCTTTTTTCCATTACATGACGAATGCTGTTGTTAAAAAAGTTAAGGAAGATTTTCACTTCAGAGTTAAAATTCTTTAAAAATAAATAAAATAAGAAAGTCATTAAAAATAGCCCATTTAAGACACCATATCTACATCTCAGATGTACATAACATTTTTGTCAATTTCTCAGTGCCACTAATAAAAAATAAAATTAGAATAGATTAAAAAAAAGGTTTTGGAGAACAGTACGGAAAAATGTGGACTTGAACGTCCACACTTAAACACAGAGTAATTGTTGTGTATGCATCTTAAATAGAAAACCAAAAATATAAAACTTGAGTATTCCTTACGAAACTAAAAGGAAAATATTTGTTACACATTAAATAGGGGGGGTCCAAAGAAAAGGTGTTAAAAAAAAAAAAAAAAAAAAAAAAAAAAAAATATTCCTAATGTCAATTTTTTTTTTCCTTGAGACAATCTGCAGAGAACACTTCTTACGGAATAATATTATTCTTAGTCAAACAAACTGCTAGTGAAAATCGAATCACACAATTCGGAAATTTAGCTTTTATTATGTGAAATACCATGTGTGATAGTAGTATTTATGCAGGTAAGAATTACAATACATGCAAGGTTGTTCTGGTCTCAACTGCGTTGGTGGTGGTTTTAATTTTTTTTTTTCTTTTCTTGTTTATTTATTCATTTTTTTTTAGTAGTAGTAAATCATGTAGAAGGTATGTATCTTAATTAAGTTTAAAGGCGTTATTGTTAATGTTTACTCATCATAGCTACACACAGCAAGTCTTTTGACACTGGAAAGACATCGTTAAACGTTGATTATTCACTAAAAAGAAACACGGGTACGCATCTACCTCGTGTATTTCTTACAATTATACTAACCCATGGATAGAAATTTAATAAATGACCACTAGAATTTTTAAAATATAGCTTTTTTTTTTTTTTTTTTTTTAAAGATATTGGGTACGAGACTAATTCAAGGATTCTTATGCCATTTTTACAGAGGTTTTCCGATTTTTTTTTCTTTTAAATTGTTATCCAAGAGTGCGGACTGAAAGAGAATTCCACAGAGTGACAAGGGAAGACATAGGAACGAAGAGCTTTTAAAAAGGAAGGAAAATAAGGAACCGTGCAAAAACAAAAGTGGTCATTTGTTCCTGTGTTGACCACTACTGCCACCTCAGCAGCTGCCGGGGTAGTAGTAGTCAGTTTCTTTTTTGTGTGTGTGTTTTTGTTTTGTTAGCCTACCAAAAATTCATCAAGTCGGAAGATTATTTTTTCCACAAAAAGAGCTGATGAACCAAAGAGGTAAAATATCCCACCGTCTTTTTTTTTTTTGTTTGTGTTTTTTGTTTTCCTTTTAAAAAAATATTGTTTTTTTTTTCCCTAGTCCATCATGTTAGCTTTTTTTTTTATGATTGAAAAAAAAAACCACTAGAGGTATAGAAGAACAAGTAGTACTTGCTTCTGTTCCTCTCCTCCCTATAATAACAGTGCAGCAAAAGTAACGCTAGTACGTGTGTAGATGGAACAGCCTATTCTCTTGCATAGGGTCGACCAGGATGTGCTTGCTCAAGCAGTGCTCCATTAATTCACAACATACAAAGTCGCTATTACCACTGCTACTACTTCTTGATAGATCGGTCCAAGTCATCTAGCTCAATAGAAGTAAACTTTTGTGCGGGAGGGGGAACCGGTTTTATTTGGAATTCTTGTGTGAAGGAACGAACAAGCGTACTTTGAAACGATGTAATTTTGCAAAACGAATGAAGAACTATACGATACTTTGATTTTAATGCTTTTACGCTGCTCCTTGATTTTTTAAAAAATGCTGAAGAGGTTAGTTGTGTTTTAACACACAACGGGATTTAAATTTCAATTCGGGAAAAATACTGATGGACTGGTTTAAAAAAAAATTAAGTTAATGCCTCAAATGGGATACCAAAATATTAGCCTTGTCAATAGATTAACTAAAGAAGAAAGGGTAATCCTAACGGTAAATATTCGAAATGTATCAAACAGATTTTAATTTTTATATTAACTGTTAACAGCTGAAATAAAATGAGTAAATGTGCTCCCCCACCACCAGTGTGATTTTGCTAATCAAGATCAGGCAAAATAAACCGGTCTTTAAATGTGCTGAATTACTGTAATATCGGTACAATACATATATTTTTTTGGTTTTTTATTTTTCATTTAAATATCAAGCATATATTATACAGTAATCTGTATCGTCAAAATTAATAATATAATTTATAGTGCTAAAAACTAAGCATTTTTTAAATTTTTTTAAAGGAAATTTTTCCCAATTATTAAATTTTAATATATAGTTAACAGTATAAATAATATTGACTTTGCTGATACAGTTTTATAAATATATAAGATAATTTTCTCTACCCAAAGAAATTAGTTCTTAATCATAAAAACAACAGATTCAGTTCGCGGGAATACTTGGAAATGCCAATAACAGCAAAGATACCGAATACAGCTCGAACCCCAATCTTCTGCTCTTCACAATACGAAATTCTCTCACCTGTGTACTCTCTCATTATTTTTATTTGCTAAGCTAAGCTTAGCACGATACAAGACCATTAAAAAAGTGAGGTGGGGTGAATGTCGAATGATGGATATTGTGTTGGTTTGCCTACCTGCAGGTAGAAGAAATCAACCAACAGTCACTTTCATTTATTTATTGATTTACCTAGGACTCGAACCCCCATCACTGCTATGGGCAGAGGTGGGTAATGTTCGGTCATCTAACCCGCTAGCTCTCGTGTAAATTCGCAAAGACGGAAATCTGCGATTTACTTGATGAGAATAATCTGGATAATAATGGTATTGTACTGATTAAGTGATCCCAGAGATTACCAATAACACCACTTTTCGATTCGACTTAACTCTTAAAGAATTAAAAAAGGTCAATTTTTTTTTTCTAACGTGCCTTTTTAGTATTCATCTTTTTTTTTTAAATTTGTGACACAATTTCCATACAAGTGAACCTGTGAAATGTATTTAAGTGTATGTTCGCACCTAGGGAACATTATCCAAATGAAACAAAAATAATTAATTAACCTTGTTTGTTTAGGAGACGGGTGGAATTTTAAATCTGTATTCTCCACATGAAGCAGTTAAGTCTTTCAGCGCTTTATTTTGTAAATAGTTCGCAAGTTTTAAGTTGCTGTGGCAATGTAATTTCCCGCTCTCAGGGAACGTTCTTCTGTCACTCACTCAACTAGCATCCCCGCTCTCCCCCGCAAAAATCTTAGATTGATTATTTGTTTTCGATTTACTTCTCCCTCCAAACGAAGAGTTTCATTTTTTGATTGAATGTGTACAGTGACACTGGAAGATTTCTTCAAGACATTTAAGCGTTTGTGGTTCACTGGTTTTTGCTTGACATCTTCTACGGGAGAAAATGGCTGTCGTGTCACTTGAATCACGTTCTGATGATGAACAATGAGCTTGTTGGTCGATTCGAAACCTTAATGAAGAAAAAAAATGACCAATCTCAAACTTGGTTCGAGCTTCATCTTAAAATAAAATTTTTAAAAAAGCTCTTAAGGTTTATTTTTGTTTTCGTTGTTTTGATATATATCTATATATATATATATATATTGATTACCTGGTAATCATAGGCTGATATAAATGATAAAAATTTAAAAAATGAATCGCTCTTGCTACTTTTGCGATCACTGAATTTTACTGTGCGCGGCAGGGCACATTACACAATGGTTTATTGATTTTAAGATTTATTAACGGCATATCAACTCGTCTTAGGTTATTTTATGCCTAGAAATTAGAAAATCTTGTTCATTGTACGTTCTTATTTACATTTTTTTGTGTAGTACATTTTTTTTTTTTTTTGGCACATGGTCTTATCGAATACGATTAATTTTTAAATAAACCTATTTAATCCATTGACGGAACACTAACAGGGACTATCTCTTTAGGTCTGAATGGACCAGTAATGCAAAGGAAGAAGTTCTCCAGAGGTCCAGAATTGGAGCCTCACTATGAAGTACAGTTTAGTGCTATACCCAGGACACCCCCTTTTTATTCTATGCCCGACTGATAGGGCCGTTACAGTAAGATTATTGCATTTAAACTTTTCAATGAATGAAAATAAATTTCAGCGTAAAATCAAAACAAAAAAAGGTGCCTGCTGTAAAGCGACTGTTAAAAGGGAAAGTTACGCAGGTTATTGATTGCGAGTGAGTTTAATCTTTATTAAGTAATCTTCTGTGACTGTGGAACTCGACTAAGTTATAAAGTAAACTTAGTTTAATTGTGGCACAAGACCAGAAGTAGGGATCACCTACTAAGAATCTGTGTCAGGTAAATGGTCTACTAGCTAAACTCGCTAACTGTTACACTATGCGAGGCGTCCAGGCTAGGTGAACTTGGGCAGCTGTTGCTTAGTGATGTTTATCAATCTAGACTCGCAGGACATTGCTTGTAAGTAGTAAGAGTTTCTCAGTTTGATATTTACAGGGTATTAGTTTCATATCTATGCTGGAATTAGGTTCGCTTAACAAACCATAAAAGCCCTCAAAATAAAAATCAGTTGACAATAATTTGGTCTGCCCCAACCAAAAAAAAAAAAAAGCGTGTGGGGGGGGGGTTAATTCCTCACGTGGAAAAATGGGATACGAGGTCGAGTTTGCGCAACTGAGGGCAGACACAAAAATTATCCATTTCTCCAAGTTTCATTGGGACGACTCGAGCATCGCCATCTACCCCTCTTAGTGCAATAGATAGGTGCTGCCTGTGAGATAAGGAATAGACACCTCACTTCCGGGACTGAAACGCGCTGACAGATAACTTGCTAAAATGTTTGTGAACCACATTGTCCGCACAATTTACGACTAATTTAATGGAGTAAGACTCCTGTTTTTCAGTCTCCCTGTCAATGGGATGTATCCTGTTCTTGATAGGACAGTAAACTATCTTATGATGAGGCTCCAGTTCCAGAGTTCTGGAACGTGAAAAGTACCTCTTCATTTTTATTACTCCTAGGTCCACTGACTCCAGAGTGGTGGTACCTGTTAAGGTCTTATCTACGGGTCAAAGAAATCTGTTTAAAAATTATTTGTATTTGATAGGACCGTGCCCAAAAAACTTAAATAACTTTCTAAAAAATGTAAATATGAAAGTACACTGAACGCGATTCCCTAACCTCTAGGCATACAATAACCTGAAACGTGTTAAAAATCAATGGATCATGTTATCGATTTTGACTGTTATTCAGATAGGCTGGTCCGTCTCGGAGAGAACTTTTTCCGTGTCGTTATGTGAATTTATTTTTGTATATTAAGTATTACAACATAAATTATTTTTACTCGCATCTCCTCCCTGACTTAATGAGTGCCCAAGTCGTAATACTCTGGTGATGCGCCTGGGTTGAGAGGCAACAAAAGAAAAAAAAAATCACATCCTATACGAATTAGAAACGAGGTTCAAAACTGAAGAAAAATGAGAAAGTTAACTTTTTCGTGCGAAGCATTAAACAATTTAATTTTTTAAATTGTTTTTCAAGCGAGAATTTCTAATTAGAGAAGCATTGGAAAACAACCAGAAATTAATTCTTATTCATCACCAAGCCAAGTTTATATATCCATTTTTAACCGATGACTTTATAAGAAATAAATACAAAATTAATGGTTTATTTCAGAAGCAATACGTGATAACCAAGTTCACCAACCTGGCAGTAGAGGCCCAGATGTCGGTCATTGTCACATACTCAACTATGAATAAACTGTATCGGAAAAGAAAACTAAAGTCTACACGATCTTTATGCCTCATTGTGTACGGTACAATAATTTTAAATGTCTCATGAGTTCAAAGAAATTGTTTTATCTGATTTCATATTGCGAATATTCCTTCAATTTTTTTTTCCTCACTCAGATTTAAAATAATTTTTTTTTTAAATATAAGTAAAAATATAGCAAAGTTTTGAAATGAAGTCTGCACTTGGACATTGTTCTACGTTCTCGGAATATAGAAAATAATTTTTCACCTGGATTTAAAAAGAAACAAATTAAATACGGGAGAAATTTAGGCTCAAAGCAACTGAAATAGTTTTAAAAACGTAAAATTCTACAATAGAAATCGTAAATTTTATCGAACCATTGAAATTGTGTGTGGATGAATTCTTAAACCTTTTACTCCGTTTATCTTATTTGAGCTTCTTTCCTTCCGTTTTACCCGTTCATAAATAGTGTGCTAAGCTTCCTTGAACATACTGATGCATAAACGGAAATAGTCAAGGTCGGATTTACCGACAGGCCACTGGATTAGGGTCCACAGGTATCTGGGGCCCCACTTAAACTAATTTGTCATGCAGCGTGCCAGATAATAACCTCGTTTACACTTGATATTATATAATATATTCAAAACCATAAAGGTTCTCGTACAATAAGTATAAGGCCTGGAGTATGGGGCTCCTGTACAATAAGTACATGTCTATAGTGGTCTTCAACTGGTGGGGCCCATCGATAATTTGGTCTAGGTAAATCCTGCGTTGGAAATAGTCTCAGAAATTTTGGCTGAAAATCTCCCCGAAGAAAAATGTCACATTTAACAAGTAATTAAATATTTTCAAAACACCTTTTGTACTGTACATACTGACCACACAATTAATTCCGGAAAAAAATGTTTCAGTTTTTTTATTATTATTATTAAATATCTTTAGGTAAGCAGGGTAATTAAACACGAACAGGTTTTTATATCTGTCATTTGCAATACATTACGTACACTTAGATAACGATTTATATAATATCGCTACATTAAATATTGGTTAAAACTGAAAAGTTCTGAGCCCAACTCTAAAAGAAATGATTCAGCCATATAACGTGCATGGCTTTCCCCTCTACATTATTCTCTCAAATTACTTAAACCCGTGGGGAAAAAAAGTCAGCAATGGAATCTCTCTTGTTATCTTCGTTAGGCTGAGAAATTTTCAGCACTGCTGTCAATAATTGTCCCTGTTTGTATGGTTTTAAAAAAAAACGATGGGTCTATTCTGACACAAGAAAAATACCTGAGGATGTAAGTCATTAAAAGAAATACAAAACACATCACAAGGTAAATTTCAGAGGTTCTTCGACGAAAGGAGAACTCGCTGGAATAAGTGTGCGAATTTCAAAATGGACTATTCTAAATAAAATTAACGTTTCATTGTTCAGTTTCTATCTAGTAAATACAGCCTCCATCTAGATGTGTTTTGAACACCTCCCATTATAAATAGAGATGTATTATGCGATATGAGAATTGAATAAAATACACATGTATAATTATAACAAATAAAAGGAGGCCTAATGGCTAAAGTGCTGAATCGCGACCTCAAAGTAAACGAGTTCGAACTCCAGTCACGCTCATACATTCACTTTCGGCCTAATACTTTTTGGAAAATTATGACTCGCCTGATCCCTCCAGCTATAGGTAAAACAGGATCACTGCTGTTCTAGAATGATGGCTTCGGCATTAAATAACGCACAAAGGTTGATACACCATTAAACAAGAGTTTGGGGGTTTTTTAAGAAAAAAAAAATGACAATATAAAAATTATGAAAGTTAAAATATTATACAAGTTTAAATAAAGATATAAACCTAAAATAAAAGATGGAAAGTTTTTCTAAAACTGAGCTCACAAGGAAAAAAAGAGACGCAGGAAGTTATTTTTTTTATATAAACATTCTAAATTGCGTTGGTGTAAAAAATACATGACAATAGCTTTCAGGACACATAGTCTTAAGTTACGTCTGTGTAAAAGAAAAAAATAAGGTGTGGCTTTTGATATTACGTTGTAGTGGGAATAGTTATAAATACAGGCGGGTTTGGACCTTCAGCTAGTCAAAGAACACGTTGCAGACGAAAAAGTTAGTCCTTCTCGCCATCATGAGAGAGAGAGAGAGAGAATATCAGGCAAACACGAAGAAACAGTGAAAATATTCACAACGCTGAAAATCTAAAATCACAACGACATGCACCATTGAAAGACTTCAAATTTTCAAGGCCTGCATCTTTGACTCAACCTCTACCATATTCTATTCCTCACATTCAGAGGAAACATTTTCCTCTTCAATAGGCCTTTACACTTCAAAGAAAGTCAATTTTCATTGATACCATCAAAGATGTTATTAAATTGTTAATCTTTCTGCCTATAAACATTTCAATAGGTGGGGAAAAAATTCAAGTCTTTCCAAATAATGTGTTGAATAGTTTTTTATTTAATTTCTTAAATTAAAAATAGAACATTATAAAATCATAAAAAAAGAATTATGATTTAAATGTTTAAGCTCGAGTTTGTCATCTTTGTTACTTCACATTAAAGAATTCTCATAAGCTTGTAAAATACCTATATTATAAAATGTTCTTGAGAGTTCCAATAATGCTCTTATTAAAGCGAAAAACGGGGGAAGAACCAATTGAGAACGTAGTTTAGATACGTTGATAATATTAAAAATGTTATGACATTAAATGTGAACGGTTTTTAAAATTTAGAAAATACTAAAAGACGAGTGTCCGTCTTTTACCGTTTGAAAAAGAAATTGTAACTTAACGTCTAAAAAAGTAGCTAAAAAAAAACATCGAACAAAGGCTAGAGACAAGTACTGCTTAAAAAAATTTACAGTAAAATGAAAAGGTGGCTTATATATAAAAGTCCATATGCGAGTTTTTAACAATGGGCAAAAAGCCGAAAGAAAAGACTTGCTTCCAAATTACAACTACCTTTTTTTTCTATACAGATACATACAGCGAAGCGTCAAGGGTATCTTGGGGTGGGGTGGGGGAATGAAAGTTATTTGTCACGTAGAATGTTAGATTAGAACCTTGCTTTGAGTGTACGCCCGGTATTTCATTTACGAAGCTCTTTGCTTCGATTTGGCACAAGGCCGAATGAATGGGGCACCCAATGAGACTCGAACTCACTCGTGTAGGTTTGCTAATCTAGCTTGCTAACCATTACACCACCAGAGGTGCCCTCGGGTATTTCATTATAGTAATTTACAAAGCTCTCTGCTTCGATGTGGCACAAGGCCGAATGGGGCACCCAATGAGACTCGAACTCACTCGTGTAGGTTTGCTAGTCTATCTTGCTAACCGTTACACCACCAGAGGTGCCCTCGGGTATTTCATTATATTCAAAACTGGGGTCCCAATACAATAGATATAGACCCATAATGGTCTTCAACCAATTAGCCGGGGATGGGGGGGTCATAAGTTGGTAAATCATGCATTGCTTGTGACGTCGTACCAAAATCAACTTTTAATTTAAAAAATCACTAAGCTGAATCCGATTTACGGTTATATTACATAAGCACCGGTTCCCGTCAGATCATCGAAGTTATGCTGCGTTAAGCCGGTTCAATTCTGAAATGGGTGACCACTTAGGAGCAGGAAGTACTCTAACCAACGTGAGGTCTGTATGCAAAACTTAACCAATAGCAGTAAAGAATTTTGTTGTATATATGGCACAAAGCCGTATGAATCGACCACCCAGTTTGTTTATTTCATTATACTTTATATAATGAAGGCACAAGGCTTTGGAGTTTTGGGGGAGGGGAAAGGAGCGGTCTTAGCTTTAACTAGAGTTTCTAAGGGGCACCTAGCTAGCCACATTCGCCGACCCATTCAACAATACAATATATAACCATTCATCCATCGCCATGCGCGCTGCTACCACCAAAATACCACATTTGCTCTATGAAGAAAGACCTACTTAAAACCCCGGAAGTGATGCATGATTTTATTTACAAATTGCGATTTTTTACAAATGAATTCATATGATGGGGATGTGAGAAAAACCCCGAAATATATACAAAAACAAAAAAACAAAGGAAAAATCCCCCGTTTGGTTGCCCTCCCATCCCCCCCCCCCGTCTATAAAATTGGAAGCCTACTGTTTTCCGGGGCGAATGAACCGGAAACAAGTCGGACCTGCCCTAGGTGGGACTGGGATCCTAATATATAGGGGAAAAAAGAAATAAAGGGTCGGGCGCGGTATGGGTCGATACAAGCCGGTAATATGATTTTTATACATATGAATGTTCAAGATCTTCAGTAAAAGCGGATTGGGATACGGCTTGAGGTTGAAAAATAATGGGGAAGGGGAAGATCTTGAATACTAATGACTAGATGACGGGGACAATGACTGACAACATACTGCTAACTAGGTTACAAGGGGAACATTGCCTACTTACCGGGGGTGGGGTCCCGAAGGATCCGTACCGTAGACGCCATGGGCGGGCAGAGGAGGGAAGGATGACTCCAACGTTGCCCCCTTTCGCACGACCAGGCTCGCTGCATTCACCCACCTTCTGCTGAATGTTATGCGATCCAAGCGTTTTCTATCGCATCTGATTTTGACCCTCAGCTGATGCCGAAAATACAAAACCAGATCGCGATGAGAAAAGTTTGCATCGTCATACAATCCCTTCTTTCGCGTGATCCAAATCACCATTCGAGCTACAGCCAGGATCGCGAGAAACACCACACGCTTCTCTCCCTGAAAGGGAGGAAGAACGTTGTCCACGACGTAACCAACGTTGAGCAGCACGAGCTGCTTGGGTTCGATGCGAGCCGTCCACTCCCCGACGTGATCCCAAAACGGGCGAACTCGCTCGCAATAGTAGAAGGCGTGCTCAGCCGTTTCTTCTAATCCACTGCCGCAGCAAGGACAATCAGGCATGTCTGCTAGGCCCGCTTTGTAGTTCAAGCCGAGAAGGGGTAACGCATTCCGTACAAGTCGCCAGGTGAGCGAGAACTCGGAGTTGTTCAAGAAGCTCGATCCTGGCGCCCAATTCCAGTGAGAGCGGATCTCATCCGCCGTCCAGCCTCGCCGCTCGCTAAGAGGATCAGAAGCGGAACCCACCACTAACTCCCGATATAGCTCTTTCCGAGGCCGTGAAAGGTCACTGGACCCAAGAAGGTTACGAAGGGCCTTTCGGCACTCGCTAAAAAACAGTGCTTCGCCCGAAGGCCTACGTCGACCTTCAGCCTTTGAGTCTGACTTGAGGCGAGGAAAAGTCCGACTCGTCTTTCGTCTCCACACTGAGTCCCCTGTCAAGGACCGGCCGAGGTATGCAAGTCTTTCAGCAAGCCAGTGGCTCTCCAGATCAGACACACCCAGACCCCCGTTGCGTGTACGTTGGATACAGACCTGCCTACGGACCATCGGCCTTGCACCTCCCCAGAGCAATCTGGAGAGGGATTGTTGCAGTGCCAACCGACGTGCCTTAGGCAGAGGAAGTACAGCCAATCGGTAAAGGATCAGAGGGAAGACGTACGTGGCGCACGCCTCCGCCCTGACCTTTAAGGACAACCTCCTTGAAAGCCAGATTCCCACCTGAGCATTCACCTTGGTTTGTACTTCCGACCAATTTCGCTCCAGTTGGAGGTCAGGCCCGAACCACACCCCGAGGATGCGGATGGGTCCGTCACTCCAGCGGAAGGGCCCTGGAAGAGTATTGCTACCCCTCCAAGCACCAAGCCGCAAACCTTCGCTTTTGTCAAAATTGACCTTGGCTCCTGCGATCCGCTCGTACTCGACAACCGCCTCTTTCACAGCCTTTATATCAAGACGGCGGGACACAAAGACTGTGATGTCATCAGCGAACGCGGAGACCCTTGCCGCAAGGCTGCTAACAAAAGGTATACCGCGCAGGGACGGACTTGTCTTCTCATCCCTAAGCCTGCGCAGGAGGGGCTCCAACGCGAGGACATAGAGAAGAGACAGGGGGCAGCCCTGCCGGACCGAACGCTCGATCGCGAATACCCTCGAACGCCTTCCGTTCACCTGCACCACTGCCTGAGTGTTGTGGTACATCATGCATGAATCCGGCAGTCTCCAAAACAGACGCCAAGAACCGATGGTCAACCCTATCGAAGGCCTTGGACTGATCTAAACTGATCAGCGTGGCTTCTGTGTCGTCTTCTATCCCCTCTAGGACCTCGCAAATCAAGTGCAGATTGTCCTGGATCGATCTTCCCTTCACAGCAAAGGTCTGTTCAGGGCCGATCAGATCACTGATGACACGCTGTAAACGATTCGCCAAGACCCGGGCCAAAATCTTTAACTCTGTGTTAAGCAGAGTTATGGGCCTGTAGTCATCTAAACCCTCCCAAACATGCCTGCCACCTTTCTTCAGCAATGTGATCACGCCCTTGGTAACGCTACCAGGGATGGCTCCCTGGGCGAACCAATGGTTGAACACATCCGTCAGAATAGGGACAAACATGTGCGACATCCTCAAGTACACTTCGTAGGGCAGACCATGTAGTCCCGGCGACTTGTTGAGGCCAACCTGCTTCAACGCATCACGGACTTCGCATTCAGTAACCACACCCTAGCAGCTAGCCGCTTCAGCCACCCGAAGGCGGGGGAAGTCGGCAAGATAGCTACGAAACTCCCGGATCGGGAGATCAGGGCAGCGGGCAAAGTGATCCCGAAAGTGCACCCGAAAGGCATCACGCATTTCACGACTCGAATGCAGCAGTCGCCCATCCGCGGTCTTGACAGACGCGATGTACCGATCGGGGAACCTTCGCACTTCTTCTTCACGCGCAGTCGCGTTCGATTTCACAGCTTCGTAGAGAACTCTATTTAACCTAGATCTAACTACGTGTCCCTTGTAGCGCTCGCTATTCTCACGCTCAAGGTCCCTCCTAGCTAGTTCTACACCTAGGGAGTCCCCCCCCCCAGCCACCGCCCGGGAAAGTCTATCCTCTATAGACTTCACCTCCTTGGCCTTATCTAAGTTGAGCTGTTGACCGTATTTAGTGGCGAAGTCTCTAATCCTATATTTGAGAGAAACCCACCACCTATTCCCGGTAACGGCCCCCTTTAACGCCCGCTGAATTAAGGATTCTAGCTGGTCCCGGAAGTCCCGTATCTCCAGTAAGGAGGTATTGAACTTCCAGTAGCCGGCTAGACTAGGCCTATTTGCTAACCGCAGACTGACCCTAACAAGCTTATGGTCAGTCCACGCTATCAGGTGGAACGTGGGACAACTAACGAAATCAATGTCTGCTCGTCTAACTAACACTCTGTCCAAGTAGGAACCTACTTTGGCAGAGGGCGAGCTATCTAGCCACGTCCACATCTCCCGCCCTGGGTGATCAAGACGAAACCTGTCGACGAGACCGTGACGAGTCACGAAGCCGACAAGGCTGCTCTCACACCTTCCCGCACGACTAGCTCCACGCCCGACCTTATCTATCTTGGGATCAAGGATCGCATTCCAATCACCCATTAAGACTAGCCGCTTCGTATAGTCCAGGGACGGCGCCAACCGACGAAAAAAGGAAACCCTCTCCGCAGCGATATTGGACGCATAAACCGCAACCAGACGAAACTTGAAACTTTTCACGGCAACATCGGCCACAACCAGCCGGCCCCCGTCACCTGCAAAAACAACGTCAACATCAGCATCAAGGCTGCGTCCAACTAGCAAGGAGACCCCAGCGCTGATGCGGCTGCCGTATGCTGAGAAAACGTTAAAGTCGTTTTCTAGCACCCGACAGTCAGCATCGCAAGTGAAGTGGGTCTCCTGCACTGCAGCAACATCTACGCACAGCTTCTTGAGTTCAACAAGCAAGCGCGCACACTTGCTTGAATCCCTCAGTCCCCTCACATTCAAACTGGCAACGTTTAAAGCCATCAATCCAACTTACCTTACTCATCGTCGACTACGGGCCGGAAATCCTTGGGTGTGAGGATGCCGACAGCCTGACGCAGGGAACCGGTGCCGAGTTCAGTCGTTACTCTGTTGTCCCTGGTGATTCCGCCGACATCTATTGGGAACTTTAGCTTTAGGGACCTATAAAGAGACGGGTGAACCAAAATAGCGACCCTACCCGAACAAAAAGGAATACATTTTTTTAGGGAGGAGTGCTCCAACTCCGCCAGCTTTATGCCCGTATCAGTCTGACAGACCGTACTCAAGAACTTCCACACGCCCTTGGTACGGTCGCCAGCTGACCGGACAAAAGTGGTCACCATGGCTGCATTCCTGAAATTTGCAGGGTTTGATACATTTAAATTTTCCATCTTTTCTAAGCTGAGCAACGGCTTTAGTGCCTTCCGGAGCTGGAAGTCGCCAACTGCTTCCAGCTCCGCAGAGCACAAAGCCGCTGCCCGCTGTATCTGTCCGATTGATAGTTCATTTTCTTTTTAACTGGTTTTCTTTTTCCCGGCAGGAGAGTCAGTTTTTCTTTTAGGGGAAATGATAGCCGGGAATAGTTCTTGCGATGAAATGTCTGCAGGGCTGAATGAGGGAAGGGATGGGGTTCGAGCTATGCCCGAGGGTTGTGCCCTTTCAGCAGACTGAGATCTGGGGAGGGGGATTTTATATGGGCGGTGATATTTTCTGAAAAATTGTTCATGTTGGGGTGAAAGAGATGAAAGAGGGTCCATTTGTTGGGGGGGGGAGACTGTAATGTTATTTTTGGAGGTGGAAACGGTGGTGGAGGTAGTGGAGGTAGTGGTGAAGGTAATGGTGGAGATGGGAGAGGTAACTGTGGTTGAGAGGAGGGGCCTGCCTCAGGATGGGTTTTTTCCGGGCACATTTTCTTTGCTGCCCCTTCCCCACTGTCCCTTCTCCTCTTTAGGTTCGTTGATGTTTCCATATCCTCTGCCTCTGGTGGTGTAATGGTTAGCAAGCCCGACTAGCAAACCTACACGAGTGAGTTCGAGTCTCATTGCCACATCTAAGCAAAAAGCTTAGTAAATTTCCATATCCTCTATGGATTTGTTTTTCTTTTTGGTCATCTTGGGTGATGGTGCTGGTGTTGCTGGTGCCGACCACCCAGTTTGACTCGAGGTCACTTGTGAAGGTTTTTCTAGTCTAGCTTGCTAACCATTACATCACCCGAGGAGCTCTAGCCAATAGTAGCAACTACTTAGCAAAATCTTCATTAGCTATTTATTTGCTAATCTCTGGTCATCTCTTGACCAGGATTATTAGTCTGGGTGTTTAAAAAAATGTTAACATTTCTATGGGAGCTCCTTTATGGTATGATTTTGAAAAGTCCAACCATTTCACCATCCCGATCAACAGATTTTTGGAATCTTCTCCGGGTGATCTCTGTAATATCAGTCCTGCTGTATTTGTCATACGCCCTACCAGCGTACGAGTGTGGCACAGGGCCGTTGCCCAGACGCGTCTGACAGTCCCAAAAATGCCTCGGGACCTGTCAGTATTCCCCTTTTTGTGGTGCCTCAGTTGCCAGGCGATAAACCTAACCCCTCCGAGGAGGGTTTAAGCCTGGGGGACGGCCCCCTGAAGCCACAGGTATATACAGTGATGAGACACACCCAACCGAACCGTACAACACGGCCGGCTAAAGCGCGTACCACCGACTGGAAAAACCGCGCTGTACAATCAGTCCTGCTTTTCTAAGGAAGATACTCCCATAGCAATATTAACATTTTTTAATTCACCTGTGGGAGATTTTAAGAATGTGGTGACTGTTTGAAATGATATAGAGGTACCCCATAAGGGTTTTTAACATTTTAAATCACTCTGTTTAATGAAACAGTTTCTGGAGATCCAGTCCTTAAGCAGTACTTTCTCATTTCATTTGGACTGGCAAACAGGTCTCGCGGCTCACCCGCGAGCATTATGCTACTTGATCGGTCGTATTGGCGAGTCACGGTCCGGTCGGGTGTGTCCTTGCTCAAGTGGCAGTCGGTAATGACCGACATCCTCAAGCCTTAGGATGCCGTACTCCCAGGTTTTAACCCTCTTCGGAGGGGTTAGGTTTATCGCCTGGTGCCTGAGGCATCCCTCTTTAGGGGAATGCCGACGGGGCCCTAGGCATTTTGGGGACTGCCGAACGCGTGTGAGCTTCGATCCAGCGCCTGAACCCACCTAAAAACGGCCTTGTGCCACACTTGTACGCTTGGTGGGGCGTATGACAAATACCGGCACACAGGTCTAGCGTTGCTTACAGTACCGGTTGATCTAATGAAACTTCTGCACGGCTCAGGGCTGCTTAACGCGTAAGGTCAGTTACAATCTGATGCCTGCATCAATATACTGATGAAACTAGACAATTTTTGTTCTCACGTATTCATAAGCAAGGGACCCCACGTTTTAAAAAAATGTGTGCGTGCGTGCCGTAAAATATCAGTCTGTAGGATTAAATACCTACTTTAGCTAAATCTCTGGATCATTTTAAAGTGACTGGCGTAATAATGTCCAGTACATAAACACCTTGTTCTTGTTAATATAACCTACTTCTTATTAAAACCCATCTCTTCACTTTTTTTTTATTTACTTCGCCCGATAATTGTCAGTACAGAATACGAGCGGGGAAACCTTTTCAAGCTAAGTTGAAATTTATTGTCAACTAATAATGTTGCCCTCAATAAGTTTTTTGTGAGTTTACGACAAAATCTAAAATGTAGACTTTGTTACAAGGTTGTAGCTTGTATGTTGTATCAAATTGTTCGTAACAAATTCGTAATGAAATGTTTGCTTAATATTTTAGTAGAGAAGTTTTTCGGGTGCAGTGATAAAAGAAAAGGTTAATGTTGAAAATGAATCTTAAAATAAAACAAGCAAACAACAATATAAATAACAGGAGGTTGAGTTGAAACAGACATTGTCTTTTTATGTATTTTTGCTAATGTGCAATAGTTTACAAAAGATATGTTGTGTGGGTATTAATCTTTATGCGTTCAGTGTACGTAAATGTTTTCGCATTCTTTTTTAAATGCTCACTAGCGTGTCAGTCTTGAAATTCACTGGAGAATAAAACGCAGTTACCGTCGTGAAATTTGTTACTAATATTTGTGTTTCGTCTGACTTCTGAGACTGCTGGGCAGCTACTGACTCGTGCAAAGATTTTGCTCTGTATCAACTCTTTAGCTTTAACTTTTGGCAGAGAGAAAAGTTCTCTCTGGAAACCATGACACACACAGGTCTTCTTCTATTTTTTGATTTGGTGGCACACATGGATTCCTTCTCTCTCTCTCTCTCTCTCTCTCTCTCTCTCTCTCTCTCTCAATCGACCATCACCATGGATAGTCCTCTAGATGACATCCACTGTATGCACGGAGCTGATGAATATAAATTATCACTTTAAAGGAATGAAAAACCTTACTAACCTTTTAATGACTTTTTTTAAAGATTGTTTTTTTCTGGAAAGCATTGGGATACCAGGTTCAAGAGTGGAGGCGTGCAATTGGTCTTTCAACAAAACCGTGGAAGGCTCCACTTGATGCTTTAATAAGCTCTAAGTGGACCTAAAGCCGCAGGTTCGCAATTCCCTGTCCAGAACATAAATCCTTGGTCGCTAATAAAAACAATAAAAACTTGACACTTAAAAGAAAGTTGTTTTTTTTTAATTTCCTTCATTTATTTAGTTATCTAGTTAGTTACTGTCGAAATAAGAAACAATTTTTTGGCGGGGTGCTGTTTTTGTTTTGTTTTGTTTTGTTTTGTTTTTTCGAAAACTAGAACACTTACGTGTTTTCTCGTACAATTTTCTTTATGAATGAACTTTGATAAATCCCAAATTAGTCTCTTCCATTGATACTCTCACTTCCTAACTTGTTTAAGCAAATTTTTTGCTTGACAGCTTCGGATCGTTTTGGTGAGGGAGGAAAAAACACGAGCAAACAACTAAATTGCAGAATAATCACAGAGATTTGGATTTATGCTTCCAATGTAAAAAAAATCCGATTGTCGAAAGAAAAAAAAAAATCTTGAAACGTAAAACGAAAAAAAAAAAAAAACATGACTCGAGAATCCTTCTCTTCCTTTACAGAATTCAACGGGAAGGGAAAAAAAATTAAAAAAAGATTCCTCAATAAATTTAATTTTTCGAAAGAGAATTAATTTGCATATCTAGAATCTACCTCAAAATCCACATCACCAGTTGTTTCAATAAAATTTCTCTGCTGGTGCGAGAGCTTCACTCTTCGGGTATTTTGGCACGGTTTCAGTTTCTTTGTTTAATGGCATATCAACCTTCGTGTGTTATTTAATGTTCAAACCATCCTTGTAGAAGAACAGCGGAGATGCTATTTAACCCATAGCGAAGGGATTAGGGACTTCATACCTTTCTCAAAGATATTAGTCCAAAAGTGAACGTAATAGCGCGACTGGAATTTATAGGACTTTACACTCCTATAATTTAATTTGGGCGGTATGCCACTTGTTCCCACAAAGATGGCGGACGCTCAATGTTCAGTCTCGGGAAACCATTGGCCAGGAGGACCACGTGATATGCTTACAACTACGTCGGCGCGCGAAAATTCAAGTCCTGCGTCTTGAGCCACTGATAAGACGATTTTTTCTATAAATACGCTGTCTTAAAACACATTCGACCTCTTTTACGATTTTTCTTCGTAGCGGCAACACTCTCCCTTTGACGAAATTCCTTCGTAGCGGCAACACCTTCTCTTTGACCAAATTCCCCCGTATCAGCAACACCATGCCTCGCAGACATTATTGTACAAGAACTATGAGACGCTTTCCCGTCTTTAAAAAAACTACCGGTTTCTAATCATAGAAAAAAGACATTTTAATTTTACAATTCTTTTTGTAGTTTAGTTGTGTTACACACACACACACACACATACACACACGAGCTCACACATATATATACACACTATCAGTATGTTAGAGTTAGTTATGTTTTCATGTATTAATGTAAGTTTTGATACTATAGAATATAAATTTGTTTTTGTTCGTTCGCCTTGTTTTTAAATGTTCATTTTGTCCACGCCGTTTTACAACCATTATCTATTCCGCTTCTTTTACGCACACTTCACCCCACAAATTCGAACTTGCTTCCAATGATGTCACAGTCCAGCATTTTAACCACGACTTCACAGAAATCCACCCATCCCCTGAATATTTTGGTAAGCATGCATCTATTCATGTTAAAAATAAGTTTGCTTCAAATGGGATAGAGGTTAGCATACCAGGTAGGCAGATGATTGTTATTGAATTCGATTCTCAATAAGTGCCCCATACTTCTGGTTATATAAAAAAAAGTAGACTAAATAACAATTTTGTATTAAGAATAATTAGAGTTGTTGCCTGCTCATGTTTTTGCTGGGTTTTTTTAAGAAGAAATGATCGATTATTTGATTTTAACGATTTATCAACTTGTCTAGGGTTATATTATGCCTAGAAGTTAGGGAATCGGGTTCATTGAATGTTTATATTTACATTATTTGTTTAGTTGTTTCTTAAGATTTTTTTTCACAGGGTCTAATCGAATACGAATGATTTTTTAAACGGATCTATTTGACCCATAGATGAGATCTTTTGTGATCGTACTTTGTAAGGTCTGAAGCAGCCTCTTTGTTTTATACTGTTGTAAGTGTCAACCGAGTTAGTCAATAAAGTTGCTTTGAAATATACGCACATTTTCGACTCGTTATCCGACTGACAGCTCCTTACACAAAGTATGTAAAAACAATTCTTTTATAACATAGTATCAGAAATGGGATTAGCTGTGTTCCTCGGACTTCATTTAATTCAGAATTCTTTTCCACTAATTTGTTGAATTTTATACTCCGTTTCTCTTTTCTTTATCATTCTCTAACTCCTCTATAATGGATAGATTGCCTGCTCCCAATCACTCAAATTTGACCAAGAAAAATAGTCTGAAGCTTGGAGATGAAAAGAGAAACTAAATCTATTCTTATGGGCAACAAAATTAGATTTGAAACCCGGAAAAGTCCAAACTTCTATTTACTTACATGTATAAGAGCAAAAGGAAGGGACATTTTTTTCACATTCAACTTCGGAGATAAAATGACATTAAAAAAAAAGTAATTGAGGAATTTGACAATTACAGTGAACTTTGTGAATTCGGGGACTCCATAATAAAAAAAAACAACAACATTTTACTAGTCGATCTTAAGGACTTACGTCTCACAGAACGTCTACTTAGGAAACCTGACTTAACACAAAGGCAATTCAACTTCGTTAGGCTGTTGGAGAAACAAAAATGCAAGCCAAGGAACTTGCATCTTCCGAGACACAAGATTTAGACATTCCGTTCATAAAACGAAAACAGAAAAACAGACCCGGAACAAACTCTCATTCTAACCGCCATGAACATGACAAACAAAGCAGCAAACACTCCAACATCAACCCCAACAAATTCTACGCTAGTTCTCACCCACGTGGATAATGGTCAGTGTGCCACAAGCGATTCCCAAAGTGCAATCGCAAAGGACATTTTCTGAGTTGTTGTCACTCACGAAAGTCAGTGCAGCAGAGAAATATACATTGACTCATCTGACTCAAATCCGGATCAATCAAAATTCTTCCTGGGCACGATCAGTGCTAAAGATCCCCGCTATAAAACATATCTTTCAAACGAACAACCTACATTATACATTAACTCATTCAACCCTAATAGGAAAACGAAACCCTGGACTACAAATCTTGACACTAACGGTTTTATGGTTGATTTTTTAATTGACTCAAGCGCTGAGATAAATTTACTTCCCAAACCATATGCAACAAACTTCATCGGGGTCCAAAACTAAAGTCAACCTCAATTACTCTCACGGCCTACAATATCACTCGCATACCTGTTCAAGACAAATGCATAACCTCAGTAACTCTTTCTTGTTGTGTTCATAATAGCTGACATAAATTCTCAAGCCGTTCTAGGTGTTGATACCTGTGAAAAACTTCAACTAATCAAACGGATTTTTAACATTAATAAAAATCTAGCAGCATTCCTTGGAAAATGTCTGGACTGTTTTACTGAAATTGGATCTTCGAGCACAACACACCTTCATTTCTCCCCGCGATCCATCCTCCCTGAAAGATTCCTTTTGCGTTGAAAAAAAGGTTAAAAGCAGGACTGGACAGAATTACCAAAATGGGCCTCATAAAACCAGTTCGTGAACCTACCGAATGGTTAAACTCCCTAGTAATTATAAAAAAAAAACTAAATAGCTCTCTACGCATTTGTCTTGAACCCCACGACTCAAAGCCATAAAGCGAGAAAATTTTCAACTTCCTACTGTAAGGGAAATCTTTGCAGATATGCATAATACAAAATACTTCTCTAAGATTGATACAAGTAATGGATTTTGACTGATTCCTCTTGATAAGGATAATTTAAAACTGCTTACCTTTAATTCTCCTTTTGGTCATTATAGATTTACTCACCTGCCATACAGCATACATACGGTATACAAGTGAAATATTTCAAATCAAAATTGGCCCTGCCATTGAGGATATTGAGGAAGGCAGAAATTTTTAGAGCGATATAATCGTATTGTGACGTGGTATACTATAAGAGAGAGAGAGAGAGAGAGAGAGAGAGTGAAGAGGAGGTCAATACCCTTACCCCTTTATTTGAATCAACAGGCATTAAGACTGACGTTAAAATGGTAGAGAAAAAAGGAGCAAGCTATCTGCACTCTGTGTCCTATAGTCTGTTTAACGAAAGAAGTATAGATCAATCAAGTGGCGAGACCCGGTGAGGTGGTGGAAGAGGAAAAGTAGGATGATTAGTCCACAGCCTCTTCGCGCCAAAAAGGCTATCACACGTTAGAGAAATTTGAAGGAGAATTTTAGTTTGGATAAAGCCAGCGTTAGAACCAGATCGCTGAGGTCAACCAGCTCCGGGAAAGACACTCACCCGTAAAAAAGAGAGAAAGAAATCTGAAAATTGAGAACCTGTCAAAGAAAAGTACAACTTAAACCGTTTTCCTTCTACAATTCTTAAATATTGGAAAGTTATATGTATTTTTAAAAAAAGAGAGAAACTGTAAAGTTTCTGTTCCATCAATAGTTAAATTTATTGAATGAAAATTGCAATACGCTTCAGTCCGGCGGCTTAGACACTTTTACTCAAGTAAGAGAAAAAGAAAGAAAGAAAAAAAGAGAAAGAAGGAAAAGGACTGTTGAGAGACATTTTTGTTTGATGTTTTCCTTTTGGCTAAATATTGCCAAGAAAAGAGAAAAGAAAAAGGAACTGTTTCTAAAATCTCATCATTATTTGTTTAATCATCGCCTATTAAAATGCTGTCTTTCAAATGCACCCTTGTCTTGAAATCTTTTGGTTTTGTGTTCTTTCCTCTATCGATTTGTCTTCTTTTGCATGTATTTCTCTCAGCCTCGTACCGCTTTCATTAATTCTCGCTAAACGTCTTATTGCCTCCTTAAACACTACAAGAGAATTTTGGAAATCTGTCGACAGTTAATATTATCTAACCTAGAAGTTCGTTCTTTCGTGATCGGAGGGGGTAGGAAGACAAAGTGAAAGTGAATTGGCACCCCCTTACCAACGTCTGAGGTCAGTCTAGTCCCGAATTAACCTCCACATTATTTGTCTGTTTATCATACGCCCGAAATAGGGGTCTTGACCGGGATTTATTTTGCGGAGTGTCAAGTGCCAGACTGCCCTTGGCGATACACATTCTACGTAACAGCCTTCTACAGAGGACAATGGCCGAGATATCGATCTCTTCAGGTTAGAGTAGAATTCAACGTCACAGTATGGTCGTTAGACTTAGAGACTTAGAAGAACACTACCAGGGACAAATTTGTATTTGGCAATATCAGACAACATGGTTGATCAAAGTATATGTTTCTCTCGCTACTGACCTGATCTACTTGGGACATAGAATCAAATCAGAAGGACTCAAACCCGACCCTTCTAAGATAAAAGCAATAGTAAAAATGCCCAACCCTCATAATAAAGAAGAGTTGCAACGTTTTCTCGACATGAGCAACTACTTATGTAGATTAATTCCCAAGTATTCTAAGATCACTGCTCCACTCCGCACATTACTTCAAAATGATGTTGGATGAACATTTGATCAACCACAGCAGAAAGTCATTGATAATCTGAAGGACCTGCTCACAAATCAATCCTTACTACAATTTTATAGTCCTTCACAACAGATTCAAGTAAACTTGATTTCGGAGCCATCCTTGACTAAAAGAGTAAGAGAAGTCGACAGCCTATAGCATATACACCGTATGCCACTACTCCAGCTGAGTAGAACTACTTCTTTTTAGAACGAGAGGTTACTTTTATTTGGCTGCAAAAGATTCCACGAATTTGTATATGGACATCATTTTGAATTTGAAAACAACAAACTTTTATTGTTATTCTTTAAATGGTCACTAACTAAAGCATTACTAAATCTAATGTTTCATGTTGGCACTGCAAGGCTATGCCTTCAATCTCAATTATATCCCAGAGAAAGATCCAGTAGTCCCTGATACACTATTACGTATATAACAGAAATAACGGCAAAACAGAAATCTTCACTGAAGACATAGAACTCCATGTACATCTCATCAACAAACTGTGACCTATGACTGACAAGAAACTCAACACTTACTGTGAAAAAACAGCAACTGACGAGTCACTAAAACTCCTAGCCAAATATGCTCTTCATGGATGGCCTGAAAAATAGAATAGTCCGTAAAACCGTTCTTGGTTGGTTGGTTGGTTGGTTGGTTGGTTGGTTGTGTTTTTATAGCATATCAGTCCTTGAAGGTTATTTAATGCCAAACCCTGTTTATATATATACATATTAAATATATGATTTGTAAATGAATAGTTTGTAGGTAACATTTTAAACAAGCCAGAGCTCATTTGTTTGCACACAGTTAAATGGTTTCAAGTATAGTAAATGATGAAATAGTTTTATTTGACCCATAGATGGGACCCTAATAGGTACTACCACTGCGGGTTTAGAATGGACCTGGGAGTAATGGCAATGAAGAGGTACTCCACATTCTTCTAAGTTCCAGTATTATTGGAGCCTCGCCATTAGATTGTTTAGTGTCCAAGGCACTCTTTTGTGGGAGGGTCTTATTTCTCTACAGAGATGTAGTTGGTGTATTCAGCCAACTGAGCTAAAACCGTTCTACAATAGAAACGATAACATTTATAAGTTTAAAGGGAACATAATAATCGTCCCAACTGACTTACGTGGAGAAGTCCGAAATCTCAGCCATTCGAGACACCTAGGGATTGAAAAGTGCATCGCCCGAGCAAGACAACATGTCTACTGGCCTGGTATCATAGCAGAAATCAAAGACACGTTTAGCAACTGCAACATCATTCTTGATGAACGCAACCAACAGTCTTCTGAACCAATTATACCCCATGAAATCCTTGAAACACCATGGACTAAAATTGGCTCAGACATCTTTGAACTCCACCAAAAAACCCAGTGTGATCGCTGTTGATTATATCAAGTTTTTTTGACATTCACTTTCACAGAAAAACAATCACTCTTTGTTATCACGCATCTTAAGAGCATGTTTATAAAATTTGGCGTTCCACGTACGGTCATTTGTGACAATGGTCCTGATTTCAAAGTAATTGAATTAAAACATTTGCTTCGGAATGGGGTTTCCAACTTGACACATCAAGTGTTCTCTATCACTAATCCAATTGTCTTCAGCCACACTGTCAGACGCACTTTGAAGAAGACAATGAACAGCAACCAAGAGCCATAACTTGCTATTCTTGTCCTTCCGACTACTTCATTTAATGATGCATCATCACCAGCAGCACAAATTATGAGTTGAAATCTCCGAACAACCTTATCTTCTATCGAACATTACTGCTGATACAAACAAAAAATCTACCAATTAATTTGATTCGGACTCTACCTGAACTCAAAACTGCGGATACGTTATGGATACATTAAAAAAATGAAAGGAAAATGAGGAGAGAGATGCTTAACAAGCTAAAGTATCCCCATTCTTATTTAGTGGAGACCGATAAAGGTAGCAAAATCAGACGCAATCAGCTCCACTTACTCAAAACAAGGAAGAAAGTCCTTATTAACCCAGATGTTGACTGTGTAAACATTATCCTGTTAAAGGATATACCAACCCTTTATTGTCAGTATCTTGAATGCCAACGATACAAATAATGACCTTCGGAACTTCTTCAAACGTACTGATGAATTTTCCCTGTCTTGTTTACTTTTGTTTTTCTTTTTTCTTCATTTCTTCTGTTGTAGTCGAGGAATGTTGTGATAGTACCGTAAGGTCTTTAATGACCCCTTTTTGGTTTTACGCTGTCTTAAAAACAACTTAGTTCGCCAATAAAAATGCTTTGAAATGTACGCACGTGTTCGACCCACTCTCCAATTATCAGCGCCTCATACAAGGTATGTAAAAACAATTACTTCATAACAGGTATTGCCACTCCAGGCCAAAGTGGACCTGGAAGTAATTACAATGAAGAAGTATACTCTATACTCCCCATATCTTCAGAACTGGAGCTTTACCATCTGATGCAGTTTTAGTGTCCTGCCCAGGACATCCTTTTTTTTTTTTTTTGGTTGGGGTATACAGTCAGCTTATTTTAAGCTCCACTAACAAAGAGATTTATCTAAAAATGTCATAGATTTGCTCATATGCAACAAAGGAATACTTTATCCTTTCTTTTATCTTTCTTTTGCTTTAATTTCCCATAAAGAATTTTAATGAACCCCTGTTTTTCTATCTTTTACTCATTATCTCTTGATATCCAACCAGGAATCCTGTTTTTCTATCTTTTACTCATTATCTCTTGATATCCAACCAGGAATCCTGTTTTTCTATCTTTTACTCTTTATCTCTTGATATCCAACCAGGAATCCTGTTTTTCTATCTTTTACTCATTATCTCTTGATATCCAACCAGGAATCCTGTTTTTCTATCTTTTACTCATTATCTCTTGATATCCAACCAGGAATCCTGTTTTTCTATCTTTTACTCATTATCTCTTGATATCCAACCAGGAATCCTGTGTTTATATCTTTTACTCCTTATCTCTTGATATCCAACCAGGAATCCTGTTTTTCTATCTTTTACTCTTTATCTCTTGATATCCAACCAGGAATCCTGTTTTTCTATCTTTTACTCATTATCTCTTGATATCCAACCAGGAATCCTGTTTTTCTATCTTTTACTCCTTATCTCTTGATATCCAACCAGGAATCCTGTGTTTATATCTTTTACTCCTTATCTCTTGATATCCAACCAGGAATCCTGTTTTTCTATCTTTTACTCTTTATCTCTTGATATCCAACCAGGAATCCTGTTTTTCTATCTTTTACTCATTATCTCTTGATATCCAACCAGGAATCCTGTTTTTCTATCTTTTACTCCTTATCTCTTGATATCCAACCAGGAATCCTGTTTTTCTATCTTTTACTCATTATCTCTTGATATCCAACCAGGAATCCTGTTTTTCTATCTTTTACTCCTTATCTCTTGATATCCAACCAGGAATCCTGTTTTTCTATCTTTTACTCCTTATCTCTTGATATCCAACCAGGAATCCTGTTTTTCTATCTTTTACTCATTATCTCTTGATATCCAACCAGGAATCCTGTTTTTCTATCTTTTACTCATTATCTCTTGATATCCAACCAGGAATCCTGTTTTTCTATCTTTTACTCATTATCTCTTGATATCCAACCAGGAATCCTGTTTTTCTATCTTTTACTCATTATCTCTTGATATCCAACCAGGAATCCTGTTTTTCTATCTTTTACTCCTTATCTCTTGATATCCAACCAGGAATCCTGTTTTTCTATCTTTTACTCTTTATCTCTTGATATCCAACCAGGAATCCTGTTTTTCTATCTTTTACTCATTATCTCTTGATATCCAACCAGGAATCCTGTTTTTCTATCTTTTACTCATTATCTCTTGATATCCAACCAGGAATCCTGTTTTTCTATCTTTTACTCATTATCTCTTGATATCCAACCAGGAATCCTGTTTTTCTATCTTTTACTCATTATCTCTTGATATCCAACCAGGAATCCTGTTTTTCTATCTTTTACTCATTATCTCTTGATATCCAACCAGGAATCCTGTTTTTCTATCTTTTACTCATTATCTCTTGATATCCAACCAGGAATCCTGTTTTTCTATCTTTTACTCATTATCTCTTGATATCCAACCAGGAATCCTGTTTTTCTATCTTTTACTCTTTATCTCTTGATATCCAACCAGGAATCCTGTTTTTCTATCTTTTACTCATTATCTCTTGATATCCAACCAGGAATCCTGTGTTTATATCTTTTACTCATTATCTCTTGATATCCAACCAGGAATCCTGTGTTTATATCTTTTACTCATTATCTCTTGATATCCAACCAGGAATCCTGTGTTTATATCTTTTACTCATTATCTCTTGATATCCAACCAGGAATCCTGTTTTTCTATCTTTTACTCTTTATCTCTTGATATCCAACCAGGAATCCTGTTTTTCTATCTTTTACTCATTATCTCTTGATATCCAACCAGGAATCCTGTTTTTCTATCTTTTACTCCTTATCTCTTGATATCCAACCAGGAATCCTGTGTTTATATCTTTTACTCCTTATCTCTTGATATCCAACCAGGAATCCTGTTTTTCTATCTTTTACTCCTTATCTCTTGATATCCAACCAGGAATCCTGTTTTTCTATCTTTTACTCATTATCTCTTGATATCCAACCAGGAATCCTGTTTTTCTATCTTTTACTCATTATCTCTTGATATCCAACCAGGAATCCTGTTTTTCTATCTTTTACTCATTATCTCTTGATATCCAACCAGGAATCCTGTTTTTCTATCTTTTACTCATTATCTCTTGATATCCAACCAGGAATCCTGTTTTTCTATCTTTTACTCATTATCTCTTGATATCCAACCAGGAATCCTGTTTTTCTATCTTTTACTCATTATCTCTTGATATCCAACCAGGAATCCTGTTTTTCTATCTTTTACTCATTATCTCTTGATATCCAACCAGGAATCCTGTTTTTCTATCTTTTACTCTTTATCTCTTGATATCCAACCAGGAATCCTGTTTTTCTATCTTTTACTCATTATCTCTTGATATCCAACCAGGAATCCTGTGTTTATATCTTTTACTCATTATCTCTTGATATCCAACCAGGAATCCTGTGTTTATATCTTTTACTCATTATCTCTTGATATCCAACCAGGAATCCTGTGTTTATATCTTTTACTCATTATCTCTTGATATCCAACCAGGAATCCTGTTTTTCTATCTTTTACTCTTTATCTCTTGATATCCAACCAGGAATCCTGTTTTTCTATCTTTTACTCATTATCTCTTGATATCCAACCAGGAATCCTGTGTTTATATCTTTTACTCATTATCTCTTGATATCCAACCAGGAATCCTGTGTTTATATCTTTTACTCATTATCTCTTGATATCCAACCAGGAATCCTGTGTTTATATCTTTTACTCATTATCTCTTGATATCCAACCAGGAATCCTGTTTTTCTATCTTTTACTCCTTATCTCTTGATATCCAACCAGGAATCCTGTTTTTCTATCTTTTACTCCTTATCTCTTGATATCCAACCAGGAATCCTGTTTTTCTATCTTTTACTCCTTATCTCTTGATATCCAACCAGGAATCCTGTGTTTATATCTTTTACTCATTATCTCTTGATATCCAACCAGGAATCCTGTGTTTATATCTTTTACTCATTATCTCTTGATATCCAACCAGGAATCCTGTTTTTCTATCTTTCACTCATTATCTCTTGATATCCAACCAGGAATCCTGTGTTTATATCTTTTACTCATTATCTCTTGATATCCAACCAGGAATCCTGCTTTCCTATCTTTTACTCATTATCTCTTGATATCCAACCAGGAATCCTGTTTTTCTTTCGTCTCTACTCCCCATCTCTCTCTCTCTCTCTCTCTCCCACACACACATCTATATTCTTTTCACCTGGTTTTCTTTTTGTTTTTCTCTAGATTTATTACATCTTACCTTTTTCTTCTTCTTGTCCTCTTTTCCTCTCCTTCTTTCCATTGCCTTTCTCCAACTCCTTCCTACTTAATATTACTACGTAAGTTTCTCATTAAGAAAGTAACTTACCCTGGGTAGCACACTAAATTGCATCCAGTGGTGAGGCTCCAGTTCTGGAGCTCTGGGGAGTGTGAAGTACTCCTTCATTGCTCTTACTCCCAGGTCCACTCTGACCCGGAATGGTAGTACTTGTTACAGTCCCATCTATGGGTCAAATAAATCTGTTTAAAAATTATTCGTATTAGTTAGGAAAACTTGATACGATATTACTGTTTATAAACAAATGATTCAAGACAAATAAACGTGCAATTTTAAAACAAGATACAAACAGATATTGTAAATTGAATTACCATGACCATTCAGGTTAATTGGTCGCGCAATTGCCATGACTAGTTAATTTGGCATTGCTTGTGTGCGATGTGGGTCGATGGCTCAGTGGTAGAGTTTCGGCTCTGCATTCTGAGGTCACTGGTTCGATCTCCAGTGGGGGAGTCCATGGTATACACTGTTGATGAAACCTAATAAGGTGGTTTCCGTATGCAGTGTTTGATTTATTTAATCAAATTTCAGCATTAGATAACCCATAAAGAGTTGATATGCTATTAAATAAATAAACCCCACCAACCAAGGGATTACGTCACGGAATGTAAGTCCCTGTAATATGACAGATACAACACTCTGATCCGAGATCATACATATAAACAATTAGAATAACATGGATTTGCTTGAATAAGTTCCACGAGATCACCAAAGTTATGCAGCGATGAACCTGTTCAATAATTAGAAAGGAGACCACTTAAGCAACAGCAGGTACTGTAAGCCTGTGTGCTATATCTAAGTTGAGTATAGTAAATAATAACATAAATTCCTTGTAGGTTATATGATAATACCTACAATGAATTGGACTGACCTTTTATTGAACACCCAACATAGATAGCATTTACGAGGCTAAAGGGTTAAACTATTCGGTAGGAGACAGACCCGTCTCAAGAAGGGGATAAGAACCTGACCCCTTAAGGAAATTGCTCCCACACTCGTGAATGGGATATGAAATTTTCTGATGTGATGTCAGAGCGCCTACAATCGTTCTGGCTTCACATAATCGACCAACTACTAGAAATCTTAACTGGGACGAACATGAAATAGGAAGTTGTAACTATAGCAACTCTCACAAATTCTTATGCTTTTTTATTGTTTTATTTTCATTTTATTGTCATTATAGAAAAATTGACAATCTACTTTGAGACTACTTCCACTTTTTTTTCTCATCATTAAAAATGGACGAAATTTTATCTTCTGAGTTTCTGAGACAAAGAAATATCATATCTCGACCTGTCAGCGTGACTTAGAATAAGCTGATTGTTGAGGAGTAAGACACCCCGACAAAAAAGGGGTATTCTGGATATAACATTAAACTGTATCTAATGGTGAGGCTCCAGTTCTGAAGATCTGAGAAGTGTGTAGTACCCCTTCAGTACCATTACTCCCAAATCCACTCTGACCCGAGTGGTAATACCTGTTACGGTTCCATCTTTAGGTCAATAGATCTGTTTAAAAATGAATCGTATTCGATAGGACCGTATATATAAAAAAAAAAAAACTCTCACGAAATAACTACACAAAAAATGTCAACATGAACATACAATTAACGCAATTTCCTAACCTGCTGGCATAAAGTAACCTAAGACGTGTTAACATGCCGTTAAAAATCAACCGATCAGTCATAATTATATACAGATATACTGTAGACTGACTTGGTTGTTAACAAGTCTCGTCCGAGAACATTTGTGTGTATATTCGCAGCGAATTCGGATGAGTTAGAGCGCACAAATACGGTTTAAGTAATTCATTTATATTTTGGGGGGTCGTTGTCATTTTGTCTTGCCTCTGTCGTAGAAACATCAATTCCAGAATCACCTAACCATAAAAAGTATAATCCGATAAGAAAAACCAAAGATACAGATATCGATAATCTAGATAAATAAATAAAAAAAAGTAGTAAGAACTGCGATAGTTGCCGGTTATCATTTATTTCATCTTTACCGCGTAACAGACACATTTCATTATTTGGTGATGGGTTTGGTCTTATAAAAGATTAAAAAAAGAAAAGAAAAGAAAAGAAACATCTGTTAAATGTTAAAATGACATGGCGTTCGATTCTCATACTTCCCAACAGATACATCATTAAATCAGTTTTCTATATTTATTAGCATCGTCCTCGCGAAGGTAATTTTGATACAAGATCAGTTTAACACGGGTTCCCACTCACGTATATGTCAATAAACTTGATCAAGACGAAAATTATATAGCCCCAGGGACCTGTTTCACGAAGACATCAAACTACTCAAACTCTCTTTATAGTGCAATGGGGAAGTGCATCCCAAGAATCAGAATCGCCTCGTTTTTTGTTTTGTTTTTGTTTTTGTTTTTTATTTTGTTTGCTTATAATTTTTTCTTTCATTTTATTTTTATTTTTTATTTTTTGTTTTAGTTTTTTCCCCCTGTCCCACCAAAAGATGAGAGCGTGACCGAAGAGAAACTGATACTCTCCAAGAATCCTAGCCTGAAATTCGAATTTCTACTTCCTAAATGAGAATCGTCTCGAAGATTTGGTTTTGTTTTTGTTTTATATTTGATTTGATTTTTGTTTTATACAAAAGTTTTACTTTAGTAACATAATTATTTATACTTTATTTATTTTGATGTAAGGGACATAACTCATAAGTGCTTCATCGTTTAGATGAGCTATATGTATGTATGTATGTATGTATGTATGTATGTATGTATGACCGTTACTCTTCTCTACCTAACTTCAGAGTGGAGTATCAGTGTCCGATGGATGGGCATTTTTAGCTTAAATTATTGACACTTTCTGACCGAGATACCTACATAATATTAAGAGGGAAATTGTTAAGGAAAAGAGAGGAAGTAAAAAGTTGTGAAAGAGACAAGTAGGAGAAAAACCTAAAAATCGCGGCAAATGAGCATTATTTATGGACAGTGAGAGCAAAAAGAGAAGATGCAATAGAAATATCTGTACATTCCTTATCTTTGTTTTATTTATTCTATTTTTTTATTTTATTTTATTTGTGTATTAAACTAATACGGATACCGAAGATTGGAAGGGACAAGGGAAAGGATGTGAAGATACAGGCATAGATGAGTAGAAACATAAAATAGTAGATAATCCTATCAACACCCATGGGATTTACACAGATCCAACTCGTACTTGTTATATATATAGTATATATATATATATATATATATATATATATATATATATATATATATATATATATATATATATATATATATATGGCGAAAAAATGTTTGTTTGTTTTTTTTATCCAAGAAAAATCAAGAATGCTATGTGTAGCTTTGATTATGTCTTCTTTATTATCTATTTATTTACTTAGGTTTTATTTTACTTGAAAAAAAAGCCAAGAAAATATTGGTATTCACCCAAGAAAATTTACAAACGAGAAAGTGATTCGGTCTTCGTTTTCTTATTTTTATCTTTTTTTTTTTTAACGACTGTTTCATAAGGTGTACATTTTACGTTTGTTTTATAAACTATAGTTTTCGCGTCAGTTTTAAGCTGTACTTGAAAATGAAAATTTGTCAAATCTAAAAATTAGAAAAAGAAAAAAAAAAAATTAAAGAATAAGAAAAATTAAAGCTAAATTAGCAGACGAGATATTACGAAGAATGAACAAAGGCTTAAAAATCGATCAAAGATAGTCATTTCTCCAGCCAAGTTCTTTGTGACAAACATATTATTCACAAAGCCTTAAAGAGTCGAAGCGGAAATACACGTCAACAAAATTTACCTCTTTTTTTTTAATCTGCTAAGTGTTTATACCTCTCTTTTCTTTTGTTTGTTTGTTAGTTTTTTAATGGTATATGTAGTGTATACGGGTAGGAAAAACTGATCTACGCATTTAAGCTTAGTTGGCCACAAGGTCAGAGAAAAACAGCTTTTGAAACTCTGATTCTTACTTGAGCTTGAACAACAACTGGCATCAGTGAAAGAGTTTATTTAAAAAATTTAGTTTAGTCTGGCACGGGGCCACGGTAGTACAGTACTCATAATAAGCTTGCTCTCCAATTGCGAAAAAAATGACTTTTTTTTTCTATTCTGAATTAGATATACCATTTCATACGTAAGAGATTTTAGAGTTCCATTTTCCTACTATTAAAGCCTCGTTTAATCTTAAGTCTCTGGTACTAGACTTTCTCGTTCAAAATCTAGTTGGCAGTTGATCGGAATGGGTACCAAACATTAATGGTAACAGCTTGTTAGCATTAATTCTTGCACCAATCGTTCTTTTTCCTTTCTTGTTACTAACAGGAAAAAAAAGAACGATTGTATTAGTAAGATTTTTTTTGAGTTGTACATCTAAATAAAAAGTTTAAAGATAAAGTGCATGTTTTTAGTTGAAGTAAATTTTTATCAACATTGTATCATCATCGTCAAGTCGTGCTAATAGTACGAATTCTCTCTCTCTCTCTCTCTCTCTCTCTCTCTCTCTCTCTCTCTCTCTCTCTCTCTCTCTCTCTCTTAGTTTCTTTGGCCATCTCTCTTAGTAGGTCTTGTAGATTGCATCCAGTGTCTGTGTCACAGAACCCCGATAATGCGTCAATCCTGCAAATAGTAGTAAGTTTTGTGTGTTCGACAGAGGACTGGACAAATGACAGAGACAAGTGGATAAGTTTAAATATCAGGTTTTATTGAGCGAATCATACACGAAATGTGTGTGGGAGTAAAATTGCAGTTGTTGTATCATGTCGGTGTTTTCTCAGTTGGATATTGAAAGTCGGTGCTGTAGAAGGTCTTAGACTCAGCTGTCTGTAAGTTTGTGGCAACAGTGCACCGAGAAGGTGAGGATGGTCTCTGTACTGGATGTGGATTGAAGGTGTAGCTGTATGGTCAGGTTGTAAGTGTTGCTGAAGACGGCCAATGAGGTGGACACATCGGTTGTTGAGGTTGGATGATCAATGTCCCAGTTTATTCAACCCTTAGTTAACCGGGTGTGTATCGATATGGTCTTATAGTGCTGGAGCTAGTCTGAACAGTGTGATCACTCATGGACTAGTTGATGCAGATGCTGGTTGCTGAGGCTGTGTGATCAATGTCCCAGTTTATTCAATCCTTGGTTGACCAGGTGTGTGTCTCTATGTGGCCTCAAAGTGTTGGTACTAGTCTGAGCAATGTGGTCACTCGTGGACTTGGTGCTGCAGTTGGTGTTACTTGGTTGCGCAGGAACAGCTGCTAGGTTAAGCTGGTACTGGCTGCTGCATTGTCGTTTTATGGTCTCTTCTAAGAAGGTGTAGTGAGGAGGCCAAAAGTGATCTCAGAAGACTTTCTGAAGTTAGCCCTTTCTTCAATGAGAAAGAAGCGGTGATTGGTTGGTTGGCTGTGCTGGGTCCACGGCTATGATTGATTGGATTGCACGTTGTCTGCTTTGGTTGGTAGTGAGGACGAAGACCCTACATTCGGCAGCTTGGTTTGATGGTGAGGACAAAGACCCCATTTTGCTGGGAGAAGAACAGATCCTACCTCTCGAGGCTGGGCCCGGCAGCCTGCTCAATTTTTGGTTGCTGCCTGTTGTGTTTATCTAGTGTCATAGCTGGTTCACTACTGGATCAAGTGAAAGGGTTTCAGTACACATGACGTTTCTTTATCAAATATAAGTAATAATAAGTAAAGTTGGCGACCATAGCCGAGGGTGACCTGAAGGCTCCTTTTCAATAGCTACTACACCAAGGTGTCGGGGAGGACGCTACTCCTTCCCTGGATTGCTCTACTTTACCGCTGAGTGTTAAGCAAGGAGGCATCAAGTACCATTTTTAAGTCTTTGGTATGACTCGACCAAGGATTGAATCCCGATCTCCCGGACCATTGGCAAACACTCTACTCATTAGGCCAATGGCCCAGTAAGTAATAATAGAATACTTCATTATTCTTTGAAAAGGAACTTTTAAATATGATGTATTTTATCCTGTGATTACAACTTGTTTCCAAAAGGCCAGTAAACGATCTTTTTTGACAAGTAGTTAATGTATTAGTAACAGAAGTTCTCTCGTGATGTATGCCTGACGTTTTTGTTGTCTGACAGCATAGGTGACAAAGTGTTTTCTCAAAACCAGGGATTTGGGGTTGAGTAGCCAGGGTGGCTATGATATCTGCACAGAGTTGATGTATATGAGTGTTAGTTGGTCAGCCAAAATGGTCAAATTCTAGCAAATCAATTAAAGATGCATTCTGAAGAAAAAAACATGCTCAAGTGTAATTAAAGAACTTTTCTATGGATTGGTTTGGTTGTATTTTACGGTATATCAAACCGTGTGGGTTATTTGATACTAAATACTGTTTATACACACACACATATATATATATGATTTGTCAGTAAATATTTAGTTGGTACGAGGATCATTAAATAAGTTTCCAGACTTTTTTCGTATGGGCACTTTTATTGATAGTACACACATGAAACTCTAGTCCCCTTCGAAGCAATCTCCTCCGGCTGCAGTGTACTTGTACTGTTCCAACAACTCCTGGAAGGCCCCATGGAAGTCCTCTTGAGTGAGTGTGTCAATGACCTTCGTCACAGCCTCTTTCATCTCCTCAGTGGTCTCATAACGACAGCCTCTAAGCTTAGGGAATATCCAAAAGTCACAAGGAGCCAGGTCTGGACTATAGAGACGGTGAGGAACTGTCTTGATGCCCATCTTGGTCAAATAGTCTGTGACAAGGATAGAGTTGTGGACTGGTGCATTTTCCTGGTGGAAATGCCACTGACCTGATTTGAAGAGTGCTCACCTCTTCCGATAGAATCTCTTCTTGAACTCCCTTAAAACCTCAACATAGTAACCCTAACCCTAACCCTTTGGCCAATCAACTCTGGTGTATTGACTTCCTTACTCCTCGCACACCTCTCATCATCCCTCACAGACTCCCTGCCTTCCTTGAATCTCTTATGCCACTCAAAAACTGATACTCGATTCATGCAAGATGGTCAAAAAGCAGTCTGAAGCATTCCATATGTTTCTGTGGCATTTTTTCCAAGTTTAAAACAGAATTTTATTGCATATCATTCTTCTAAAATGTCCTCACATCCAGATTGCATTTTTGAAATTCACCAGCTGTGACAATCAGTCTTTAGTAGGGTGTATTCCAATTGTTGCTGTAGCTCTTCCTTTGAACCTGAAATCATAAAAATTGATCAGTCATCTCATAAGATGTATAGCAATAACATACTGAATGTTCAAGAGTTTACGACAATTTTAAATGCCTGTACAAAAAAAGTCTGGAAACTTATTGAAAGCACGACGTTACATTATTTTAAAATGAGCTAGAGCTCACGGTTCAAACGTTTCAAGTATTGTGATCCAGCACTAATAATTCTATTTGATATCAATCATTTGTTTGCACGCAGTTAAAGGGTTTGAAGCATTGAAATTTTATATTTCTGTGAAATAGGACTTGAAGAAAAATACTTAGGAAGCTGTGTACACAGTTCTAAAAGAAATAAGTTTGTATTAAGGTGAATGTAATTATGAATATAAATGCTTTTTATTTTCTCTCTGAATACTTGAAGATGAATAGCAGAATATTCAGACATAGCTTCTGGGTATCACGTCTGTTGTCTGGCACAGAGCTACAATAGTGCAGTACTTGTAGTTTATGAGATGTGCTAAAAGAATATTATTTGAATATCTCCAACCCCTTTTGCCATGAACAAGATATGATACAAGGTTGTTTTTCAAGCAGAGTTCAGCTTGGTTTGAATTCAGAGTTTTTTCTTCTCTTACACTGGTTCTTATACCAGTCTTCCATACTATTTACCCATAGAGAGGTGGGGAGAGAAAAGATGAGTTCCTGCCTTTCTCAAGGGCATTAGTACTAAATAATGCACGAACTCATCTAAGATTTGAACTTGGGTTGCTGTGTCTATTCCATAAGATACTATTTACCAACCCCTCCGCTCGGGCAGGATATGACACAAGGTCAATTTTTAAGCGGAGTTTAACAGGTTTGAATTCAGAGTTTTCCTTCTCCTAGACTAGTTGCCTAACCAAGGCTGAAGAACCTAGTCTGTCCTACTATTTACCCATAGCTGGAGGGAGAATAATTGGATTCATACCTTTCCCAAGGGTATTAGTGCTATGTGAAATGCAATCAGTATCGTCCAGGATTTGAACTTGTATCGCCGTGTTCATTTCCTACGGCGATAACGACTACACCACGGGCACCTCCATAAGATGATAACCATTACACTACATGCCTCCTCTCACAAAATATTGTTTGTTAGTTCAATTCTCATTGAATGAACATATTTCTAACCTTCTGCTAAATGGAGCTACACTTCTTAAATGACTAGGAAGCCTCTTATGATGTAATGGTTAACAATCAAAGTTAACAGACTATTGTTTGTGAGTTCAATTATGGGGTTCTCTCTTTTTTTTTAAATTTATTAAATTTAAAAAAAATCTATTCCGGTCATGAATTATTATTATTGTTATCATTATTATCATTATTATTGTATGGAACTGCTTATTTTAATGGAATTAGAATGGTAGTATATTTTATTTCATTTTTGTATTTTATTATTTGTTTTATTTTCATATTTTATCATTTGTTTTATTTTTTCATTTTAAAGATTATTCATTAAATAATCTCCACAGATACTTACCAACTTCTGACCTTGTACCAAACTAGCTGAGTTTAGTAACTGACTCAAAACTTATATTACGTGTGTATACGGCAATGCAAGAGTGGAAACAAAAAGAGGATGATAATGAGTAAAAAAATTAATGACAAATAACAAGGAATAAAAATAAGGTGAAAGTACATTCGTGAATGTAATAAGAGGTAATAATAAAAGTAAAACTGTTCATTTGACTAAGGGTTCTATTTGTATTGTGGTTATACTTGTCTGGATGTAGAAGGAAAGACAAGTTTGATGTTCTGGGCTTTGGCTTAGGTTGAGGGAAGGGTGTTTGGTGTTCAGGGCTTCGGCTCAGTAATTGTGGCATAGACTGGAGGTACTTGAAGTGGATGGCTGGTTTCCTTCTCGCTGCATGAATGGTGTAGACAAGCATTCTTTTCTTGGGAGTTGGAACAGGATAACTCTGGTGTAGTAGATAATGATATCAGGTTTCTTGTACTGCATGTGTTTATGTGGGAAGAATAGAGCCAGTTGTGGGGTAGCAGTGTTGAGAGGGTCCTTTCACTGCACGGATGCAATCAGTAAGACACCTATGGAGTTATTTAGTTTGCATGCTTGTGCAGTCAGGACCAATGTGGAGCTCTATCTGGGAACAAGCTGTAAAGTTGATAATTATCATATCCAGGAATTGCTGGTTTCCATAAATCTTTATTGGTTTGTTGATGTGCTTTACTGAATGCCACTAAGGAGCAAAGGGGATGTCTTCATGGTGTAATGGTTAAAGCGACGGACTGCGGAATCGTAGTAAGCGAGTTCATACTCCAGTCGTGCTATTACGTTCACTTTCGGACAAATGCCCTTGGGAAAGGAATGAATCCCCTTATCCTCCCAGATATGGGTTAAATAGTACCACTACTGTTTTTCTAGAAGAATGGCTTTGGCATTAAATGACCTACAAAGGTTGATATGCCATTAAACAAAGAAACAAAACTAAGGAGCAAGGTACACCATATTGCTGGGTCAATGGCCCTGCACATATGTTAAGGTCAGGGCCCAGATGTATGTAGACTGACTGACTGGCAAACAACAGATGCTGGTGTATACATATATGCCTCTGCTTGTGTTGCCTTTCCATTAATCAAAAAGAGTCACATGATTTGCACCAACATAACATCTGTAGGGTAGGCATTTAGCTGGTATTCAGTGTGGATGGGTAACATCTTATTTTTTAAACCTGACAAAGAGTCATAAATTGTGGCAGAATTTGACATAGAGTATAACAAGATAAAGCTTATGTGCAGAAAGCACTTGAAGATTTCAGCAAAAGCTAACTTGTAGCTGGCTGAATGACAACTGAAGATTAGGTAGATTTTGTAGAGACAATCTGATTGAACAGTCTGACATCATTCTAGTTGATACATGATACAAAACTGGCATGTTTAGTGTAACAGTTATCATCCGAGGAAATAGAATCTTCAAACTAAGTTCAAATCCTGGTCAAAGTTGTTTGAGTTTTATTTTGTGCTAATGCCCTTTAGAAAGCATGGATTGGTCTGCTCCCCTCCCCCAGCTATGGATAAATAAAGTGGGTTCTTTAGCCTTGGTAAAGCAACTAGTCTAGGAAAAAGAAAGTTCTGAATTCAAACCAGCTTTACTCCATTCAAAAATTAACCTTGTGTCACTTCCTACTCATGGTAGAGGGGTTGGGTAAATATGTACATGATACATGCACTTTTATAGTTTTCCTGGGTTGAACAATTGGTTCCGGGGTGCTTGATCATTTTTTGATTTTTTTTTAAACAGCTTCTAATTCATCAATAAATTCATTTTTTGTTTTATTCTGTTTTTTCATTGGTTATTTTTCTTGCTTTATTCCAGATATTGATGTTTTTTGAGGGGTGAGCAAGAAGGAAGCATCAAATTCATATTTGCAATTAGCGCAGACTCTTTCAAGCTGAAAGTAAATTGTAAAAAGTCTTTATTTCAGTCAAACTTTTTAATTCCTCATGAAATTAATTAAAGTTTTTGGCTTTGAAAAAAAAAATTATTTCTTTATAGCAGGTGTCTAAAATAATCCAAAACACCAAAAAACATTAAAATGTTACCAAAATGTTGCAATGTATAAAAATATTTCAATGCTTAAAATTGCCCACAAATGAAGATTTATGTTAATTGTTTTAACGTATTAAAAACTACTTAGAAATGTAATACTTAAATTTACCATCTGCTAATTTGCTTCATTTTTTTTTCCTGGAGAGTTTCAATGAAGTCCCAAAATTACAAATGGCTCATCAACCATTGGCCAATAGTTGCAGCCAATCAAATCAAACAATATTATTATTTCTTTTTTATTTTACTCTTTATTTATATACAATTATTATAGCAGTAATTTATCATTTTGAATTTCCTAGATAAAGCATAGTTAATTATTATTAAGTATTTTGGTATAATGGTTATCGTCGCAAGATAAAGACATGACGACATGAGTTCAAATCCTGGACCTGACTGATTGCATTTCACATAGCACTAATGCTCTTGGGAAAGGCATGAATCCAAATATTTTCCCTCCAACTATGGATAAATAGTAGGGCAGACTAGGTTCTTCAGCCTTGGTGAGGCAACTAGTCTAGGAGAAGGAAAACTCTGAATTGAAACCTGTTAAACTCTGCTTAAAAATTGACCTTGTGTCATATCCTGCCCGAGCGGAGGGGTTGGTAAATATGATTATTAAGTATTTTTTTCATATTAATTTCAGTAGCTTTTTATTGTAACTCTCATATCTTATTCTTCACTTATTAGTAAATCCTATTACTAGTTGTAATGGGCTTTTTTTACCAGACAACCTTGATTGGTTTGGTTTGGTTTTATGGCAGATCAACCATTTTAAGTTATTAAATCCCAAATCTTCTTTATACATATATATTAAATACATATAATTTGAAAACACATTTTGTTGATAATGTTTTTAAATGAACCTAAGCTCATTCTATGCACACAGTTAAATGGTTCCAAGTATTGCTATGTATCACTAATAATTCATTTGTTTACACACTGTTAGATAATCAAACAGTTCCATTTCAAATGATTCAATTAAGCATAAGTCATTTGTTTGCATTCAGTTTAAATGTCAAACAGTTCTATTTGATCCATAGATAGGACCCTACCAGGTGCTATGACTCTGGGTCAGAGTGGACCTGGGAGTGATGGCAATGAAGGGGTACTCAGCTTTCCCCAAATCTTCAGCATTAACGGAGCCTTACCATCAGATTGCTTAATGTCATATCCAGGACACCTGTTGGCAGGAGTCTTACCCCTCTGCAGTGATACAGTCAGTGTATTCTACAGCCCCAGCCAACTGGGCTGTAGTTGGAGGAGAGAATATAGCTGAGGATCAAATTGTAGTAAGTTGAAGCAAATGATTGAAACTTACTCATCTGAATGGTGAATAGAAATGTGACATAAATGTTGCATTTTTATTTAATTCTTTTTTGTACATAAAAACAAAATGAACATGAATTTTCATATGTTATTCTGTACAAACAGCAATATTTCTAAAGTTATCTGATTTTCTTAGATGAAATATTATCATTATTCATTCATTCTTTTTTTAAACTACTTTTTTCTTTCATATCATCTCAGCAGAAACTTATACTTTTGTTCCAATACATGCTGCTTGCTTAAAAGCCAAAGGTTAAAATATTATACTCTAACAGTTATAACAAAAAACAAGAAAAATTATGAAAGAAAAATTAAAACACCTGCTCAAAAGTAAAGCACCACTCAATTTATCAAGAGATAGTTTTATTAAAAAATTAACAATTTCAATGAAATATAATGTCGTTTAAATGGTTATCATGTCATAAGTTAAAAAATAAATGAAAATGCATTGCTATACTTGCTTATGTGTTGTGAGTCTTGCCAATATACATTATATAATTATGCATGGCAAATTCCTATTTTAACTGTCTTAAGAAAGCATTTCATAGTGAAACTGAGTCTTAAGAAAGCAGTTGTTTTCTAATCCAAACTCAAAAATAGCATAATACAGATTATTAGGATCCATCATACTGGGTTGTCTTGTAGACAAATTGAAAAACAGATCAGTATAAACTGTACAGTAATCAGTTGTCTGGTTAAAAAAGCCCATTACAACTAGTAATATGATTTACTAATAACTGAAGAATAAGATATGAGAGTTACAATAAAAAGCCACTGAAATTAATATGAAAAAAATACTGGTCAAAACTTAATAATAATTAACAATGCTTTATCTAGGAAATTCAAAATGATAAATTACTGCTATAATAATTGTATATAAATAAAGAAAGAGTAAAATAAAAAAGAAATAACAATATTGCTTGATTTGATTGGCTGCAACTAGTGGCCTTCATAGTCTATTCAGTTAAAACAGCTGTCATGTTCAGGTAGCCAACAATGTGATTACTTATGAAGCTTAGTTTAGTCTGACACAGGGCCACAGTAAAACACTACTTGTAACTAGTTTGCTCCCCTGTTGCAAAAAAATCAAAGTTTTTACCTTTTTTTTTGCCAAATTTTACTTTTTTTTAAGAAAAAATCAATAAAGTGTTTTCACTCATTTTTACTATATAAGTTTTAAAAAAATGATATATATAGTATACATGATAAACAAATCAATCACCTGGGGCTGTAGAATAAACCAACTGCATCTCTGGAGAAGGTTAAGAATCCCCACTCCAACAAGTATCTTGGATATGACACTAAACTGCATCTGATGGTAAGGTTTCAGTCCAGGAGCTTTAGGGCATATGGAGTACCCTTTCTTTGCCGTTACCTTCAGGTCCACTCTGATCCGGAGTGGTAGTAGCTGTTAAGGACCTATCAATGGGTCAAATAAAAGTGTTTAACCATTTAAATAGGTGCAAACAAATGACTGGTGTTAAACTGAATTGTTAGTGTCAGATAGCAATACCTGAAACCATTTAACTGTGTGCCAACAAATAAGCTCTGGCTTGTTTAAAATGTTACTTACATACTATTTATTTACAAATCATATATATTTGATGTATATACATATACAGGATTTGGCACTAAATAACCTAAAAGGGTTGATATGCCATAAAACACACCCAACCAACCATAGATAGTAAAAACACTGATATTAGCATTTAAGTTGAGCTTAGTTGGCCCCAAGGTAAGAAGAAAATCAGCTTTTGAAATCCTGACTCTTACCTGAGCTTGAACAACAACTGGCACCCATGAAAGAGTTTATTTAAAAAACTTAGTTTAGTCTGGCACAGGGCCACAGTAGTGTGGTACTCATAACTAGCTTGCTCACCCATTGCCAAAAAAACCCAACTTTCCTAAAAATCTAAAATTAGAAACACCATTTCATACATAAGATATTTTAGAGTTCTATTTTTCAAACATTAAAGCCTCATTTGATCTTATGTCTCTGACACTATACTAATAAAATGAGTAGAAATTTATTATTTCCCTTGTTCAAAATCTTAGTTGGCAGCTAGAGGCTTATTCTTTATTTCTGCCACACACTGCTTACAAACAACTGTTGAATGATCAACAAGTGAAAATCAAGATGAGACAAAATACCTGTCAAAAATGAATAATCTATACTAATTCTGTCTGTAAGTACAAATTTTATGCCTTTCTACTTAGGATCAAAATGCAGTATTTGCCTAAACTACAACTTTTCTGACCTATAATGAAGAAACCTACATGATAATAACATGGGAAGAAATTGGAAAAAGAAAAGGTAAAATAAAATAGGGGAAAAAGAGGATTTGATAGAAGAAAGGTTATATATATAAGATAAGATAAAGATATATATATAATATAAAAATAAAAAGAACCAGAGGTCAAGTGGTCTATTCTAAAAATAGTGTATGCTTCTAATGAGGGTTCAAGAAATTGTTTATTTTTGCTTGGAGAAAAAATACCATATAATATGTTTTCCAGATTCACATAATTTGCTAAATAAAAGATCAAAGTTGGTAGCAAAATACTGCCATAAAAGTAGATATTTACACTGTAATTTACTGCCAGATTGAGCCATATGACTTAGTACGCCAACCACATAATAGTTATGAGACAGAAAATATATTTGTTCAATCGAAAATATATTTGTTCAGTTGAATCTAATAAAAGTTAGATGTGTTGAATACTAGCTTAGCTACTTAGTTTAAGGAATATTTTATGATGCCAGAATCTTCAGCTTTTAAAGAAAAAATGTTTTGCATCATATCTGTGATTATTTTATTTACCACTGAATAAAAACCCCAAGGTAAATATCCTTTAAGTGTGCTCATTCTATGATTTTGGCTAGAAGTAGTACAACTTTGAGCATAACAGCCACTAACGCGTAGCCTTTAAGCAAATATTACTAGTAATGTCATATTACAATTATTAAGTATCAGATAATAAAATTGGCACTTTAATGTAATAAAAGTGCCATATATTCATAAAAATAGAAATGTTTTACTAAAACAAATTTATTCCAGATGGAAGAATGAAACTATGCAAAATTCTAAGATTGGAACCTGCTTGCTCCTTTACAATAATCTCTATCATTGAAAAAAAAATGAAATTTTTCTGAAAGTTGCTAAATCTTCTCTTTTGACATGATTTTACAATTTATTATTGAAACAACTATTTTACCAAAATTTAACTACAAAAAAAAAAAAACCAGTGAATTTTACCAAAATTTAACTACAAAAAAAACAGTGAATTTTACCAAAATTTAACTACAAAAAAAACAGTGAATTTTTTTCCCTTTACTTGTGAATCATCGTCAAAAACTTCAATATTTGTAATTATTAATCTTTAAAATAAGAGTATTTTGTTACACTTAACAATACCTGCAACATTGTGTGCTGAAAAAGTATCAAGACTGAGGCTGTATTTACCGAGACAGAAATGAACAATAAATGAAACATTAATTTTCTTCAAAATAAGAGGTGTTTTGAAAAAGTATCAAGACTGAGGCTGTATTTACCAAGACAGAAATAAACAACTAATGAAGCATTCTTCTTGGCAATATTTCATTTAGATTTTTATTGGCTGAAGTACCTCTAAAATTCTTCTTTGGAAATAGTTTGGAGCTACTGTATTTTAAAAAATCTTAATCTTGAGAAAAATTTTCAGCTAAGGAAACAAGAAAATGTTGAATGGAGCCAAAGGTCAGGTGAAACACTTGCAAGGTGAAACACTTGCAAGGTGAAACACATGCATAATATACATTTTGCTAAAACATCTAAAGTAATGAGATTAGCATCATTATTTTTTCAAATTGATACTGACTCATCTAAATGAAGTCTAGATATCATCATTTTGTTCTGTAAGCTGCTACTTAATTGTATAAAGGTTTAAAAATTTTAAGAATCTAAAATTTTGTTTCAATGCTTACTGATCATACATCATATATTTCTAAAGATTTAGTTTTAAAATCATTAAAGTTTTATACACATCTCAAATCAAAAAATGAAAAAATATTGTAATTTATTTGTATCAAACAATCAAACAACAACCTTGATTTTATCCTGTATCAAATTTTTTGGCAAGTTTAATATTAAAACAAAACAATATTCTACTTAAGGTTTCTTTGTTTACTTTGTTTAATGGCATATAAACCTTTGTAGGTTATTTAATGCCAAAGCCATTCCCCCAGAAGAACTGTAGTGGTCCTATTTAACCCATAGCTGGGAGTATAAAGGGGTTCATACCTTTCCCAAGGGTATTTGTCTGAAAGTGAATGTAATAGCTCAACTGGAGTACAAACTCGCTTACTACGATTCCGCAGTCCATCGCTTTAACCTTTACACAACGAGGACACCACCTACTTAAGTTGACAAATGTTTAAATAAAATAACGTAGACTTATCCCCAACATTCACTAATTTTGATATGCTGTTTGATTATAATTCATTACTAACAATATTCCATTTAACACACAACAGTAATAATTTCAAATCTTTTGACGGAAACCCTGTGGTGTAGAGAGTAACAAGTTGGACTGTTGCCTCAAAGTATGTGAATTCAAACTTGTCATGCTATTGTGCTCACTTTCAGACTAATACCCTTGGGAAAGGTATGAACCCCCTTATCCCCTCAGCTATGGGTTGAGGCTGTTATAACATTCTCCAATATATTTTTTCTTGCATTTGAAAATTTAAAAATATCATTATCTGATGAAGAATGAAATATATTGATAAATATATAAACCTTCCACCAAATTGATTTTCATGTCTTATTTCTATTGCATATACATCTCAGAAATAGACTGTAGTTTTGTCCTTAGTTTTTTTTCTGTATAGAACTTTATGTTTAATACGTTTTTAAATAAATGAATGCAAAATAATACAAGGATGAGTCAAAAGTTTTGCAATATTTTGATAACATGAGGCACAATTTGGCAGTTCCAGATGATTTGGTCAAGGACATGAAGGGGACAAACCACACTGGACTGTAAGATGCTGAGCTTGCCTGATACTTTCTGTGTGTTACTTACTGAATTTGCCTCTGCAGCTTGGAGAATGGCCTCAGAATCCACAGTTTTAGGCCAGCCTGAACTTGCCTGATAATCAAGGTTCTGGCAACTCAAGCAAAATTTCTGGAGCCATCTAATTACTGTACTGTGATCAACTGTGTCTTCATCTTTCGCACAAATGTTTTTGGTTGCTTTATGGCCCAGTTAAAACTTTTAAAGCATAAGTTGCCAAATTAAACTATGCTGCATGTTTATCAGTACAGCTTTCAAATCAAACATGGAGTGAAGCAATGTACGTGTCAGTGCACCAACTACCATCATGCCAACCCCAACAGGTATTTTTCATTACTTGAACTGCTTTGGTCAAATAATATATAGGCTGCAAACTAGCACATACCAAAATACTGCAAACTTTTGTCCCACTCTGGTAAATAGATAATTATAACCAATTGTATAGCCTACAAAACAGCTAGTCATCAAAAATTTACATGCAAAATGAGCACAAGAAAAATTCGCTTGCCCAGTTGGCTAGGGCTGTAGAATACACTGACTACCTCTCTGCTGAGGGGTAAGACCCCCTGCCAATGAGTGTCCTGGATATGACACTAAACAATCTGATGGTGAGGTTCCAGTAATGCTAGAACTTTGGGGAATGTGGAGTACCTCTTCATTGCCATTGCTCCCAGGTCCACTCTGGCCCGGAGTTGTAGCACCTGATATCTATGGTTCAAATAGAACTAAACTGCGTACGTATGCTAAACTGAATTGCTTGAAATAGAACTGCTTTTATATGCTCAACTGAATTGTTTGAAATAGAACTGTTTTGTATGATAAACTGATTTGTTTCAAATAGAACTGTTTTTGACATTGAAACTGTACTTACATTAAACTGAATTATTTGAAATAGAACTGTTTTGACACTTAACTGTGTGTAAACAAAAACTATACTTATAATTAACTGAACTGTTTGAAATAGAACTGTTTATTTGTATAAAAAAGAATTTGGCATTAAATAACCTACAGAGGTTGATATGCCATAAAACCCAAACAAACAAAACAAAGAATTCACTAGATCTTAACTCTTCCAAACACATCAAAGGGTAAAGCTAAAAATGTTACAAGGGTAGATCAATAAATCTGTAACCTGACATGCACTTAGAGTGGTAAATAAAATAAATGAGCCCTTTAGCTAAATATGAATTTGTTTAATTCTTTACTTAGAAGCTAGAAGTGTCCAACAGGATCCTTTTAGTGATCTAACAGCATCAAGTTACTCAGAGAGGGCACCACACAACAGTGCTACCTGGCATAGGGTCAAGTGGTTGGCAACTAAACTGGCTCCATTGAGGCTTACCTGATGAAGAGGGTGATGAGACACTTTGCAAGATGAAAAATAAAACCAGTTAAAGAACAGATGAACCCACTTGTAGAGGATAACAGTTATCTTGAATAAATCGTACCCAGAAGCCCAAGAAGAGTACCCCTTGTATTGAAGTTTGGTTTGATCATCTCCTAAAATAAATCCTCTTGCTAGCTGTCCTGGAATAGTTTGGAAATAATTTTACATTCATATATACATATATAGATATGTTTATATCGCAATACCTTCAAGTATAAAATAGGATAATAATAAAACAAGATAAAAACTTACAACTGAGCAGGTGCCCATGGTATTAGGAGGTGCCCGTGGTGTAATGGTTATCGTCGTAGGAAATGGACACGGCAACATGAGTTAAAACCCTCGATGAGACTGATTGCATTTCACATAGCACTAATACTCTTGGGAAAGGTATGAATCCAATTATTCTCCCTCCAGCTATGGGTAAATAGTAGGACAGACTGATCTTCAGCCTTGGCGAGGCAACTAGTCTAGGAGAAGGAAAACTCTGAATTCAAACCTGTTAAACTCCACTTAAAAATTGACCTTGTGTCATATCCTGCCCAAGCAGAGGGGTTGGTAAATATGATAAAAACTTACAACTCATAGTTTCATGTTGTTGATCCTCATGTGAGCTACTATAATTTAAGACATCTAGTATTCAGACATGTTGAATGCTAGTTCACCTGAAGATTGACAACATGAAACTAAGTTGTAAGTTAATATCCTCTTTCATTATTGTTCTATTTTATACTTGAAAAATATTGTGATATTACTCTGCATTTTCATGTACAGAGCATTGTAAAAGTTTTACAGTTCAAAAACAGTCTTAGCATTATATTTTAATCATAATTGAGTATATATATGTATATATGGATGGACATATAGGAGTATATATATATATATATATATATATATATATATATATATATATATATATATATACCTACTCCTATGTGTCTCTCTCTCTCTATATATATATATACCCACACACATACACATATATGATTATCTTTATACATGCAAGCAACCCCTGTTGGTAGCCTATGAAAGGTCTGAAAGTGCTCAGGACAATTTTGGTAAATTTATCTGCCAATTCAAACCTGAAACCAAGAAACTTATCAGGAAACTTCAAAGGATCTTAATAAAATTATATAGACAAAACATGTATTTATCATTTAATGAAACATGCTTAAATGAAAGACTGCTGCCCAACCACACACACACACACACACACACACACACACACACACACACACACACACACACATATATATATATACCTACCTCCACACATACACTTATATAATTATATATATGTATATATATTCATTCTTTTATTGCTATTACTCACAATAAAGAACATGAGCAATAGGAATATTGTGTACATGCACATTTCATTGAAAATTGATATTGCTCAGTAAAAAAAAAAAATCCCACTAATATTTGTCACAAATAGAAATCAATAAATTGAAATTATCAAGGTGCAAATATTTTTACAAAATAAGTTATATTACACACACTACATGATGAATTTTGCTTCTTTTTTTATCATCAAGTTAGCAAAAGATTGCCAAGCTCAAATAGGTTCATCTAGAGTTTAAATTGCCAATTTCGAATTCCATAATATTACCAGCATTTTTATCATGCATGATATTTATCATTACTGAAATAGTTGTTATTGTTGCTGTTGTTGTAATAATCATTATTATTATTATTATTATTTGTGAGTTCTTCCAGCATTTGCTGGTGGTCTTTCACAGGAAATTGAGTGACAGCAAGTCTCTTCAGGTCTCCAGGACTTTTCTGAGTATTCTAGCCAATCTTAACAATGCTGTGGTCTGGATTGTCTTTGATTCTCCCTCTGATTTCTAATTCAATCAGTTTTTCTTCCAAGCTTTTGGAGATTGTTCCAAGTGCACAGACTACAATTTGTACCACTGCCAACCTCATGTTCCACAGTTTTTTTGCTCTCTGGCAAAATCTAAGTAATTTTCTTCACTTTTTGCTTAGATGTGGCGCCCAATGAGACACAAATTCACTTGTGAAGGTTTCCTAATCTAGCTTGCTAGCCATTACATTACCCAAAATACCACCCGCAAGATCTAAGTCTTTGTCTATCTTTTCACCTTTTTTTATTTTCTCTCTGTGGTCTACTGGAATGGTAAAATACACTAGATTACAAGTTCTTTTTTTCTTGTTAATCAACACTACATCTGGCTTTTTGGCCAGAATGAGGTGATCTATTTGTATCACAAAATTCTAGAGAATTTTATGCTTCTCATTCTCTAGAACAGATTCTGGTTTGTGTAAATATCATTTGGCAGAATGGTCAAATTTCAATCTCTTGCACAATTCCCAGTGGATCACCCTTCCCACTCAATCATGCCTAGTCTTGTATTCATTTTGTGCTAGTTTGCTGCATTTACTTACTATGTGAGAAACCATTTCATCTTTGTCACCACATAATCTACACTTGTTATTTTGTTGCATATTACTGAATTTTGTTTTAATATAATTGTTTCTTATGGCATTGTTTTGTGCTGCTATTAGAAACAATTCAATTTCTCTCTTGAGTTTTCTCTTTCATAGCCATGTGCAGGTCTTCTCATGTTTAATCTCACCAGTTTGTCTCTTGAAGTATTCATGGTTATTTTTCTTTCCATTTCTGTTTCCTAGTTTTTGTTATTTTTCTATTTGTTCTTATATTGTCAATGCTGTTACTAGCTGCTGTAATTAGTCTTACTTTGCTCTTTTTACCATACGTGGTGCTTTCAATAAGTTTCCAGACTTTTTTCGTACAAGCATTTAAAATTGTCGTAAACTCTTGAACATTCAGTATGTTATTGCTATACATCTTATGAGATGACTGGCCAATTTTCATGATTTCAGGTTCAAAGAAACAGCTACAGCAGCAATTGGAATACGCCCTACTAAAGACTGATTGTCACAGCTGGTGAATTTCAAAAATGCAATCTGAATACGAGGACACTTTAGAAGAAAGATATACAATATAATTCTGTTTTAAACTTGGAAAAAATGCCACAGAAACGTATGGAATCCTTTAGACTGCTTTTTGACCATCTTGCATGAATCGAGTATCAGTTTTTGAGTGGCATAAGAGATTCAAGGAAGGCAGGGAGTCTGTGAGGGATGATGAGAGGTGTGCAAGGAGTAAGGAAGTCAATACACCAGAGTTGATTGGCCAAAGGGTTAGAGTTAGGGTTACTATGTTGCAGTTTTAAGGGAGTTCAGGAAGAGATTCCTAGGGAAGAGGCCAGCATTCTTCAAATCGGGTCAGTGGCATTTCCATGAGGACAATGCACTAGTCCACAATTCTATCCTTGTCACAGACTATTTGACCAAGATGGGCATCAAGACAGTTCCTCACCCTCCCTATTGTCCAGACCTTGCTCCTTGTGACTTTTGGTTATTCCCTAAGCTGTCATTATGAGACAACTGAGGAGATGAAAGAGGCTGTGATGAAGGTCATTAACACACTCACACAAGAGGACTTCCATGGGGCCTTCCAGAAGTTGTTGTCAGGGAGCAACAAGTGCATTGCAGCCAGAGGAGATTACTTGGAAGGGGACTAGAGTTTCATATGTGTACTATCAATAAAAGTGCTCATACGAAAAAAGTCTGGAAACTTATTTAATGATCCTTGTAGTCCTCATGTTCTTGTATTGAGGCATCCATATAATCCTCAATGCTGGCTTGTCCTCATCCTCCTTTTTTCTTGGTACATATAGTCTGTCTATCTAATCTTTTGGGTGAAAGACTTGTCCTTTGGTCTATTTGTCTCAGTTCCTCCCTTGTCTATTTTGAGATATAGTCGCAAGTATCTTACAAAGGAGACTGGCCAGTTGTTAATTTCTTTGATGAGATTTCTGCAACAGAGCTTGGTTTTGATAAGTTTTCTCATTCTTCTGAGGTACTCTTTTGTTATTTTTTCTTTCATCTCTGCTTTGATGTTGTCCACTTCCAATATTCTTAAATACCCTTAATTTTCCTTCTCTCCAAGTATTTAGATGCTTTCTTGATTTGGCAGTTCTATTTCTTCTGTTGTTTTTTTCCCCCTACTTTTCATTATGAACATGGCATATTTTCAACCCCAAATTCCATTCCTATATCTTGGCTCTATATTCTTATTGTTTGTATCAAGGTCACTAGTTCTTTTTCATTTTCTACAAATAGTTTGACATCATCCATGTATATAAAATGATTAATCTTTTCTCATGATTTTGAAAATTTGTAGAGTTTGGTGCCCTTTCTAATTATGTAATTGAAGTAGTGCTGAAAGTGAGACTTCCTTGTAGATATCTCTTAAGATTTTTACCTTTACTAGAGTTTGTCATCTTGCTATTAACTTTTCAGGACTTTCATGATGAATTTATGACTTTGTTGGATATTGTGTACATTTTCAAACATTCTGTTATACAAGTCTGTGAAACCATATCATAGGCCTTTTTGTAATTAATCCATGCCATGGCAACAGTCTTCTGGTTTGTTTTGACTTTTTTGAGAATGTGCTGATCTATGAATAAGAGGTCATCTGTTCCTTTTGTTTGCTGTTGGCATCCTTTCTATTCTTCTGGAAATAGTCCATGACTTTTCAAGCAAGTAATAGATTTCTTCTTTAATATGTGTGATCAGAATTTTCCACATCATAGATAAATGCATTATTAATCTATAGTTGCTGGGGATGTTTCCTTTTTGGTGGTTTTTCAGGATCAGGGTAATTTTTTCTTTATTCATACATTTGGATATGCTTGATTGGTTGGTTTTTCTGTTTTATGGTATATCAACCCTTTTAAGGTCATTTAACACCGAATTAAGTCATTTTGATAAACGTTTCAAACAATTCAGTTTAGTATAAGTATATTTTTTATTTACACACAGTTAAATGCCAAAACAGTTCTATTTCAAACAATTCAGTTTAGCATAAGTACACAGTTTAAACTGTGTACTTATGCTAAACTGAATTGTCAGAAACACTTAATTTTAAACAATTCAGTTTATCATAATTACACAGTTTGGTTCTATTTAACCCATAGATAGAACCCTATCAGGTAGTACCATTCTGGGCCAGAGTGGACCTTGTGTATTGATGGCATTCCCCAAACCTACAACATTACTGAAGTCTCACCATCAGATTGTTAAGTGTTATATCCAGGACACTTGTTGGGTAACTCTTACCCCTCTGCAGAGATCCAGTCAGTGTATTCTACAGCCTCAGCCGACTGGGCAATTTGGATATGTTTGCTTCTTATAGGTATTTACTCAGTTGCAGATCCAAAGGATGGAAATTTTTAAACCGGAATTCATGTATGCCATCATGGCCTGGTTTTTTTCATTTCAGTACTTTCTTGAGTATTGCTCTTAGCGAGTCCAAGTGTATGTCCTCCTCAGAGCCTTCTTCAAATCCTTGTAATTCATTTTTCATGTTATTGATCCATTCAGCCTTTCCGTTAAATTCTTCCTGTTCCTATATTCTACTCTAAAATTGTTTCCTTTGAATCCAGTTGTAGGTTTATCCTTTTGCATTCTCCTCTGACTTGCAGGTAGAATTTTCTTTCATTATTTTGGAAGGTCCTGTTTTGTTTGCAATACTTAATCTGGTCTCGAAATCTTCTGAGTCTGATTTCTTTTGCCAAAAATCTTCTCATTTATTTCTTTCAGTTGTATTGTCAGACTTTTCTGCTGTTTTGTTTTAGTCTTTTTATTCCAATGTATCTCAGCATTTTCCCTTCCTTAGCCTTTTCACTTGTTGTTACAGTTTCTTTATTTATCCTTTTAGCTTCATTTCTTCCGTAGGTTTTATATTTCTGTGTGGGTTCTTTAAAGTATACCAATTTTATCAAAGACTAGTTTTGCTCCTACATAAGTTAGCTCATTTTAGTTCTGTGATATTGTCTGTTAGGATATTTGTCAATTATTATTATTATCATTATCATTATTATTATTTCACTCGTATTAAGTTTTTAATTCCAGCTTTCACAGATAGTTCTTCACAAGAGTCTGAATGACAATGTCTCCACAAATCTCCAGAACTCTCCTAGGTATCCTAGCTGATTTTAGCAGGGCAGTGGGCTTGATGGTCTTAATTCTGACTCTGATCTTCAGTTACCCCCAGTCTCTTTTCCAGGTTCTTTGTGATTGTTCTAAGGGGTCCAACAAACCATCATTACCTTCATGTTCCTCAACTTTTTTAGTTCTCTGGCAAGGTCTAGATATTCACTTTTTCACTTTTATTTTCACTCTGTCATCTGCTGGAACAAAAAAATCTACAAGATGACAAATTACAACTATTATTATTATTATTATTACTATTGTTTCTATGACTACTACTACTACTACTACTACTACTAAATGCCAGCATCTTTATGTTTATATGCAATTTTGCCCTTGCACAGTAGAAAAAAAATCATACTTATTTTCAATATTTATTTTTGTTAATTTCAGCTAGTATTTTCCTTTATCTTTAATTTTTAGTGGATGTTTTTAATGCAACTCACGTGTATGTTATTAATACACCTAATCTAAAAAATCAATTACGATAAATATATCCCTGAGAGAGAGAGAGAGAGAGAGAGAGAGAGAGAGAATCAGGGATGAGTTTATAGGTTAGATTTGGGCTTAATGACTCCTAGTAATTCAGAAAATTATAATTATAGTTGCTGGTGCATTTAACCAGGCTTCACCAAGACAAAGAAGATTTGAGCTTGACTCACAGAGAGCTTATCCTTTATTTTTTTTCAATCCATGATGTCTCTTAGTTGAAGTTTCCTGACACAAGTGAGATACAATAAAAAAAGTACCCAAAATTTAAAAAAGGAAAAAATGTTTGTCTAATTTATTATTATTAATAATAATAATAATTAACAATACTTCATTTATAAATAGAAATAATAAAAGATGTTATTTTCAATCTATTCTGCATCATTTAATTGTGTAACAAATTGATTCTCAATTTGTGACAAGTAAACAAATAGAAAAAAAACATATTGTCAAAGTATCATAACTGTCTATGACAGCAGTCAGGGAATATTTTTTCCATTATTCCAAAACTTCTATATTCAGGGATGTTATTACATAGGAACTTTAGAAAACATTCTTTCCTGGGGGAACAAGAAGAAAATAATGAGATTCAAGAAACATTTTGTTTTTTAATGAAATTGTCAAGAACAATTATAATCGGGAGTAATTTATCCCTATTCTCTTTTTGAATTCTTCAAAATATGTCAAAGAAGGATTGAAGTATTCTTTATTAAAAATAACTGTTATGCAGATGAATTACATTTATTTACATGAAAAGAAAGCACACTTAGTGTAATGGTTAATGACATAGGAAATAGAAGCAGCAACCCAAGTTCAAATCCTGGACAAGACTGATGTGTTTTACATAGTGTTATTGCTCTTGCGAAATCCACTAGTTCTCCCCATTGCCAGCTATGTGTAAATAGTATGGTAGGTTGGGTTCTTTAGCCTTTTATTAGGCAACCTATTTGGGAGAAGGAAAAAATCTGTTGTACTCTGCTTGACCTCGTGCCATATCCTGCCCATGGTGGAGGGGTTAGGTAAATACATTCATAAGAAAGGATGTTCACACATACACACACACACACACACACACGTGTATATCAATGATTTATGATCAATTCCATTCAAATAAATATAGATTTAACCTCCAGCTTTTAATGGTCCAACCAGAAAACTAAACCACTCTTTATTATAAAGTAAAGTTGGCAACTGTAGTTAAGGGCGACCAGAACCTTTCAATAGCTACTGCACCGAGTACCATTTTTAAAGTTTTTGGTATAACACGACCTGGGATTGAACCCAGGTCTCCCGGACCATTGGCGAACACTCTACCCACTAGGCTAATGAGCCAATGTTATAAATTCATACCCCTGTTCTCAAACTTTTCTAATTTCTACAAAATATGTAAAAAATGATTGAAGTATTTTTTATCAAGACAATTGTTGTGTAAATGAATAATATTTAGGTTTGGTTTGGTTTGGTTTCTTTGTTTAATGGCATATCAACCTTTGTAGGTTATTTAATGCCAAAGCCATTCTCCACGAAGAACAGTAGTGGTACTATTTAACCCATAGCTGGGAGGATTAGGGAGTTCATACCTTTCCCAAGGGTATTTGCCCGAAAGTGAACGTAATAGCGCGACTGGAGTACGAACTCGCGTACTACAATTCCACAGTCCATCACTTTAACCATTACACCACGAGGACACCCCCCAAATAATCTTTAGTTACATTAACTGGATGAACATTACTAATAATACACTGACAGAAAAAGAAACTTGATAGATTTAATCATTGTTTTAGTTTATTAATTGTGCTCAATTCCTACAGTAAAGGGAAAACAAAAACAAAATCTCAAATGGATTTTCTCTCTCTTGTAATAAGTAATCAATTACACAAATAGAAATAAACAAGCTTCTTTTTTAACATCTTTACAGTTTCAAATTATCACAACACTAAGAAGCTTTAGAAACATTTTACCAGGGGACGCAAGAAGAAAAATGAAATTTAGGCACATTTTGTTTTTAATAAAATTGAAGATAAATTATAAAGAACAGTTTTAATCTAGGGTAATTTACCCATATTCCTTGACCACTATTCTATGACTTAGTCAGACCACAGTGCCAAATTTATCAAAGTTCTAAACAAGGAAATCCCAAATGAATCGGCAGTCTGCTGCAGTTCATGTTTAGTCTCAGTGTTTAGACTGTCATATTGAATACTAATGTCTCAAATGAATACATATAACTATAGTTCAAAATTTAAGATAAACTGTCAGCTAATTAAATCATTTTTACTGTTAATGATTCCATATAAGCTGGCTTGTCTCCAAAAGTTTCTTTATTTCTTTGTCATTTGAAAAATAATTCCCATTCTGTCAGTACTTGCAAGTTCAGCTCCAGGGTTAGTGAAATAAATTACAAATAAATATCATCTGAGAGAATTTGGTTTATGTACATATAAGATTTGCAGTATTATATATCATCAGTTTGTCTTTGTTTCACATGTTAGGACAACACAATTATTAGATGAATACACTTATACTACCCCTGACAAAAATTATGGAATTAGCACACTTAGAGGGTGTTAACCTAGGTTTTTTATCTAGCAGTAAATAAACTAATAACAGATAAGACACAGGGGTAGAATACACTTGATGACGCATGAGCCCATTGGGTTCCATTATAATAACAGTATCTGAACATATTGATACTTCTATTTAGGAAGGAGTGAAGGATTCTGATTCACATTTAATAGTTATCTCTGTTATATTGAGAATTTGGGTGAATAAAAAAATGATATTCAACATGAACAAAAACTCCACAAAATTATCAATAAATTGCAAATTGGATATAAACATAATGAAAAATTCAATATTAAATTGATATGTTTTGCGACAAGTTTAGTTTATTCAGGAATTAAATTTTATTCCTGAAGATTCTATCCTAATAGAAAAGCAACAATTTAATTTTCCACATTGCATTCCTTTCAGCATACTGTCAGATTTAATTCCAAACCCTCACCCATACTCATGTATATATGTGCTGTACTCCCTACATAATGGACTCACCTTTCTCCATAAATACACGTCAATGAGAGCATTAGACTGAGTTAACCAAATCAGCGTGACACAATCATCTGCGTAGTGGACGGATAGTCACTACCCCACTGGACTCTCAGCTTCCTATCAACTAACTACTGTTTAACCAGGTTCACCTGTATCTTGTTTCTGTTACTTGAATATATATGTTTTTCTATCAACCTTTTTACTTTCCCCGTGTCTTTCTTTTGTTAGCATCACAACAATATTTTTGTTTGGTTTGGTTTGGTTTCTTTGTTTTAATGGCATATCAACCTTTGTGGGTTATGTAATACCAAAGTTATCCTGTTAGAAGAACAACAGTGGTGCTATTTAAGCTATAACTAGGAGGATAAGAAGGTTCATGCCTTTTCCATGTCCAAAAGTGAACACAGTAGCACAACTGGAGTTTAAACTTGCTTACTACAATATTGGAGGCTAGCACTTAAGCCATTAGACCACAGGGACTACCCATATCATTTTGTGTCGAGTACAGAGTGATCAGGTTGAAGTGCTATACTTTTATCTCAAATATTCCTAAAATAGTCATGGTGTACCAATTAGTTTTCAAATAAACTATGCAAAATGATACTATTTCACTAATATAGCATATCATCTGAATTGGAAATAAGTATCTTATTTATTAGTGAGACATAAATTTTGCAATATTCTGGTATGTGCTAGTTTACAACCCATATACCTTATGACTGAAAAAGTTCAAACAGTGGAAGGTAACTTAGTGTGCTGACATGTGTATTGTTTCACTTCATGTTTGATTTGAAAGCTGAACTGATAAACATGCAGCATAGTCTAATTTAGGTACTTATGCTTTAAAAGTTTAAATTAGGCCTATGGGGTTTCACGGTGATTTATGTTGTTGTTTGCTATTTGACTCCATTCTTGGTTATTCTATTCTTACCCGATGTTATATTGCTGGTTTAACTTCTTGGATATGAAGGCTGTAAAGGAATTATATGAAAGAAGATAGTAAAAGATAGGAGACGAAGATATCTTTTATATTTTGCCTTTATTTCTGGGTTCAACAACCATTTAGTGGGTGAGGAAATTCTTCCTAAATACAATTGAAATGGTTGAATCTCCCAGTCAAGGCATTAAAATGTGTTAGTCATTCTTGGTATTTAAAGCATTAATGTGTTAGATACTTTTTGGAGATATGTCTAAATCCAGTGTTTTCAGTTGTAGTCATTAAGTCCATTGTATGATGTCTTAATTGTGATTCTGAGGAGTTCATTATTTGGTGTTTATAGTCGTGGGTCATTAGTAAAAGAGGCAGCTGCTACTAGTGGAAAGGTTAGCCAACACGTTGTCACTCTGCTGGTCACCGCTGAAAGAGAACGAGATTCTTTCTTTTGTTGGGACGGTTCATTTTCTTTGCACATGTGTCACCATTCTTCCTGTCTGGGGCTTCTGGGAGTTTCTGCATGTTTTTAATTATTATTTTCAATTTAATTTAATTTTTTATTTTTTCTATTCCCTACAAGCCATAACACTAGAAACCACCAAAAAAATTTATTGTACAAAAGATGAGGGCATAGTTGATCACAGTACCGTAATTAGATGGCTCAAGAAATTTTGCTTGAGTTGCAAGAACCTTGACTGATAGATTTTGTTTGTTTCTCTCCAGAGAATACTTTACACAGCTTAGGGTGGTTTGACAAGGGTTTCCAGAGTAACAATCTTCCTCATCAGCAGCAGCATTACCAAGGCATGCCAACAGTACAGATACCATGTCCATTGCTTTTAGTAGATCCTCTAGACAGCATCCAGTGTCTGCACAGAACTGATGACTGCAAGTTTTTGGCTTGTGTGTTGATATGTTGGAGTTCATTGGAGAACTTTTCTTATGAGCTTTTCCCTTATTTCTCCAGCAATACCTAGCATATATTGTTCATCTTTTTTGAATGGTTTGTGTAAAAAGTAAAGTTGGCGACCTTAGTCGAGGGTGACCCCCAAGTCTTCCTTTTTGATAGCTACTTCACCAAGGTGTAGGGGAGGGTGCTACTCCTTTCCCTGTATTGCTCCACTTTACCCTTGATCCTTACCTTATAATGCTGAGTGTTAAGCAAGAAGGCATCAAATACCATTTTTTGAGTCTTTGGTATGACTCGACCTGGGATCAAACACAGGTCTCCTGGGTCATGGGCAAACACTCTAACCATTATACCAATTCGCAAATGGTCGAGGAAACCTGGGTTCAATCCCAGGTCGCATCATACCAAAGACTTTAAAAATGATACTTGATACCTCCTTGCTTAACACTTAGCAATATAAGGTACATATCAAGGGTAAAGTGGAGCAATCCAGGGAAAGGACTAGCGCTCTCCCCTACATCTCAGTGTAGTAGCTATTGAAAAGGGAGCCTTCTGGTCGCCCTCAACTAGGGTTGCAAATGGTTTGTGTAACAGGAGGTAAGTGGCCATATAATTGCTATTTTGTAGAGTGCTGCTTTCAGGATTAGTTCAAAACCACATGCAGCATCCACATATATTTCCCATCTAGCTTTTTTTCTCTGATTGTTTCATTAGAATCTAGGTGGTACATTCATACAGTAGTACTGACACTACTACAGTTTGGCAGAATTCCAGGTATATTTTATTAAAGAGCCCATAACACAGGCTTCTAGCTGATGATGAAGCTTGATAAAGTAACAATGAATCTACTATGCAGTATATTGTTCTTTTATAAGTCCTATAGTTATTTTGTGGATTAACTTAATTGTAACTACATTGGTTCCAATCTTTAATAACAGGACTTTGGACTCAATGTAGTATTCTTTGAATATTACAGATCGATACATAAATAAGTTTATATATAAGTTTAAACTAAAAAATGTCACTGAGAAAACAGTAAAAATTGCATTTTTTCAATATCATCATCATCATCATGTCGCGCCGCCTGCGCGGATATCCCTGACCGTCTCTCGCCATTTCTCCCTATCATTCATCGCCTCCGGCAGGTCTTCAGGATTACAACCCGTGTCCTCACATAGCTGCTGTATGTAAGTTCGTGCTGGTCGTCCCACTCTTGCACAACCATGAGCGGGGGTCCACAGGAGTACATCGCTTATGAGCTCGTCCTTGCTTCTCCAGCAGTGTCCTGCGTGTCTGGTTCGTCGAACTTGTATAGTTTTTGTGATGGGGGGCAAGTGTCCGTATAGTTGGAGTCTCGTGGGGTGTTGTCGCCAGGACTTGTTTAATACTGCTCTCAGCATTCTTGTGTAATTTCCGTCCAGCCTCCTCTCCAGTCGCTTCGTAAGCGTCCATGTGGTGCATCCATATAGCAGTATCGACACAACCGCTGCCTGGAAGAAACTGCGTTTCATTTTATCTGTTAGGTCCGACTTCCATATGATCGAGAGCCTATCGATAGCTGTCCATGCCTTCGTCAGTCGTGTGTCGATGTCCTTCTCGGTTGATGAGACGCTGCTTCCTAGGTAGGTGAATTTGTCGACTAGTTTCAGAGAGGCTCCGTCTAGTGTGGCAATGTTGCCTGTTTGGTTGTAACACATATATTCGGTTTTGTTTGCATTGACATGTAGGCCAATGCCAGCTGCAGCTCGTTCCAGACTATGTAGTAGTGTCTCTGCTTGATTAGGCGTATTCGCTAGTAACGCCAAGTCATCAGCGTAGTCGGCGTCCGTGATTGTTTTTGCGGGGTACCTTTTGCTTCTTCTCTTAGTCAGCTCAAAGCCATTTTCTCTGATTTTGTCGATCGAAGTCCTAAGCACATAGTCTAGACAGATGATAAAGAGGTACGGGGCTAGTGTGTCTCCTTATAGTACTCCTGCAACAATGTCGAAGTATTCCGTGTCTCCATCTGGTGAACGTACTTTTACTTTGGTGTTTCTGTAGAGAATCATTATCGCTGCTACGGTTTCTTTTGGTAGGCCGTAAGCTAGTAGGATTTGCTCCATCTTCCCTCTGTGTATGGAATCGAAGGCCTTGGTAAAGTCGACAAATAGTAATGTCGCCTGTAGGTTTTTTGCCTGAACGCCTTCCAGGATTCTACAGATGGTCAGTATTTGTGAGGTTGTGGATCTATTTCTCCGGAAGCCATTTTGGTTTTTCCTAAGGATGTTTTCCATTTTGGGTTCTATGCGGTTTCGTAGTAGGGCATTGTAGATTTTGGCTGCTATGGATGTAAGTGTTATCCCTCGGTAGTTCTTGGCTAGTCCGAGGTCGCCTTTTTTAGGGAATGGAAGGATGCATCCCTTCGTCCATCGTTCTATCCTATTTTGACTATAGACTGCGTTGCATTGGCGGAGCAGTATATCGTCGAATTGTCTCGTCTTCCACACTTCTGGGGGGATCTCGTCTAGCCCCGCCGCTTTCCTATTTTTAATTCTTCTGAGAACCGTGTCGAGTTCTTCTTTGGTGAAAGGACCTAGTTTTACGTCTAATTGCTTACTAATAATTCTGGTGATCGGTTCATCCGTTATTTCCGGTGGGTTTCCTAGTAGATTTTTGAAATGCTGTTCCCACAGTTTTATTCTTTCTTGTTGGCTTGCAGCTTTCAATTTTGCTTTGGCTGTGCTCTTCCTTCCACTTACTTCGTTTATTGTTTGCCAGGCTATCCTGGATTGCCTATCTTCCACCGAGTCTCTAATCTTATCTATCTGATTTTGTACGTATTCTGCCTGTTCTTTTAGGTATATTCCTGTTAATTGATGTTGCGCCTTTTCTAGTTCTCGTGCATTTGTATTTGTTGGGTTCTGTTGATAGTTTTTGGAGGCAGTCTTCACAAGTGCACGTTTTTCTCTAGCCGCTAGCGTTTCCCAAGGGACTCTATATTTAGTTCTAGGTTTTGTTGGAATACACTTTTCTGCCGCCTCCAGGTGTGCTTCTACAAAATTTTCATATTCGTCATTTGGGGTGCCTATTTCTACCTTCTCTTGTAGTGCTTCGAATCTGTTTCTTAATTCTAATGCATACTTATCTCTAATATCTCTGTTGTTGAGTAGGGCCCAGTCATAGTGCTTGGTCGTCGCTTTACGTGTGGCGTTTTTTCTTAGGCTTAGTCGTACTTTGGCCGTAACTATTCGATGATCGGAGGACACACCCTCGAAGGAGGAGTATGCCTCGCAATTCATCGCACTGTTTTTCCATTTCCTGTTTATAAGGACGTAGTCTATCTGTGCTTTACTCTTATTCGCGTATGTGTAGGTCCATAATTTCCCCTCCCTTTTTTGAAAGTTTGTATTGAGGCAGGTTAATCTATTTTCTATCATGAAATCTATTAAATGCTGTCCATTCCTGTTAGACGCGTAGTGTAGGCTGTATTTGTTGTGTCTGTTTTTCCCGATTTGTGCATTCATATCTCCGCCAATGACTAGCAGGTTGTGTTTCGGAATGCTACGTACTAGGGAGGATAGATCTTCGTAGAAGGTGGCTATTTCGTTTTCTTCGCTAACATTGGTAGGGCTGTAGCAGGAGATAATTGTTGCTTTGGGGTTGCCATTAAACGTTGCGGCCATCATCCTAGGTTGTATTCTCTCAATGCTGTTCAGTGTTTTTAACGCTCTCGGTCCTAGAAGTATTCCCACCCCTCCTACCGATGCATTGACAGAGTTTTTCCATGCCGATACAGTCACCAGCATCCATCCATTTCCAGTTTCGTGATACTTGATATCTTCGGTGTGCGTGTATCGGTGCTCTTGTATGCAAATTATATCTATCTTATGTTCTACGGCTGATGCAGTTAGCTCTGATAGTTGACCTATTCTATTTAGGGTTCTCACGTTAAATGTCGCTATCTGTATTGTTTGTTTGCATTTTAGTAGTTTTTGTTTGAGCTCTGTAGCTGATTTTTCGAACACCGAGGCCAGGGCTCCAACCTCAGCAGGACGCGCCCCTTTTTTATCCGCGCGAAGAGCGATGCGGTTTATGGATCTGGTTTGAGTACTAGTCATGGTTATCTTTCGATGGCTGTTTTTGTTCTCATCTATAGAAGCCACTCTTATAGATGAGCAGCAGTAGTTCCCCGATCGAACTGGCAATCTTGAGCGTTAAGCCGCAAGACTCACACGTACAGCATGCTGCTTCCCATGTGTACGCGGTAGTAATAACAAACAAAAAAAAAAAAAAAAAAAAAATTCTCTTTTTTTTTAATCTTAAGTTTTAACTTAGTTAAAGTCCAGGACTGCTGGATGTTAAAATTCAAAGAAATTTTGTGGTATATTTCATGGTTATCTAGTGGTGGACAGAGAGAGAGAGAGAGAGAAAGAAAGAGAGAGGAGGAGTCAACTCTTTTATGGCTTTCGTCTTTAGCACGTGTTAGACTACATTTGAGGTGTTTTGGATTTTTTTTTTTTTTTCTTTCTTTTCAGGGGGGGGCAATTTGGGGGGTTTTCTTTAGCAAATTTAGAAGTTCGCCTTCCAAAAGTAAAGTTTTCCTGAAAATTAAGTCGCATAAGTCTTCATTCTTCATTTAAACAACACATAATACAGCTGAGATTTAAGACATTACTATTTTAAATCAAATGTGCATTTTTAAATGAATAGTTTAGTAGAATAAATTTACTGACCTCTGTGAAAAAAATTCTGGAAACGGAATCACTTCCAAACGTATGCATACTATTTCAACAAATGAAGGATTAAATTATTACTAATTTTAGTATTTATATTAAAGGTTCCACTCCTATATCATGGTCAACTGGTGGTGGACAGAGAGAGAGAGAGAGAGAGACACACAGAGAGAGAGAAAGAAAGAAAGAGAGAGGAGGAGTCAACTCTTTTATGGCTTTCGTCTTTAGCACGTGTTAGACTACATTTGAGGTGTTTTGGATTTTTTTTTTTTTTTTTTTTTTTATGAAATTGAATTTTTTTATTGCTAAATATCATTTTAGTTGACAAGCTCAAGAAAAATGTCCATTTCATGGTTTTTACAATGCTAAACAGTTATTCTCTCTTTTTTTCCTTTTTCTTTTTTCATTTCATTGTTGTTTCATTTATTTTATAATAATGGTATTGTTGATGTCATTTCAAGTTATCCATCATAGTGATCAGGACTCTGAATGATTACATTTTACTTAACAGACTTCTTTGACTGACTGTTTGCTTGAGGCAGTAAAAGGACTATGGTATCAAGTTCAAGGTAATGCTTCCATCATTTCCAACCATTTTTTTTTCTTCTGATCGTCTGAATGTGGTTATTTAGAAAATGTCAGCAATAAATTGGAATTTGAAGCCATCATTGTCCAGATGTACGGTTGACATTTTAATTAGCTGTCTTTAAAACTACAGACAACATTTAATAAATGAATCACTAAATTATTTGATAAATGAATAACTGAATTATATAACTGGGATTTTATTAAAGAAAGTTCAACCCTAACAAAACTATTTCAACAAAAAAGAAAGTCATTTTTGGCAAAAAAGAAAAATATTTAACTAATTTCCAAATTCCATCATCATCATCATGTCGCACTATCAGCACGGATATTCCTGACCCTCTCTCGCCACACCTCCCTATCATCCATTGCTTTCGGCAAATCCTCAGGGCTACATCCCGTATTGGCACAGAGCTGCTGTATGTAGGTTCGAACTGGACATCCTGCCTTTGCTCGTCCATGTGAAGGAGTCCACAGGAGTACATCACTCACGAGCTCATCCCTACATCTCCAGCAGTGTCCTGCAAGTCTGGTTTGTCTAATTTTGATTGTTTTCGTGATGGGTGGTAGGTGGCCGTATAGCTGCTGCTTTGTGGGGTGCTGTCTCTAAGAACTTTCCTAAAATATGATTCATTTGATTTGACTGAAATCCTATTGTAAGGTCTTCAGGTTTGCAGTTGCCATGTCAGATAAACTTAGGATTTAAAAGGAAGTTGGGCAATCAACTGTACCTAAAATAGTCCTTATCTGCTAGTAACATTGACAATTCTGTTTTCTTTTTCAATGTGTTCACTGTGGGTAAGAGACAAACTAGGAGAGAACCAGGGGAACACTCAAAGATATGAGATGAAAGTTCAACCACACTGTTTACTTCAGCCACATATGACTGCCTCAAATTCAGTTTCATTGACAAGACAACTCAACATCCCAAGCCATAGAAAATGAAGAATTGCCTCTTCAAATATCTTCCATGTACCACAATAATAACCGCATGATTTTCCTGATAAATGATTATAAGTGAAATACTGAAGAAATCCTTCCAAATGAGTGAATTATGAAATGTCTACACTTATGAATTGCATATGAAGTCCCTATAACAATTTGATTATAAAATGACTCTTATGTAATGATAATTATGTAGCAATAATTATGCTGTAGGATGATGATGATGATGATGATGATGATTATGGTGGTTATGTTAATGAACCAGATGGTAAAGAAACTCCCCAAAGAATATATGTTTCTATGTTTGTACACCCTTGCTATGTTATAAACCTGTTTCTAGAACATCTATAGAATGGTACTTTACCATTTGTGCATTTTCCTGGCATACTAACAAAACTAGCATCATTGTCTAAAAAAGATCACTCCAAAAGAAATTATTTCAAACATTTATTTCTAAAAAAAAAACTACTTAAAATATTGACATTCATGATATACAGTTGTGTAGAGAAGCACAAAGTTTATTTCTGAAACTCACAGTCAACTCGGTGGGGAGTTCCTATAGCATTGTGGCTAACGTGCTGGACTGCAACACTATAGCAAATGAGTTCAAACTCCTGTCATGCTATTACATATCTGTTGTGGGAGCCTTATCCATCTTACCATAATGGACTCTTCTGACCGTTATTAGTACTGAGAGATTTTGCTGACAGAGAGGCAGATCAATATCGGTGTTATCCGAACAGTACGAGACTTCTTACCTTTTCTATGTAACTCTATCTTTCTTGTGTAATATAACCTGTTATCTAATATCCGTGTTTGCGTTTTCATTAGTGATCCTTTCCGGGGCCACAACAATATCCTAATTGACTAATATTCTTGTAAAAGGTATGAACACCTTTATCCCTTAGCAAGGGGTTCAACAGCACCACTAACATCCTTTTATATCTTGTATATGCTGTTATCTCTTTCACTGTCAATATACATAATTCAATGTTGAATAACAACTTGAATAACATACGGCAAAAATTTCAGATCAAGAGTCATCTAATGAATGTTAAGCTTCAGATTTATAGATCCACTCTTGTACATTTAGGAAGTGAGTGATATTAGACCTTACAGCTTCTAGTATGGTACTCTAACATTTGTGCATTTTCCTGGCACCTCAACAAAATTGGCATCTTTTCGAAAAGAATGATCACTCGCTGATGTCCATTATAGTTATATATTCTGGCAAAAACAATTAAGTTAGAATACAGACAATCACTTCTCTTGACACTTTCCAGAAGTCTTTTCCTATTTTAGTCAACAAATGAGTCTATAAATAAATAGTACAGACCAAAGCAACCGACCTTCAAAAGTTGATTGGTCCAGTCTATTCTTAAAAGCAAAACTAAAAAGTTCACTTCTCTCTCTTTCTCTCTTCTATTTTAATTTCTTTCGCTATCTCTTGTATACATATATTCCATTATTATTAATGAAGAACACTTCTACAAGCTTCTGAACATCATCTTGTGACAGACCATCACTATATGATAGCTATCATCATCATCACCATCATCATTGTTGTCACATTTCCAATTTCAGCACCTTTTTATTCAATTGATGCTGAACAATATGTTAGGATGGTAATGCATCATGATAAAAGCAAAAATAAGAGAGAGTGTTTCATTATATATATTATATAACATATCATTATATATATATATAAAACACAAAATAACTTTGTATTCATTGGTCAGGCAACCTGATCTCACTATTATAGCATGGCCAGTAGTTGACAGCTATGTCAAGAATGGTTATTTGTTGGTTGGGGAGAGAAACACCCAAAACCACAACTTGATTTTTAGTGTTAGGACCTTTTTGAGGCCATTGAAGCAGGAAGAAATAGACAATTTATACCACAAAGCAGCATCTTTGCTATTTAAAGGACAGTCTAATCTTATATCTTTGATTCCATGTTCTCCAGCCATCAAAAGAAAAACAGAGACCAAATCATGAAATCTATGGTATATATATATATATATACATATATACTGGGGTTCACAGAACATGCTACCTCTACATCCATCCTGAGGGTGTGACATCTCCTGGCTCCCATCTCTACTTGGCAACTTGGAGTGGTAAATCAAGTGTATCATATTATTGCTAGCAAAGTGGAAGAGAGATTGAGATCCATCAACTCACACCCCTGTAACTAATTGCATATAATGCTACACTCTAAAGTAATGAAAAAATTTGTTATTAAAATAACACAAGGTTTTTTAACAAGTCAAATTTTTCACTGGTAGACTACATTACTTTCTTCTCTCTTCCTTCCCCACTCATGATAACTTTCATCTTCTTTCATTATAATTGTCTTTCTTTCCCAAACATTATAATTTTCTTTCTTCCTCTCTTACTATAACTTTCGCTTTCCACACATAAATGAACCAGTCACTTCTGATGGGATATGTACTAGCCTGATTGCCCTGTTGGCAGGGCTTAGAATACACTGACTGCATCCTTTGCAGAGGGATAAGACCTCCTCCAAAAAAAAGAGGCATCCTGGATATGACACTAAACTTTATCTGATGGTAAGACTCCAGTTCTAGAGATTTGGGGAGTGTGGAGTACTCTTTCATTACCATTACTACCAGGTTCACTCTTACCTGGAGTGGTAGTGCCTGTTAGGATCTCATCTATTGGTCAAATGGATATGTTTAAAAATCATTCATATTCAATAGGACTCTGCACAAAATGTTCTCTTAAAAAATTACTACCCAAAAAATGTAAATATAAACATACAATGAATGTGATTCCTTAACATGTAAAAATAAAATACCCCTTGATGGGTTGACATGCAATTAAAATCAATCAATCATGTACTAGCTTGGAAATAATACCAAAAAAAGGAATTGCAAAAAACAATGGAATAAAAATCATTAAGTAGAAAGCTTAGTGGTCAACCGTTACGCTAATTGCCTCCTATCAGTAAAAAGAAAGTAAAGAAAGATCTTCAATTAAGAGAAGTAAAAAAGATATAAGAATAAAAGAAGAAAATACAATCATTAATCATAATCTTTGTTTGTCTTGGAAGTAAATCAAACATCTTTTAAGGAGTGAATAAGTGAGACAGTGAAATATTCTGATACAGGATGTTATCAGCAAGTTTTTGCTGTGACTCCAGTTTATTGTTTTTAATTAATCCTTGCTCTCAAAGACGACTATTTATGGTAGTGTTTCCAAATTTACTTTCATATTTCCTTTTGTATTTTAATGAAATAAAAGGAAACAAATTGTTTTTTCAAACTGTACTGAGATAGGAAAAAACGATGCAGTTTGATCCAACTAGTTTTTAATTAGCTTTAATTTTAAATTTGTATTATTTACCACATAAAAAAGCATGAATGTTCTGTTAGAGTGAAACAGGTCACTTTGCCTCTGCACTCTATGATCAAAGGTCATTTATATCATCCTGGGTCAGACACTTATCCTATAAATAGCAGCAAATGCACCACCTTCTCTACAGGTAAAATAACTATATATGTATAAAATATAGTAACAATTTATTTACCATGTAACATGTAAGTATTTACTGAACCCCTCCACCATGAGTAGGATGTGACACAAAGTCTAATTTTCAGTGAAGTAAAACTGGTATGAATTCAGAGTTTTCCTTCTTCTAGACTAACCAAGGCTAAAGAACCTATTCTGAATTACTATTTACACATAGCTGGGGAAAGAACAAATTGATTCATGCCTTTCTCAAATACATTAGTGTGAAGTGAAATACAAACAGCCTTGTCCAGGATTTTAAATTGAGTTGCTGATTCCATTTCCTACAACAATCCCCACTATTCTAAGCAAGCCATGATTGCCAGCATAGATTCTTTGTTTAATGGCATATCAACCTTTGTGCATAATTTAATACCAAAATCATCCTTGTAGAAGGAAAGTGGTGGTACTATTTAACTTATAGCTGGGGGAATAAGGGAGTTCATGCCTTTCTCAAAGGTATTAGTTTAAAAGTGAACATAATATCATGACTGGAGTTTGAACTTGCTTACTACAATGTTGCAGTTCAGTACATTAACCACTACACCACAGGGACTCTTTAGATTTCCAGTAAGATACCAAATATATCTTTTTGATTATTATCTTAAAGTAGTAATAGTAGATGTCCATATATAAGAGTGAATTCATTTCTTCAAGATAACAACACTGATTAATACTGGGTATCACAAATGTTGTAATGATTAACAGGCTACACTAGTTTGGTTTGCTTTGGTTGGTTTTTATGTCATATCAACCATTGTAGATTATTTAATGCCAAATCCATTCTTATACATATAAACAGTTCTATTTCAAACAATTCAGTTTACCATACAAAAGCAGTTCTATTTCAAGCAATTCAGTTTAGCATAAGTACCCAATTTAGTTCTTTTTGAACCATAGATAGGACTCTATCAGGTGCTTCCACTCCAAACCAGAGTGGACCTGGGAGCGATGGCAATGAAGAGGTACTCCACATTCCCCTAAGCTCCAGCATTACTGGAACCTCACCATCAGATTGTTTTAGTGTCATATTCAGGACACTCATTAGGAGGAAGTTTTACACCTCTGCAGAGAAGCAGTCAGTGTATTCTACAGCACTAGCCAACTGGACAATCTACACTAGTAGACTATTGTAAGTAAATTTGATTATCATTGGGTACCCCATACTTCAGGCCTTAAAGCAAACTAAGATGAGCTTAGTAAATAACCACGCTGATTACAGTTTAGTATAACAGTCATCATTGAAGGAAATAGAATCGACAAACCAAGTTCAAATACTAGATGAGGCTGTTTGTGTTTCATTTTGCCTAAGTTCTCTTGAGAATGATATGAATCCATCTGTTACCCGCTAACCCAGCTATGGGTAAACATTAAGGTAGACTGGATTCTTTAGCCTTAGTTTTAGCAACTGATTAAAAATTGGTACTTGATGCCTTCTTGCTTAACACTCAGCATTATAAGGTATGGTTCAAGGGTAAGTGGAGCAATCAAGGGAAAGTAGTGCCCTCCCTTACCCTTCAGTGCAGTAGCTATTGAAAAGGGAGCCTTGAGCTCACCCTTGACTACGATCAACTAACTTATTTATATTCCACTTAACAAATTGACCTTAATGGAGAATTTGGATAACTAAGTTATGAATAGATTTGAGTTATCTTTCCTTGTTTTCACATTTTTCCCTTTTATTGTTTACAACCAAAACTTTAATAGATTTAGATTATCTTTCCTTGTTTTCACATTTTTCCCTTTTATTGTTTACAACCAAAACTTTAATAGATTTAGATTATCTTTCCTTGTTTTCACATTTTTCCCTTTTATTGTTTACAACCAAAACTTTAATAGATTTGAGTTATCTTTCCTTGTTTTCACATTTTTCCCTTTTATTGTTTACAACCAAAACTTTAATAGATTTAGATTATCTTTCCTTGTTTATTATTTTTTTGTTAAAAAAACGTAATCTTACGTATAAGAATTCCAATTTCTTTCTTTGTCTATTAGAAACTGTCACATGAGCTGATCACTTTCACTTTAATTTATGATGATGTAGATAACTATTTTCCCAATAAAAAGTATTTCAAATTAAATAGACCTCTATTTCCATGAAATGATATTTAATATCAACACACAATTATTTCAAAATTCCAGTCTTTTTATGTACCTCTAAAGACATGCATATCCCAGTTTAAAAAAACTTGTTCAGACGCATAAACCTCAATACACTATGATGGGCTTTCAAGATCTTTTTTTTCAGATGATTTTTGATATATCACACTGTAAAATTATCATAAGCACTTGGTACAGTAAATTATTTATCTTTGCTTGATACTTTTAAGGCAATTTCTAAATTCAGAGACTAGCATTCTTCTCATTGCATAAGTATGTAAGCATAAAAATATCCAAGTACTGAAATCTCTCTCATGGTATAAATACAATAAAGTTATCTGTAAACTCTCTGCCATCTACTTATGCCTCAGAAACATATTGGCAATGATCTTGTATGCATGTTTTTCACAACCGTCTATGAATCAGACAGCATGACCTCTCTTACTCTGTATCAAAAAGCACATACCACAGCATTGTTGGCAAAATATATTATTTGTTTTAAATTTAAAATATAGACAGTGTACTAGTTGTCTGGTGAGATCAAATTCTAGCTGATACTGTTTGTATTTACTTTGATTAACACTCTTGAGAAAGGCATGAATCCATCACTTCTAACCCCAGCCATGGGTCAAATAGCAGGGTAAACTGGGTTTTCTAGCCTTGAGTGGTCCTATTTACCAACCCCTCTGTAGTGTCATTGTGTTCTGCATGCATATGTGTATGAATAGTTGGTTGTGACTATACAACATTTACCCAGGATATGACACAAGGTCAATTTTTTTAAGCAGAGTTTAACAGGTTTGAATTCAGAGTTTTCCTTCTCCTAGACTAGTTGCCTAACCAAGGCTGAAGAACCCAGTCTGTCCTACTATTTACCCATAGCTGGAAGGAGAATAATTGGATTCATACCTTTCCCAAGGGTATTAGTGCTATGTGAAATGCAATCAGTCTCGTCCAGGATTTGAACTCATGTCGCCGTGTTCATTTCCTACGACGATAACAATTACACCACGGGCACCTTGAGTGGTAATCAGTCAAGGAGAAAGACAACTCTAAATTTAAAACCATGTGGGTGTTGGGCTAGCAACTTCATACCATAAAAAAACTACTTGTTATCAAAACCCCTCCACCATGACTATAATAATAAAGCTGTGGCTCTATACTTCATAGGGTGTATAAAAGTTTCTAATAATATTAGAATGCTCAGTGGTTCTATCCATTATCTCTCTTTACTCTTTATTCTATTTTATCTTATTTTATTTATTTCTTATTTTGCTTTCATGTACTCCTATAAGTTGGTGGTGAAAGTGATTTTGACCAATAATATTCTGAAGATTACAGAAATAACTATTAAATTAACTTTAATCTTGTTTATATGAATATCCTTTAACTCCGAATACTTTTTGATTACTTTCATCTATTATATATTAAAATTATCAGTGGAACAAGACGTTTATACTAAATCTTTAAAAAATGCTTCCAACTAGCAAAGCTAAGCAGAGTTCTGTTGATTGGTTATGTAGTAGTAATGCCACGAACAATCTTACCTCAAAGAAACAGAAGGTGTGCTCTCTCTGCTACCGGCACATGGAAACCAGAAGAAGAAAAGGACGCAAGAAGTGTGACTTGTTTTATGGAGGAGAATGAGATAAGCCTCCGTGAAGTGGCGAGATTTGATGAATATAAAAGAGACTAAGTTTGAAGTGGAAAAGAGCAGTATTTTGCTGATGTCTGATTGGTGAACATCCATCAGTTTATTTTGCGTGTTGAATAATTTGACTACCCCCCCAATAGGTTAATTCCACTTCAACTAGACTTTTCCAAAACCTCGAACAGGTTGATTTTAGCATGTCAATTCTAGCTGGGCTATTCTATGCCTAAGTCATAATTTAACAATTATGGTCAGCAATTTTACATGGTACAAAAATATATCATCAAAATCATTTTAACTGGTAAACATTGAATACCGAATTGAAATATCAATGTTTTAAGAGTAAATATAGTTCGAAGTCATTTTAAACATTATCTCAAAGAGATCTATTCAACTCATAGATAGGAACCTAGCTAGTTCTACCATTTCAGGTAATAGTTGACCTGAGAATAATAGCAATGAAGAGCTGACTCCACACTCCCCAGGGTGTGTCCTCGTAGTGTAATGGTTAAAGCGATGGACTGCGGAATCGTAGTACACGAGTTCGTACTCCAGTCGCGCTATTACATTCACTTTCGGGCAAATACCCTTGGGAAAGGTATGAACCTCCTTATCCTCCCAGCTATGGGTTAAATAGTACCACAACTGTTCTTCTAGGAGAATGGCTTTGGCATTAAATAACCTACAAAGGTTGATATGCCATTAAACAAAGAAACCAAACCAAACCAAACCACACTCCCCAGAACTCCAGATCTGGAGCCTCACCATCAGATCGAGTTTAGTGCTATAATTTTGAGAAGACTCATTAATGTAACAGAAACTGACAGTTCAGCCTCTTTTCATGATATTGATGTTGTTAATATTTCAACCAATCCATACCTCATTAGTCGTATAATTTAGAATCACCCAAGTATTTGATGTGTCTGATACTTCTGGAATGGATTGGTCTGGTGGGTAATTTTACTGTTAATAAAGAATTATTACAATATTTAAACTGGGCCAATGGCATATTGGTTAGAGTGTTCACCAATGGTCCGGGAAACCGGGGTTCAATCCCAGGTTAAGTCATACCAAAGACTCAAAAAATGGTACTTGATGCCACCTTGCTTAACACTCAGCATTATAAGGTACAGATCGAGGGTAAAGTAGAGCAATCCAGGGAATTGAGTAGTGCCCTCCCTTACACCTTAGTGCAGTAGCTATTGAAAAGGGAGCCTTCGGGTCACCCTCGACTACAGTCGCCAACTTTACTTACAATATTTGCACACACAGCCTCCTTGTGTAGTTCCCATCTAGCTTTTTCTCCTGGGGTTGTGTTAGGAAAATTTTTTATTTTATTAGAGATCAGATTTCCATATAGTTGTAAACCAGTCAATTTGAAAAAATACTGGAAGCTACACCCTACAAAACAGCAGTTGTACAGCCACTTACCGCCTATCTTGCAAACCATCCAAGATGAGCAAGACATGCTGGGCACTACTGGGGAAACAAGGACAAAATCATTAGTAATGTTCTCAAATTGACTCCAACATGTGGACACACCTGTGTTGGCTGACTAACAAAGTATTTACATTTATTAGTACTGAGCAGACACTGAGTGTCATCTAGATCAGTGCTTCTCAAACTATCTGATGTGGTGTGCTGACATGATATTTTTACAATGTGATGTTCTACACACCCGTGCCATATTATTATTTGATTAATGACTAAGTTCTAAGTATTTCTATCTATTGCAACCAACATGAGAAAAGAATAATATTAAACAATACAGAAAGATTTTATGCCTTTTCATTTTTATATTACATGTTATGTATATCATGATAGTGTGAAACTGGAAACTTGCAATGTACTGGCAGTTGATGACTTACATACTTTCACAGGTAAACGTACCTCAACTTTGAGTAGCATTAGTCAAGATGACTTACCAAGATTGATGGCTGATAGGGACGGATGGTGAGAGAGTCAAGTGAATCTGATATGTCTGCATGCCTTGATGAGGAGGATTATTATTTCAGTCATTTTTTTTTCAGATTTCATTTTCTATTTGTAATTTTCAAAACCACTTCTCTACACACATCGACCTAAGGCATCTTCTTAATTTAATTCATCTTCCATGTATATTTTCAGAAGCAGTCACTGCCAAAAGTACAGGATCAAAATATCCCTTATTCTAAATAGATATGAAGGGTTTTTTTTCTGATACAAAGTCACTTCTCTTCTCTGTACCCTAACCCCAGTTTACTGGCTTGGCTTTTATTTTCCCCACCTGTGCCAAAATTCTCATTAGACATTGTCTGCTATCAAGTGAAAACAAAAGCACCTGCCAAATTAAAGAGAATTAAACTTGTCAAAAGTAAATCACCAACAGACTTTACTTATTTGCATTGGAGTTTTTATTGGAAAGGAAAGCCAAAAGGGAAATGTCTTCTAATCTTAATCTGTTTATTTCCGTCATTCCCAAGAGAGGATGCAAACATACAAAGAGGATAGTGAAAGAAAGGTGGGAATTGAAGGCTTTCTTTTTTTTTAATGACAAAATCCAAGTGATGAACATGTATTCTTTATAAAGAATAAAACTAAACAGTTATATACAAAACATGGTTTTATTTTATTTTGTGATTTGAAATTTAAAAGTTAAAAGTCCAAATGAATTTTTGTATCTTGATGTAAGCTTGACAAGATGCCAACCAGATCAAATAGAACAAGCTGGGAGGCTTGATTGTTAAATTTTCATGCCTTAAAGGGTCAAAAGTCTAGATTAGTATGATCACAATCTTAGCATTAGATTTATAATTTTAAATTTCCAATAGCAAAAAATAAGCATGTGTTTGTTGTATTGTATAGGGGTACTAGGGATATAGCTTGGGAGCAAAGGGGTCAGCAATCTGAAAAAGTTTGGGAATCACACTATTATCACAGATGGGTGGTTGGGTGGTTGGTTTCACAGTATGTCAACCCTTGGTAGGTTATTTTTTTATCAAAGTCAGTTTAACAATTATAGATTCTAATTATCATTCAATAAAAAAACAGGATTTTTTGCAAAAGCAAGATAGAAAATCTTTTAATATATAAACTCAACATTGTTTAGAATTGCCTTATTGCAAAACTTATTTTAATCTCATAAAAATATTTGTTTTGAGGCTATTCAAAATGATGGAAAAGCAAACAGTACACAGGCTTGAACAGAGATCTGTCATCAAATCTTTGGTAGCTGAGAAGTGTAAACCATGTGAAATTTTCATAAGAGTGTGTGATGTATATAGAGAAACAAATGAGCTAGGTTTTTCACTATGAGCCTGAGTTGAAAAGATAGTCCATGAAGTAGAAATACACTGACTCTCCAGTAAAGAAAAACTCCAGACAGAGCAGTTAGTAAAAAAGGTGATGCTTGAAAGTCTTCAGGGACAAGAAAAAACAAATCACAATTGATTTCTGTGAAAAATGTGCAACGGTAGACAGTACTTCCTATTGACAACTTCTTTGGCAAAATTCACCATATTTATTGAATGATCCTCGTTTATGGTAGAAAAAATGTATCTTCACAATCATTTTAAACAGTTAAATACTTCATGCTTAGTTGAAGCATCCATGTTCTAAGAGCCAGTAAATTAACATATATATTTACACAACTCTTCCGCCACAAGCAGGATGTGACACAAGTTCAATTTTTAAGTGGTTGGTTGGTTGGTTGGTTGGTTGGTTGGTTGGGTTTATGGCATATCAGCCTTTGTTGCCAAATCCATTTAATGCCAAATCCATTTTTATACAAATAATCAGTTCTATTTCAAACAATTCAGTTTAGCATAAGTATGCAGTTTAAATGTAAGTACATAGTTTAATTGTCAAAAATATTTCTATTTCAAACTATTCAGTTTAGTCAAACAGTTCTAATTCAAACAATTTAGTTTAGTATAGTTTTTGTTTACATGTAGTTAAATGTCAAGATAGTTCTATTTCAAAGAATTCAGTTTAGCATAAGTATGCAGTTTAAATATCAAAACCATTCTATTTCTTCTATTTCAAGCAATTCAATTTAGCATAAGTTCACAGTTTAGTTCTATTTGACCCGTAAATAGGACCCTATCAAGTGCTACCACTCTGTGCCAGAGTGGACCTGGGAGCGAAGGTAATGAAGGGGGTGCTCCGCATTCCCCAAATCTCCAGCATTACTGGGACCTTACCATCAAATTGTTTAGTTTCATATTCAGGACACTCGTTGGGTGTGTGTGGGCGGTCTTACCCCTCTGCAGAGAAGCAATCAGTGCATTCTACAGCAAGAGCTGACTGGGCAATTTTATTTTTCCAATCAATTATAAGTAAAGTAAAGTTGGCGACCTTAGTCGAGGGTAACCCAAAGGCTCTCTTTTCAATAGCTACTACACCACTTTACCCTTGATCCTTACCTTATAGAGCTGAGTGCTAAGCAAGGCGGCATTAAGTACCATTTTTTGAGTCTTTGGTAGACTCAACCTGGGATTGAACCCCAGTCTTCCAGACCATTGGAGAACACTCAAATTACTACTAATAATAAAGATAATCCTTTGTAAACACTAACAGTTTCAAGTAACTATTCTTAATACAAATAATTATCCTTAGTACAAATAATTTGCTCTATTTGTGTAAATGACACTATATGGCTTCAAGTATTAGGAAAATGCTAATAATTTTGAAATAGATCTATTTGACCAGTAGATGAGGGATCCTAATAGGTACAACCAGTCTGGGTCAGTGGCAATGAAAATATAACCCCACACACACCAGAGCTCAAGAACTACAGCCAGATATAGTTCAGTGTCCTTTTTATTTTTTTGGAGGGCCACCCTATCCTTTTGTAGGGAAGGCTGTTAGTATATTCTAAACCCCACTGACAAGACATATAAGAAAAGAGATAATAAATAGAGTGAACCTTACTGTTTGTTAATAATATATGTCAGTGAATGTTAATTGTGAGTAGCTTTTATCTCTATTAATTGCCAGTTTTAAGTTTGTCAAAGAAAGGTTGCACTAGAAGCTAATTCTAATTTGTATTGCTGTTGTGTTAAAAATGATTGGCCTATCAGAGATAACTTAATTGTAACATAAACTGTAAATATATATATATATATATATATATATATGAGGTGCATACGATAGTCTAGTCCCCTTCGAAGTAATCTCCTCTGGCTGTAATGCACCTGTTGTACCATTCCAACAACTTCTGGAAGACCCCATGGAAGTCCTCTTGTGTGAGCATGTCAATGACCTTCATCACAGCCTCTTTCATCTCCTCAATTGTCTCATAATGACAGCCTGTGAGGTTAGGGAATAACCAAAAGTCACAGGGAGCAAAGTCTGGACTATAGGGAGGCTGAGGAACTGTCTTGATGCCCATCTTGGTCAAATAGTCTGTGACAAGGATGGAGTTGTGGACTGGCGCATTGTCCTTGTGGAAATGCCACTGACCCGATTTGAAGAGTGCTGGCCTCTTCCGATGGAATCTCTTCCTGAACTCCCTTAAAACCTCATCATAGTAACCCTAACCCTAACCGTTTGGCCAATCAACTGTGGTGTATTGACTTCCTTACTCCTCCCACACTTCTCATCATCCCTCACAGACTCCTTGCCTTTGTTGAATCTCTTATGCCACTCAAAAACTGATATTCAATTCATGCAAGATGGTCGAAAAGCAGTCTGAAGCATTCCATATGTTTCTGTGGCATTTTTTCCAAGTTTAAAACAGAATTTTATTACATATCGTTCTTCTAAAGTATCAGATTGTACTTTTGAAATTCACCAGCAGTGACAATCAGGCTTTAGTAGGGTGTATTCCAATTGCTGCTGTAGCTGTTCATTTGAAGCTGAAATCATAAAAATTGGTCAGTCATCTCATAAGAGGTATAGCAATAACATAGTGAATTTTCATGAGTCTATGACAATTTTAAATGCCCATACGAAAAAAGTCTGGAAACTTATCGTATGCACCTCGTATATGCTGAAAGAGCAGTTAAGACTTTTACTCTAATGGAGTGCAAACAGATATGCTAAATTATCACTTACTACAAAAGTACAAAAGTCATTCAAAAAGTTCTAAACCTCAACCAAAAAGAAGAGCCATAGCTGAGCATTTTTATTGCAGCAATACACTATCCCTTCTTTTAAATCTAGAAAAACTAATTCAGATTTTTCAAGAACTTTTTGAATGACCCTAGTCATTAGGGTATCTATTTTTGTTTTGTTTTGTTTTTCATTTGTTTTGTATCATAATTAAATGCAAATAAAAGTGTCAAAAAAGCTTGGTGAAAAAAAACTTACATGTCTTATTTTTTATTTTTATCATCCTATATCTTATAAGGTCATTGGGGCAATTCCTCTTTGTGGTATTTTTCAGGGCAATAGGGATTACTTGACAATGCTAAACTCTTCCTCCAGGTAACAGGTACTAGGTTGTACTGAGTCACATGGTACCAGCAACAAAGAACAATCCCTTACCTGACCTATTATTGAACACTCAAGATGAATTGCCTTTTACATGACTAAAACTGCCCTGTTATTTGTGAAAAGAAATGGATTCATGCCTTTCCCATGAACATCAATTCGAAATGAATGAAAACTACCCTAGCCAAAATTTGATCTCCATTTTCCATTCCCATTTTACATGTGGTGTTTATCTGGCTACTTTCAGTTTCATTTTTGAAGGTGCTCATAGTGTAATGGTTATCATCATGAAAAATGGACATGACAATCCATGTTCAAATCTTGGTTGAGGCTGTTTGCATTTCCCATAGCACTAATATCCATGGGAAAGTATGCATTCAATTGTTCTCTCTCTTGCTATGGACAGACTGACCTCTTTAACTTTGGTATGGCAACTCATCTAGGAGAAAGAAAAATTTGAATTTGAACCTGTTAAACTTTCCTTAGAAAATTCAACTTGCATCCCATGCTATTTGTAATGGAGGGGTTAGATAAATACAAACACTATCATGTTTCATTGTTTTCCCTCTTCACTTAGCAATGTCATCAAACACAATAATGTCTCGTTATATCCAATTATAGTTTTATTTGTTTAAATTTCTGAGATGAAGCTTAATAATTTTTATCACTTAGAATGTTTGGACTATTGTCCTCATCTTCATTGTTATACTCACAATGTTTTCGCTGATGCATCCTTCAGCCTTCTTCAGGCGTTTTAATGTCGAACTCGGGGGCCCTCACAGAACGTCAAAGTAAGCCCTTTATTTAATCCCCAGGTGTAGATTGTTCTAATTTCAATAACCATGACCAAGTACAAATGCTAAGATATAGTAAGTATTCTTTGTTATCTTGCCTGTTGTTTGCCCAGTCGGCTGGGGCTGTAGAATACACTGACTGCACCTCTGCAGAGGGATAAGACCCCCACTAACGAGTGTCCTGGATATGACACTAAACAATCTGATGGTGAGGTTCCAGCAGTGCTGGAGCTTAGGGGAATGCAGAGTACCCCTTCATTGCCATCGCTCCCAGGTCCACTCTGGCCCGGAGTGGTAGCACCTGATAGGGCCCTATCTATGGGTTAAATAGAACTAACAGCATACTTATGCTAAAATGAATTGAGTAAACTGAATAGCTTGAAATAGAAACATTTTTGACAATTAAACCGTACTTACACTTAAACTGCGTACTTATGCTTAACTGAATTATTTCAAATAGAACTGTTTTTCGACATTAAAACTGTATTTACACATAACTGAATTATTACATATAACTGCTTAAATAGTTTGAAATGGAAATGTTTTTGACAATTAAACTGTGTACTTATGCTAAACTGAACTGTTTTCAATAGAACAGATTATTTACATAAAAATGGATTTGGTGTTAAATAACCTACAAAGGTTGATATGCCATAAAACCAACCAAACAAACAAACAAACAAAAATGCCTGTTGTTAGGATTGAACCTAAAACCTCCAGATGATTTCAGTTAAAAGTTTCAACCAAATGCTTATATCTCTCCTGTGGATTAGATAAAAGGTTCAGTTTAAAGTTCTGTGTAGGTTCCCAAGTTTGACATGAAACACCGGAAAAAAGCCGAAGGACACATCAAATGTTGTGGATATAACGATAAAAATGAAGACAATAGTCAATCCAAATATTCTAAGTGATAAAAATTAGAGTTTAGTTTTTTAAGACTGTATTTCTGACACGGAGTCAATGTATCACTTTACCCACATTATTATTTTTTTATACTCTTCAAACATATTCATTCGACAATCATATTTATTTAACCGTCAGCCTCCAAACATTCATCAAAATGTGAAATAATCTTTTTTTGACAATTTTGAATGGTAAAATGAAACATTTTTTCTTTTAGTTTCCAACAGCTTTGAAAGACATAAATGAACTGTTATTCTTACATTCAGTTTTTTGACAGCTATGAAAGACATATGAACTGTTTGTGTTTTACATTTTGACAGCTTTGAATGGCAGAAGGGAATTGTTTTTATTATTATTTGTGTAAATGACACTATTTTTCCAGATTTTTCTGCCCAAAAGTTATGGTTGTGTCTTATACACAAGAACAAAAAATTAACTTTTTTTTCTAGCCACATATGTTACCATATTAAGGACAAGTTAATTATATCTTTAGTCCAAACTTGCAAATGTGTAACAAATAATTCTGTTTTATACCACTCCAGAGAAATAGCCACTAGAATGTGCATTTGTTTACAATTTGTTTCTTTTGTTGTGAACTTATTTTTGCCAAAAGTTTGTTACATTTTTGTATGAACATCAATATAATCCTATTTACCAACCCCTCCGCTCGGGCAGGATATGACACAAGGTCAATTTTTAAGCGGAGTTTAACAGGTTTCAATTCAGAGTTTTCCTTCTCCTAGACTAGTTGCCCCACCAAGGCTGAAGAACATAGTCTGTCCTACTATTTACCCATAGCTGGAGGGAGAATAATTGGATTCATACCTTTCCCAAGGGTATTAGTGCTATGTGAAATGCAATCATTCTCGTCCAGGATTTGAACTCGAGTCGCCGTGCCCATTTCCTACGACAATAACCATTACACTACGGGCACCATGAACATAAATATAATATCAAATAAATTTTGTATTTCGCAACATTATATAAACTATATAAATTCTTATTTTTAGTCGATACAAACAGGACAAAAAGTTGAACAAATGTTAAGTTTTGTATAAATTTAGCTACTACAAATTCCAAGTCATTGCATATTATACATGAGAAATGTGTTTCTAGAATTTTGTAGCCAAAAGTCATTATACATGAATATGTATTATACATGACTAATTAAATTTTTGACAATTTTAAAAAGTACAAGGGAACAGCTTCTCCTACTTTTTTCTTGTCTTATGAATAAAGATAATTTTGATTTCTCATGTTAACAGAAGGATTATATTTTCCTTGTCAATGTTGCAATTGTGATTGAATAATTTTCCTATTGTTCTAATTAAAATTTATCATGTTTCTTCCATTTGTTTTCTAGATGATAAGAAGAAAATTTTTTATTGGGTGTAATAGCAATATGAGTCATAGTGAAAAGTGGGCAAACTTTGTTCATAATTCTGAAAAGTGACAGATGTGAACAGTGATGTTTTTTGTCATTTTTAAAGAAAGTATTATGATTCAAGATATTAATATTAAAAATTCATAAGAAATACCAAAGAAATCATCAATAAGATATTTTTCGCAAAAAAGGAATTTAAATAAGCATTTTTTCATATAAGTAGCTTAAAAAGAATTTTTCTTAAACTCTGATAGAGAAATCATCATCATATCATAATTTTTATTATTTGATAATTATCTTTTTGTGGTGATTATTGTTATTATTGAGTTGATATGTTTCTTATTCTATAATGTTTATTATTTCATCATAAGAATGTTGTTGTTAGTGGTGATAGTGTTGGTTCTTGTTAAGATTAATATCCCATAATCCTTTTGGTGGTGGTAGTATGAGAGATGATTTTGTTATTGCATTGTTATAATTATGTTATTTTTCTTTTCTGTACACACTGAGTTTTCCCATCAATAGTAGATGGTAGCTTTTTCTGGAGACAGTAGGTCTCCTCAGGGGTCCATCATAATCCTCCGCATTTTAGTAATACAATTATTTTGATGTATGTATTTATCCAACCTCTTTGACACAGGTAGGATGTGACACAAGGTCAATTTTTCAGCTGAGTTGTTGCTTGAATTCAGAGTTTTCCTTCTCGTAGACTGGTTACCATACCATGGCTAAAGAGCCCATTCTGCTAACTATTTATCCATAGCAAGAGGGAGAAGAGATAGATTCATGTTTTTTCCAGGGACATTAGCACAAAGTGAAATGCAAACAGCTTCATCCAAAATTCAAACTTAGGTTATTATGTTCATTTCTGAAGAGAATAACTGTTACACCATATGATGTATGTCACTATGGATGTTACCTATTATGCAAATCCCCAATGGAGGATTGATGGTGTTTAATATCAGTGAATGAAGTTGATTAAAACATCATTCTATTATTCAGAAATGTGATTTTGTATGCCAATGTACCTAAAAGCTATGATCACCACAGGGTAAATAGCTAAAGTTAATTATTGATCCTGTTGTTATTTTTGAGAGTTGGCAAAACAATGAGAAATGAATTTAAAATGGAGTTTGATAAAAAAAAAAAAACAAGTCTGATTAGAGTCAAAATATACTAAAAACCAAAATATATATATCTTGTAAATATATACCAAGACTGTTCTGCATTGTTGACATGTAAGAAAAATAGATTGATTATCAGGAATGGAAAAATATTCTCAAGCGAATGGTGAAGACAAACAGACGATTGTCTGAGTTTACTAATGGAAAAAAAAAAAGAAAAAAAAAGAAGGTAATTAATGAATGTATTAGCTGATCAATCTCTTGTGGCTGATAGCTAAAATCAATGGATTGGTCATACACACCTGCAATCAACTTGATCGGGGAAACTAAGCAGAAATGCTCACCTGACCCTACTGGTAAGGGAAATTTTCTAGATATCAAAATCATAAGAATTAATTTTTGCACATCAACAAAAGGATGGGAAGGAGTTTAGTTATTGAAGAAGAAGAAGAAGAAGAAGAAGAAGAAGAAGAAGAAGAAGAAGAAAAAGAGTAAAAAAAGGATTTGTTTGAAGATATTTTAAGGAAGCTGTTAAGTGATATCACTAGGGAACCATGTAATGGTTGTGACTAACTAAGACCTTCATTATGCAACTCTGATAGAAGAGACAAAAGAGAAAAGTGAACTCAGGAAGTCATATTAAGAAACAAGAAGTTTGTAGACTGAATCATTATGGACCTGACAATTTAATAAGTGCCATTCAATATTACTGTAGTTAAAACTCCAGCTTTATTGAACCAAAAGATATGAGTAATTTAACAACCACAATGTCCGAAGTTAAAGACTTATAGCAGGGCTTCTCAAAGTTTTTACTTGACACACCCCTTATAACCAAATTTAATTTCCATTCACCACTAAATAAATCAAATGAATATTAAATTACATGACATAATTAATTTACCAGTGTTTGATACAATTTACATTGTAATGGCCAAGGGATTTCGGTTCATGCCTTTGAGTTTAGTTAGGCTGAGAACCTTTCGGCTCAGCACATGGGTTAGTTAGGTGCAAACCTTGATGTAGGTGGTAATGCGCGCGCGGGGCGGACGTGCCACTCAGAGATGCCACAATTGCCCGAGATGACGGAATGGGGTGACAGGGTCCAGGTGACGTCTCGCACCGGAGGTTTGTGGGAGATTTGAAGATAGAGAGTTGAATACTAGACGCCAAACGAGGAGGATCGATTTTTGGAGCTCGCAGACGTGAGGCGGACTTGTGCCCTATGGAGGCCGCTCGAGATGGGGGCCAAATGAATAAGATAGCATAGAAGATTGTGTCTCTCCTCCTTATGTTAAAGCCTTTAACTCAAAGTTAATAAAAAGGTTTCGTACCTGAACAAGAAGTCGTGACATGTTTTCGAATTTCGAGATTCCTATGTTCTTTATATGTTCTATTGTTATGAACATTATATGTCCATTTTACCCGTTTCGCACATGGCGTATCTAGCGTTAATTGTGAATATGGTACAACATGAGAAAAGATTCATCACAATAAATAAATCACACCTTTAATTCTTGAAGTATCTTTTAAGGGGTTTGGTGGGCACTGAGGAGATCACAAATATTAAGTTGCAGGTATGTGAGTTTTAACGACAAATCACCTCATTCTATGTTTAAAGTGCTTCTCTTTTTACTTTGTAAATAACACACATGGCTAAACACAGATTCCATGTGGGTGTCCTCATGATGTAATGGTTAAAGCAATGGACTTGCAGGATTGTAGTAAGCGAGTTCAAACTCCAGTCACGCTATTACATTCACTTTTGGACAAATACCCTTAGGTATGAACCCCTTTATCTTCCCAGATATGGGTTAAATAGTAGCACTACTGTTCATCTAGAAGGATGGCTTTGGCATTAAATAACCCACAAAGGTTGATATGTCATTAAACAAAGAAACCAAACCAAACAGATGAGCAGAGCTATAATCATTTGTTTTTTTGGTTGGATTACAGAGGATATACTTGATTGAATATACAGACAAACTGTCTGGTTATTAGTTGCTTCCAAAGAGAATTTACAAATTCAGTCTTGTGAAATATTTTTAATATTTTCAAAAATGCAAATATAAAAACTTTGAAAATAATTGAACAAAACTTGGGATATTTTGCTGTTGCTTTTTTATTCATCCAATAATATCCAATTCCTTTAAATGTGTACATGGACTTTCCTACAAATGAAAGCAAAGCATATAATCCAATAATATTACTTGAGTACAGGTAAAATTTATGTGGCTTTGACCATGAAAAAATATATAAAGCAATCCATTATATACAGTGATTAATCATAAACAAAGCCAGAGACAGAGAAAAGGGTGTTTAAACATTCCTATTTTTATGTTTGGTCAGGAATTGTCTGTCAAAATGTATCCTTGTTTGACTGAAGAAGCAATTTTATCTACTTTTCCTTGCCTCTCCAGTCTATATACAACTATAGGAAGACAATGAATAATTGTTTCCCCTGGATTTGGTGGGCATGACAATTGGACATGTGACAATCTCATAATCCATATCATTCCTCTTTTCATTCAACAGAAGAAATACTTTGTCTCCACCTCCAGTGATGAACTTGTCATAGAAATGTTAAGCCCATGCATTTAAATATTACAAAATCAAGTAAAACTTTTACTGTTTTTTGTACCTTTTCATATACAGCTTTTTCATGGAACAATATGTGCACATTTTATCTGTTGAGATACATTTGTGTACTCTTGTTAATACTTCTTGTATGTTTATTATGTACGTATCAATTGTTCCTATACGTGTAAATGAGTTTATCTTGTCTTTTTTTTCAATTTATTTAGTTTTGTATATCAATGGATATACTAATGCTACTATTGAACCTTAGGGAGTGTGGACATGACTAAATATCCTCCTTAGCACAAACCAACCCAATAAAATTAATGTCATAACTCTCAACCATAACCACAGAAATCTGTGTGGTAATTCTTCCATGCCCTGACAATAAACTAGGAAGATCACTGTCCAGTCAACAAACTTTGCATTTTATTACACTATGATCAGCAGATCAAGAATTGATATCAATAACATATGGGAGCCACCATTCAATAAAGAACAAACTACAGATTTAAGTTTCTAAAATCAACTAAAAAAATGGGAGTGCTACTGCAGTTCACATAGTTCACTGGAAGGTCACAGGTTCAACATGGGAGCCAGAGAGAAGATGATTCCAAAAGCCAAAACTCAGACAGAGGATGATATGAATGAAACAGGAAGCTTATGCTGCATCAGAACAAGTTTTGATATTTCAAAATATACAGACACATATAGAAGGAAATGATTTAAAAATGAGTAAATCAAAATTTATTCAAATAAAAAAAAAACAAAAAACAAGAAAATTAGCCCAAATAGACTAAAAATATAACAAAAAACCTTAAGAGACTCTTTTAAAATCTTGTTCAAATCTCCTTAAAAATTACTTGATGTGTCATATATTGTAACTGAAGCCAGTGTTTTAAATAAGATTAGGATATCAATAGGAATAATTCATAGATTATATTATGATACTTTGTTTGGAGACTCAGTGGGAATCAAACTTATTACCACTTAGTATTCATATTTCTGGCCTTGTGCTAAACTAAGCTAATAAGTTAAATTACTTATATTTTTGTTTGTTTTTGAAATATTAAGTAAATTCTTTCACATGATAGAGAAAAAATGTCTTTGAATATGCATGTGATTTAATTAATGGTTAACAGGGTAGGTTAGTGGAACATTGTTTGTGAGTTCAATTCTCACTGAGTGATAAATTTAGCTAAGAAGTTTAATAAGTTGCTTATATTTTTGTGCATTTTTGAAAATATTAAAAATATTTCACAAGACTGAATTTGTAAATTCTCTTTGGAAGCAACTAATAACCAGACAGTTTGTCTGTATATTCAATCAAGTATATCCTCTGTAATCCAACCAAAAAACAAATGATTATAGCTCTGCTCATCGGTACCATCAAAATTCTCAGCCTTTTGTTGAGAAGTATGATTAACAATAGACCTCTCAGACAATATAATACTTTCTCATCTCTCATGAGCAATCTAGGGTATTCAGTCATGTCTGCAGTTATTAGCAAAGTATTTTAACTTCCATCTTCATTATAGTCTTGCAAAGTTCAGTATCTATTCTACTCACTTTTATATAACTACTTTTATGTGTTCACAAGCCTCTGATTATTTCTAACCATTTAGTCAAATGCAAAGATATATCAAGTAAAGATTTGGCAGCTATACAATTGAAGCCTTTGATCTAAAGTAGAGATGTGGTGACCTAAATTACTTCTAAACTACAATTATTGTGAAAATTTTTAACAAGAGGATTGTTAGTGATGTCCAATAATTAGCTAATTAGCAACAATACATATTCATCACTGTCATCAGCAACATGATAACATGCTGAGTTACCTTCATTCTATCTTGCCATTTATACCATTTATTCATCGCTCCTGGTAGGTTCTCCAGACAGCACCCAATGTCCATACAGCATTGTTGGATGTAAGTTTTTGCTGGAGAATGTCACTTATGAGTTCATTCTTACTTCTCCAGCTGAGCCCATCTCATCTTATTTGAATGGTTTGTGAGATGGGAGGTAAGTGACCATACAACTGTTGTTCTGTGGGATGCTGCTTCCAGTGTTTATTCAAAACAGCTCACAGCCTCCTTGTGCAGTTCTAATCTAGTTTTTCCCCCCCAAGCGTTTTGTTGTTAAAGTCCAAGTGGTGGGGATATATAATTGTACTAACATTGCTACTGCTTGAAAGAATTCCCATTTTATTTTATCAAAGATCAAATTTCCATTTGATCAATAACCTGACTATAGCAGACCATACCTTTCCTATGCATATGTTGACATTGCTTTCAGTAGATGTGATATTGCTACTAAGGTCTGTGATCTGGTTTACTAATTTTAGAGGCTTTCCTTTTAATATGGTGATGGCACCATCTTGTAATCATATTTATGTTGTATATTGACCTCCGACCCGGCCGGGTTGTCAAAATAGGAAATGCACCTGTGTAAATAACAGGTGCATCTGTTCGAGGAATATCAGAATATAACCTTGACCGTGGACAGGTTGAATGAGTGCGATTTGTGATGCCCACAAGAAGAAGGTGGGCGTTGAACAATCATATAACGCAGTGCACAGGAAATTCGATCAGTTGGGAATCAGACGAGTTGGAGATAAGATGCGGTAGAGAAAACCAGCACCCAGAGAGGCTTGGCCCCCAGGGTCCCAGTGGAGCAGCCCAGGAGAACGGGAAAGAAACGCTGTTGTGGCCATGGGAGTGGGGGTCAATATATTGCAGTTCTGTTCGGTCTCCGACTCCCTCTCACACTCAACCCTTTCAAATAAAGTGAGAGGTATATTTTTCTAAAGACTGTTGCTCGTCTTTATAGTGTCATTGTGTTCTGCATGCATATGTGTATGTATAGTTGGTTGTGACTATACAACATTTACCCAGGATATGACACAAGGTCAATTTTTTTAAGCAGAGTTTAACAGGTTTGAATTCAGAGTTTTCCTTCTCCTAGACTACTTGTCTCACCAAGGCTGAAGAACTTAGTTTGCCCTACTATTTACCCATAGCTGGAAGGAGAATAATTGGATTCATACCTTTCCCAAGGGTATTAGTGCTATGTGAAATGCAATCAGTCTTGTCCAGGATTTGAACTCGTATCGCAGTGTCCATTTCCTACGACAATAACCATTACACCACGGGTACCTCCAATCTTGTAATGGACTTTGTTTTATCTGAGTATCTGAAGAAACCAATGCTTCTTGATGCTTGCTCCATGTTACACAATAGAGATTCAGCTTGAGTAGTCATTATTTGTGTGAAGCACAAGATCATCTGCATAGTTTGCACGTAATAGTTTCTGTGGGATATTGTCTACTTCTTGCATGTTTTAGTGTGAAACCATTTTCTTTCAATAGATCTATTGATATCTATAGTTCATAATTTAGGCAGATTATAAAGAGAACTGGTGCTAATCTATCAATTTGCACGACTCCAGTGACAATATCAAAGTGAGTTAACCATTGCTTTTGTATTTTAGTAGAGCATCATTATTAGAGGTAACAGTTTCTTGTGGGGGGGGTGATATGCAAGAAGTATTTGCTTCCTCTTTCCTCTGTGTATGGAATCAAATGCCTTGGAGAAATCTATAAACAAGAGTGTTGCCTTAAAAAATTTTTTGCACATACTTTTTTGATGATTCGGCGAATAGTCAGAATCTGAAAAGTTTTGGATCAATTTCTCTGAAAACTGTCTTGATTTTGTTTAAAGGATTTTATCAACTTCAGATCAGATTTAATTGAGAATCAGAGCCTAATAACACTTAGCAGCTATAGCATACAATTATTCTTATTTCTAAAAAAATTCTTAAATTTAGAGTTGATGTGAAAGAATTTAACTTTGATCCTGAAGATAATTGCTCAAAATGTGGATATTCATTGGATAAAGTGGCATGTCAAACATTTTATTACTCACCTGACCTAGAAACTAGTTTCCTCAAAGATATTAAAATGTCACTTTTTATGAAGGAAGCTTTATTACATAAAAAAGATTGTCCCAGAGAGGAAGATATATTTAATGATACAGATTTTTATAGTCAAGGAAAATGGTTTTCAAATATTCTGTGACCCTGTCATCCGACCCTTCCTATGCTAAAGGAGCTCAATACTCTACCTGGAAGTTAATGGTATATTTTATTGACATAAGAAAACAGATACTACATTTTGATACTAAACAAAATGCAATAAATAGGATCACAAACTTGATTAATGCCTTTAAAATTAAAAACATTTTATTTCGCCAAAATATATGTGGGGGGAAAACATGTAATTAGTTATTTCAGTGGATATGCATGTGAATGAGTTTTCATCTGTATTTTACGGGTATTGCTCTCAATATTATTTCCACCACAAATACAACACAAATTTTTTACAATCGCGTAAAAGAAATGGAATAGGACACAACGAACATTAAACAACAAACAATTTAATATACATAAAACAGAATGTGAAAACAAATAAAAAACATAATTTGTAAATGGCCTTTGTGGAAAATAGAGTTTGGCCAGTTAGAAGAAAATAAATTAGTTTACACGTGTGTATGTTTAGATGTTAACAGAGTCTGTAAATAGGGGGGTGTCCTCGTGGTGTAATGGTTAAAGCGACGGACTACGGAATCGTAGTACGCAAGTTTGTACCCCAGTCGCGCTATTACATTCACTTTCGGGCAAATACCCTTGGGAAAGGTATAAACCCCCTTATCCTCCCAGCTATGGGTTAAATAGTTCACCACTGTTCTTCTAGGAGAATGGCTTTGGCATTAAATAACCTACAAAGGTTGATATGCCATTAAACAAAGAAACCAAACATAGAGTCTGTAAATAAGTAGTTCTTACTTACATTCAGTTCATATTGTGTTTTATGATTGTGGCGACTGCGTGTTGTGTTGATGAAAGAAAGTTTGCCGGTTTTTTCTTTTGAATGTAATTCGCAGCCATCTGTAGCTAGGTCATGAACTTTGGCTGTGGAAGAAAGGAATTTGCCTGACAGAGTATTGGCTACTGCTTACTGACTTAGTGAATGACTCTCTGACTGTGTGTTACTTATATCCTAATAGTGGATCACAAAATCGTCCTCAGATTTTGGCGCATAGACATTTATTCATATTTTACTATTTTATTTTGGAGCCTAAATATTTTCTGTTAATTGACTTCCAATCCTATGTTCTTATGTACGTTTTTAGCCGATTGGGTGAAAAATATAAAAATGTAACTTAAATGCTAATGCAGTTTTGATCCTAAATTTCTAGAATGTTCTTATGTATGTTTTTATTGCTTATTTTAAGACTAGAAAAAATGTGTATCCCATATATACAATAACATTGTGTAAATTTCAAGTAAAATTTAAATCAATTTACCTTTTTAATTGATGTCAAAGGGACATTTGAGTTTGGGGACATGTACAGATTCTCATTAAATTTTTTTGTTGGAGAGGCATCCTATGGCTGATAAAGAGGAATCCTCATGGTGTCGTGGCTAACATTCTGGACTACAACATTGTAGTAAGTGAGTTCAAACTGCATTCGCGTGATTACATTTACTTTCAGACTAAGACCCTTGGGAAAAGTATGAATTCCATTATCACTCAGCTATGGGCTAAATAAACTGAAACGCAGTTTCTTCCAGGCAGCAGTCATATCGATACTGCTGTATGGATGCATTACTTGGACACTAACTAAACAGCTGGAGAAGAAGCTAGACGGCAATTACACAAGAATGTTGCAAGCAATATTGAACAAGTCCTGGTAGCAACACCCCACAAGGCACCAACTATACGGCCACCTACCTCCCATCATGAAAACTATCCAAGTCAGACGAACCAGACACGCAGGACACTGCTGGAGAAGCAGGGATGAGCTCATAAGTGATGTACTCCTTTGGATCCCCACATATGGCAGGGCAAAAGCAGGACGACCAGCTTGAACATACATACAGCAGTTCTGTGAGGATATGGGATGTAGCCCTGAAGACCTGCCAGAGGCGATGAATGATAGAGAGAAGTGGCGAGAGAGGGTCAGGGATATCCATACCTGCGGCACGACATGATGATGATGATGATGTGTTAAATAGTATCACTACTGTTCTTCAACAAGAATGGCCTTGATATTGAATAATCCATGAAGGTTGATATATTATCAAACAAAAAAAATCAAACTATAGTTTACATTTTCAACTCTTCTTCTTTCCTTTTTTAATTTTCATATTAATCAAAAGAAAGAAGTCAGATTCAAATGAATGGGTAGTTAAGAAATACTGCAGAGATTCTCTGACTATTGTTGGGCACAGCATTGAAATTTCTATCCCAAAAACAATCTCATTCCATTCCTGAATATTTAAGTCATAAGCATCAATCACCTTTCACTTGAAGAATTTTTTCTCATTCAAGGATTATTCATAAACTTCAGATCTTATGAATAGGTTAATAATCCAGTCATATTTCTCAATCTTGAAAATAGTGATCAATTTTTTCTCCATTAATTCCAAATGAGGAAAAATTATTTGTATGATATCAAAACACTTGCTGGAGGCACTTGTTTTGGGAAATGAATTGAAATTTCCCTTTCACACTTCATTCAACCAAAACTATATTTTTCTTTGAGAGAATAAAGCAATGGATGTCAAAATATTTCCTTTCTTCCCCAGCATATTAGAATTTAACTTATTTATAATTTCAAATATATCAGCTAGATAAGCCAATTTTGTAAACAAAAATAATCTTGTAACATTTCCTTGAATTTTGGGTTTTCCTCAGAGCAAATATTTTTATACGTGGTATCTTTAAATTGATGCATACTACTTAATAAACACTTTCAAAGAAGAGGGAAGTCTTTATAACAAGGATGTTAATGTGTGGACTTCAACATCAGCAAGTTCGAACTCCAGTTGTGCTGTTACAATTATTTTCAGATCAATACTCTTGGGAAAGGTATGAATTCCTTTATACCCACCAACCATGGGTTAAATAGTACCCCTAATGTTCTATAAGGATAGCTTTGGCGTTAAATTATATCATATGCTATTAAACAAAAAAAAACAAACCAAACCAAACCAAACCCCTTCAGTGTGGAAAAAGAGTGTTTTATATTTAGAACCCATTTCATCCCATATTTTTGATATATGTAATTTAAGAGGCTTACTCTGGATCAAATATACCACTATATATATATATATATACTACTATATATTTTTACTTTCTTTAAGAAAAACAAAAACCGGTTACATTAGGATTATAAATTTATTTTCATCCTGTTATGGGTTTTGATATAAATCAAAAACACCAAAAAATAACAGAACTTCTTCAGATCTAATAGATAAAATAATTCAGAATAGACACAGGAAAGAAGGGTGGGAGGGGGTAGAAGAGGGATGAAGAGTTTTCTCTTTATTTAGCCCACTTCTGGCTTTTTGTTTTTTTTACCGGTTGGAATTATAGTAAATTAATTTTTTTATTTTTTAAAATCTAAATACATTTCAAGTTAAAACTCCAGATTTAATACTAATTTAGGAAAGTACAACTTTCTTTAATAACCTTACGTAAGGAAACAGTAATACTTAAATTAAATTCAAAATTCAAATTTTTAATTTCAAATTTTATTTATTTATTTATTTATTTTTTACTCCCAACTCCGGTTTAACTGGACTGAATAATACTTATACTACTATATATATATATATATATATATGTTGACTGGCTCATTGGCCAAGTGGGTGGAGTGTCTGCCAATGGTCTGTGAGACCTGGGTTCAATCCCAGGTCACATCATACCAAAGACTTTAAAAATGGTACTTGATACCGCCTTGCTTAACACTCAGGTACGTATCAAGAATAAAGTGGAGCAATCCAGGGAAAGGAGTTGCGCCCTCCCCTACACCTTGGGGTAGTAGCTATTGAAAAGGGAGCCATCGGGTCACCCTCGACTACGGTCGCCAACTTTTACTTTATATATATTGTCATTCATAGTAGTTTGCAACTGTTGGAATTCTATCGAAGGATCGGTAGCAATGAGTCAGTGCTTACATGTGTAGTAATGAATTACAAATTAGAGTGAGATTATATGGACATTGGGACTTTCCACTATTTGAAGATGGCCAAATCCATTCCCTGGACAGTGATTAGTTGCTGGCCCAGTGAGTGGGCATATTAGTGTATATATATACCCAGCTTGCTTCAGTCATGTTTCAGGTGTTATGGGTTCAGTATTGAGTTACTGCCCGTTCTACTTTTTGTCTGCCAACCGGATGCTACCTGAGGCTGCTGACCCGGTAATTGTTGTTATTCTTGTTTATTCTGTACGTTAGAGCAGCGTTAATTTACTAAGCTTTTTGCTTAGATGTAGCACAAGGCTGCATGAATGGGGCACCCAATGAGAATCGAACTCACTCGTGTTTGCTAGTCTACCTTGCTAACCATTACACCACCCGAGGTGCCCACGTTAGAGCAGTGACTTCTACAGCAACTCATGATTTATTGTTTTTTTAAACTAAAGCTTCGAGATGTAATCATTCAGAACTTTAAAAATACATTCACTACAGATAGTTCCTGAAATTTCTCTATTCTATAATTCTTTTTATTTTTTATGAATGAAACAAACAAATACTAGCAAGGTTGCTATTCCACAATTATCAAATGGTTCATCAAGGTCTACAATGCATCATTCATGACATTCTTACATTTACATCAATATCTTGAGACAAATCTGTAATTAACCCACCTAATTTTATTAATTTTATTTTCCTTTTCTAAACCTGGGGAAGTCCCATTGGTGTAATGGTTGAAATACTGGCTTGTAGCCTTGAAGTTAGCTAATTCAAACTCCAAGCATACTATTACATTCACTTTTGAAATAATACCCTTGAGAAAGGTATGAACCCCTTATCCTCCCAGCTACAGGTTAAATATTATCACCACTGTTCTTCTTTGATGGTTTGGTTTGGTTTGGTTTTGGTTTCTTTGTTTAATGACATATCAACCTTTGGAGGTTATTTAATGCCAAAGCCATTCTCCTAGAAGAACAGTAGTGGTACTATTTAACCCATAGCTGGGAGGATAAGGGGGTTCATACCTTTCCCAAGGGTATTTGCCCGAAAGTGAACGTAATAGCGCGACTGGGGTATAAACTCGCTTACTACAATTCCACAGTCCATCGCTTTAACCATTACACCACGAGGACACCCCCCTGTTCTTCTTTGAGGATGACTTTGGCATTAAATAACCCACAAAGGTTGATATGCTATTAAGCAAAGAAACCAAACCAAACAATATTTTGAGCCAAAAATGATTTATACAATTGCTTTGCAAGTAGAAAGAATCAAAGATTCTTCAATTATGAGTGGTTTCATTTCTTTTGCAATAAGTTCAGCAACTACGTGGTGCTTTCAATAAGTTTCCACACTTTTTTTGTCCAGGCATTTAGAATTGTTGTTGACTCTTGGAAATTCAGTATGTTATTGCTATACATCTTATGAGATGACTGACCAATTTTATGATGCCAGGTTCAAAGGAACAGCAACAGCAAGAATTGGAATACACCCTACTAAAGCCTGATTGTTACAACTGGTGAATTTCAAAAATGCAATCTGAACATGAGGACACTTTAGAAGAATGATATGCAATAAAATTCTGTTTTAAACTTGGAAAAAATACCATAGAAATGTATGGAATGCTTCAGACTGCTTTTGGAGCTTCTTGTATGAATCGAGCATCAGTTTTTGAGTGGTATAAGCGATTCAAGGAGGGCAGGGAGTCTGTCTGTGAGGGATGATGAGAGGTGTGGGAGGAGTAAGGAAGTCAATACACCACAGTCGATTGGCCAAACGGTTAGGGTTAGGGTTACTATGATGAGGTTTTAAGGGAGTTCAGGAAGAGATTCCGTCGGAAGAGGCCAGCACTCTTCAAATCGGGTCAGTGGCATTTCCACCAGGACAATGCACCAGTCCACAACTCCATCCTTGTCACAGACTATTTGACCAAGATGGGTATCAAGACAGTTCCTCAGCCTCCCTATTGTCCAGACCTTGTTCCCTGTGACTTTTGGTTATTTCCTAAGCCCAAAGGCTGTCGTCATGAGACAATTGAGGAGATGAAAGAGGCTGTGATGAAGGTCATTGACACGCTCACACAAGAGGACTTCCATGGGGCCTTCCAGAAGTTGTTGGAACGGTACAAGTGCATTACAGCCGGAGGAGATTATTTGGAAGGGGACTAGTGTTTCATGTGTGTACTCTCAATAAAAGTGCCCATATGAAAAAATTCTGGAAACTTAGTTAATGATCCTCGTATATAACTGCTTTCATGTACTTTATTTGAAACTTCATCAAGAAAGTGGAAAAGGAAAAAAATCAAAGAAACAAAAAAAACAAAAATACTAACAAGTAAGATGACTTTCCTTTTTATCAACCCCAGATACTCACCTCTCATTTGCATCCCTACTCAAGTGTCAACTCAGTCAAGATTTCTGATCTCACTAAGTTTGGTTTGATTTTTTTCTTTAACTGCAGATCAACCTTTGTGAATTATTCAATGCCAAAGCCATGTATATGTTATATGGACTTTGTTTCATGATTGGTCAGTTCCCATCTTTTCACTTCACTTCTTTTCTTTAGTTTTCTTATCTTGTCACTTCAGTTACTCTGATGTTTCCTTTAGGTTGCTACCTTTGTTTTTATTTGTTGATAAGGAATGACAATGTAACTATGTGTACATTTTACTTTATTATTCGTTGATGATTTTTACTCATTATTTCCCATCTGGCTTAAACAGAAAATTAGAGAGCAAAATGAAGTGTTCAGTCACTCAGGTTGGGTGTTTCTCACCCGAATCCAGAGCTGTTTTGGTTATTTGACTAAAACTATCCAATCAGAGCCATGGTCTCCTATTCACCCTGAGTTTAACAGCTGTCCATCAAATTCATTGACTCCTGTATCTTTTCACTAGTTTAATGGTGCAGGACCTAATTTGAATGTTATACGACATGTCAAAAATAGATCTTACTGATGTAATAGAAGAGTAGTGGTACAATTTAATCTATAGCCGGGGGGGGGATAAGGAGATTCATACCTTTCCTAAGGGCATTAATCCAAATGTGAAAGTAATAGCATAACCTGAGTTCAGACTTGTTTACTATGATGTTTTAGTTCAGTATGTTAGCTACTAATCCCCCTGAACTTCATCTTAACACTGAATCATAAAAATGCATGGTATTTTGGCCTTCCTCTTTTTCAAAATTTCTATTTTAGGTACCATAATTAATTATAGCAAAGTCTCCTTTGTTTGAATTTTTTCAGTTAAAATCTCCCCAAGAAAAATCTTCTCTGCTAAATACATTTTCTCACTCTCTTTTAGACCATTAGCTTTGCCTTTTTTTGTCAAATTTGTTATCTTAATTTCAAATCTCACGACACCCCTAACTACTCTCCATGACATACCAGGGTGTCATGACACCCCAGTTAAAAAGCACTGATCAAGAGTATATAGATTTTTTTTAAAAGAAATATATAAAAAGATTCCTTTGGATAGCAGAGTTCACTAAGTGTTTTTCTGTTGTCAAAGGCTTGCAGAAATTCTTTAACAAAATCTTTATGCTCATCATCATCATCATCATATCGTGCTGGCAGCACGGATATCCCTGACCCTCTCTCGCCACTTCTCCCTATCGTTCATCGCCCTAGGTAGGTCTTCAGGACAACAACCTGTATCCTCACATAGCTGCTGAATGTACGTTCGTGCTGGTCGTCCTGCTTTTGCGCGGCCGTGTGTGGGGATCCATAAGAGTACATCTCTTATGAGTTCATCTCTGCTTCTCCAGCAATGTCCTGCATGTCTGGTTTGCCTAACTTGAATAGATTTCGTGATAGGGGGCAGGTGGCCGTACAGTTGGTGTCTTGTGGGGTGTTGCTGCCAGGACTTGTTCAGGATTGCACGCAGCATTCTTGTGTAATTGCCATCTAGTTTCTTCTCCAGCCGTTTTGTTAGCGTCCATGTAGTGCATCCATATAGCAGTATCGATGTGACCACTGCCTGGAAGAAACTGCGTTTCATTTTATCGGTTAGGTCTGATTTCCATATAGTCGATAGCCTATTGATAGATGTCCATGCTTTCGTTAACCTCGTTTCGATGTCCTTTTCGGTTGATTCGACGCTGCTTCCTAGGTACGTGAATTTGTCTACTAGTTTAAGAGGGGTTCCTTCTAGAGTGGAGATGTCCCCCGTTTGGTTATAGCACATATATTCCGTTTTGTGTGCATTAACATGGAGGCCTATGCTTGCTGCTGCTCGTTCCAGGCTATGCAGAAGTGTTTCGGCTTGGTCAGGTGTATTTGCCAGTATCGCTATGTCATCGGCGTAGTCGGCGTCAGTAATTGTTGTTGCGGGATATCTTCTGCTTCTTTTCTTCGTCAGTTCGAAGCCATTCTCTTTGATTTTGTCAATCGATGTTCTAAGTACGTAGTCTAGACAAATGATAAAGAGATACGGAGCCAGCGTGTCCCCTTGTAGTACTCCTGCTACAATGTCGAAGTATTCTGTGTTTTCCAAAATGCATCATTTTTATATGAAAAAAAGAATAGGGAATTACAGTAAAATATATTTTTCAATAATTATTAAGATAGAAGTTGGAGTCTGTTGGAGTTTCCTTAGGCAAATAAAGAACAAGCATTAAAGTTTTGGATTCATCTAAATATTTTAGCAGGGTAAAATAAGTATTTTCTTTGTATTCCATGAAATAAAGGCAAATAAGGATGTTGGAAATTTAAGAGAATAAATATGATACAAACTCATAGAACTTTTAAATATGGAACTTCATGAAACTTTCTAATTTTTTTTCCTCAAGTATTTTTATGCTTCATTGATTAGTATTTCTGTAAAAGTTCAAATCATTTTCTGATTGATTTATACAGGTACATTTTCTTGGTTTTCTAATCAGTAAGAAATGATAACTGATTCCTTACAATAGGTTTAGTTACTAATTAGCTAATTAGTGGAAATCAGTAACAAGTTTCTTATTAAAAATTTTCTCAATAAGTTTATAGTCATTTAGTTTACTACATGTCTGACTCCTGTCAAACATTCCAATTACATAGTTTCCAAGCTTTTACTAGGTATAGCCTTGGGTATACAACATTATAAGCTATATTGTACACACTTTGAATCTTTTTATACCCAACCTAAACTTACTTCTTCACTCTTTTCTACATCCTGGGTAATTAATCCCTCTAAACAACTCAGCAAGTTGATTAAATTAACCTTTGTCTCTCCCACTTTTTCTTAATCTGGATTTTCTCACCAATTTGTTCTCTGCAAACTGCAATGACTAATAATTGCTTGCATCTTTGAAGAATCCCCATTGTTTTATTCATGGCATACTCATATTGTGTTAGCAGGGAAGGTGTTGTGAAAGAAACTGTTCTATTTATCACATAATCTACTTTCTTGATACATAAACAGTGAAAGTATTAAGAAACTATTCTATTTACCACATAATCTTTTTTCTTGATATATCAAAAGTGAAGGGGTTAAGAAAGAATTTACTACATTATCTTCTTTCTAGACACATTTGTAGCAAAGTTGTTAAGAAGCAACTCTATTTACCATATCTTTTTTCTCAATCAAGTACCATAAATATCTACAGTAGCCACCTTCCAATCCCAACCCGAGCAGCCACCTCTGTAGCTAACATGCCACACACTACATCAGCATTATTCATTTTTTAAACACTACTCAACACTTTACTCACCAAGATAGGCAATTATCTTTACTGAAAATATGTTAATTACAACAGCACTTACAGTTTTCTTTTGAATGGTTTTCATATCAAAAGTTAAAATTCTGAAATCTTACCTTTTTTTAATGTAATGGCTATCTTTATACTGATAGATTCTTTCAGCGAATATTTGTCTGATAATAATTATTCATAATTTTTAGTTGTATCATTATAAGGAATCTTCCAGAGCAGAGATATGTTCTAAAAATACTGCTTAGTTCATTTTAAGGGTTCAGTTGAATAAGGAGTAAGTAATTGTATTTCATCTGGAATAGAAAGTCAAAACCCTGTGGTGATTATTTCTTATGGCAACTGAAGTGTGGTATTGATGATATTTTAAAACATTACACAACTTTTTCTTGTTATACTAGGTTGACTCAAAAGCTTTGTAATATTTTGTTACTTGCTAATTTGTAGCATGTATATCACATGACCAAAGCTGTGGTTGGTAGTATTATAGTAATTAGTGCACTGACACATGTATTGCTTCACATTGCTATGCATGATTTAAAAACTGCACAGATAAACCTGTAACATAGTCTAATTTGGGAACTTTAGCTTTATGAATTTGAACTGGGCCATAATTCTGTGAAAGGAACCAAAAAAGTTTGTTTTGTGAAAGGCGAAGGTGCAATTGATTACTGTACAGTAACCAGATGGCTCAAGATATTCTGATCAGGGTGCAAGAACCTTAACAAACAGGCAAGTTCAGGTAGGCCTAAAACCATAAATTTTGAGGCTGTGCTCCAAGCCATAGAGGCAAATCCAGTAAGTATCACTCAGCAAGTATCAGGAAAGCTGAGCATCTCACAGTCCAGTGTGATTTGTTACCCTCATGACTTTGGCAAAAAACATCTGGATTGGCCTAATGAGTAGAGTGTTCACCAATGGTCCAGGAGACTGGGGTTCAATCCCAGGTCGAGTCATACCAAAGACTCAAAAAATGATACTTGATGCCGCTTTGCTTAGCATTCAGCATTATTAGGTAAGGATCAAGGGTAAAGTAGAGTAATCCTGGGAATGGAGTAGCGGCCTCCCCTACAACTTGGTGTGGTTGCTATTGAAAAGGGAGCCTTCGGGTCACCCTCGACTAAGTTCGCCAATCCTTTTTAACTTAGCAAGATATTACAAAACTTTTGACTCACCCTTGTCTTATCAATCTACATGGGAGTTTCATGACTTCTATCAATACAACATAATATTTTGGATAATATGAATAATTTCTTTATACTGATATAGTTACAATGGTTGACTAATTTACAAAGAAACAAATTTTGACTAATTAGATAATTCTCCACAGAGGGTCCCATTTTTTTTTAAGTGAATGCATATGACAGAAATGAAGATACAGTAGATTTAAAAGAGCTTTTACTTTGCAATCAAAGGTGCATTTAGTGTAATGGTTGTTGCCATAGGAAATGGAATCTGTAACCTTGCTTGCATTTCACTTTGCACTAATGCCCTTGAAAAAGGCATAAAACCATCAGCCCCCAGCTAGGTATGACTAAATAGTGATGCAGACTGGGTTCTTTAATTTTGGTTATCCAACCAGTCTAAGAGAAGAGAAACTCTAAATTTGAATCAGCTTTATTCAACTGAAAGATTGTCCTTGTGTCATATCCTGCCAATGGCAAAAATGTTGGGTAAATACATGTTTTGCAATTTACTCTGAATATTAATCAGCTAGACATCTACTGTTTTCCTACTACTAGCCAGATGCATACAAAGAAGAGATTAATATTCTGAATTCTTTGTTTATGGATTCATCAGAAATGAATTTGCTTATTTATTCTCTATTCTTGCAAATGAATTAAACATCTTAATGCTTACAAGTACAACTCAAATGTTAGATTCCAGCTATGGGTTAAATAGTATCACTGCTGTTCTTCTATAAAGATGGCTTTTGCATAAAATAGTCCATGAAGGTTAAACAAAGAAATCAAACCAACCCAATCAAATGATAAATGCTATATTAGTATGCTCACTGTTTTTAGCTAAAAACTAATTTTTCACTATTAGGTTTATAAAACCTGAAATGCTCAAATAGTTACTTAGTTAATTGTTAGTTAGCACTATTTTCACTATGAGGTTTATAAAACTGGAAATACTCAAATAGTTACTTAGTTAATAGTTACTTAGCTCTATTTTCACTATGAGGTTTATAAAACTGGAAATACTCAAATAGTTACTTAGTTAATAGTTACTTAGCTCTATTTTCACTATGAGGTTTATAAAATCTGAAATGCTCAAATAGTTACTCAGTTAATAGTTACTTAGCTCTATTTTGACTTTGAGGTTTATAAAACCTGAAATGCTCAAATAGTTACTTAGCACTGACAAGAAAAAGCATTGTGTCTGGGCCATTGGCCTAATGAGTAGAGTGTTCGCTAATAGGTCTGGGAGACCGGTGTTCAATCCCAGGTCGAGTCATACCAAAGACTCAAAAATGGTACTTGATGCCACCTTGCTTAATGCTCAGCATTATAAGGTAAGGATCAAGGGTAAAGTGGAGCAATCCAGGGAATGGAGTAGTGCCCTCCCCTACACTTTGGTGTAGTAGCTATTGAAAAGGGAGTTTTCAGGTTACCCTTGACATAGGTAGCCAACTTTATTATAGTGTTGCATACGAAAAGAATATGGGATGATGGAGTGAATGTATGATGATGGAAAGTAATCAACACAAGTGTTTCTTTAAACACAGGACTTTTTTTCTTCTTTTTTTCTTAGAGGCTGGAAAGATGAACAACAAGAACTCTTTATGACAATGGGATGACATTTTAGCTTGTTCTGTTCAGCTGACATGAAGTGACATCAGCAAACTTTGGTTTTACATTTTTTCTAAATACTTCCCCCCCCTCTCTCTCTCAAAAAGTGTGTGTGGTGTAATGGTTATCAGAAATGGATTCAGTAACACTAGTTCAAATCTTTGACAAGGCTGTTTGCTTCTCTTCATTTCCCAGTTATGAGTAAATAGTAGAGCAAACTGGTATCTTTAGCCTTGGAATGGCAACTGGTTTTAAAGGAAAACAGTCCACTTGTACTCTGCTTCAAAACTGACTTTGTGTCCTATACTGTCTGGGGCTAGGGATTGGATAAATACAGACTTTGTCTGTCTGTCTCTGTCTCTCACCCACTGGCTGTCATTTGTAGTTTTCTATTTATCTCTAAAGCTCTCTTTTTTCCGTGCAGTTTGAATGGATTGAGGATATACTCATAATCAAAATTCCTATTTTGTTTTGAAATTCCTTTCAGTTATTAATATCCTTATTATAGCTGTTAATCAGGTGACTTTAGCTTGCATTTCTTTTAATCTTGATATACATGGTGTCTCATAATTTTGAAACAAGATGATCAGGCGCAAATCAAGGACCACAAATAATAGAGTGACGAAAATTACATTTATTAAATGGTAAAATGGTAACATTTTAGGATCTGCAACCATTTACTCTTAACCATAAACCAAAAATATTGAGAAGAACTCTAGAATACATACTCTAGATGTCCACTGTTCAGTTGAAAACACTGGGGAATGCAGCATGTAAAATTATCGATAACACATACACATTCCTTCTGGGTGATCTGAAGCTCAGGTGGTGAGGAACCCATCACTCTATGTTCTTCACATGTGCAATGAGCTTCAAAATTTTTGACCACCTTGAAAATGTGATTCCTGTTTTGAAACATGTTGAAATTGAACTTCTTTCTGTATCTGGCTTGAACAATCTTGTAAGAATTAGTTTTGTATTATGTCTTCACACAAAATATCTTCTGCTCCATCACCCAAGGCATGATTTCCCTATATTTGGTTAAATACATCAAAATGTTAACAATTTCCGGAGCAATAATCTGAAAAAAGAAAAAGAATAAAGGCAAGATCTGAGAGGCTGCTGCTGTGTTTCAATAATTGTAAAATACCCTGTACAAAACTGCCTGATACATAATTGCCTCAATTTGTAGAAATAAAGTAAGCCTGATCCTGGTGATTCTGACCCTAGAGCAGTACCTCTTCATTACACATGTTGAATGCCATGGAGACTATTTTGAAGAAAATTAACATTTCATTCATTGATCATTTTTGTCTTGGTAGATACAGCTTCAATGTCAATACTTTTTGAACTCACCTTATGTATAAATTAAATTTTTGACTAAAAGTTTAAACTTAGATTTTGTGGTAAAGATACAAGTTTATTCAGTAGAGCCTTATTAATAGAAAGTAAGTTTTTTTAACAGTCTGAACAATATTTGTTAACAGTCTGAACAATATTTGTCTATTCTAAAACAACTTCAAACCCAGTAGTGTTAAATGAAATAAATCTATTATACATTTGTTCAATAGGAACCTGTTTACTTAGCTAGGTTGTTTGATCATCATAATATTTTGGATATTATACACCAGTTTCCTTCAGATGTCTATTACATTCAGCAACTGTAAACCTTGTAAAAAACCTTCAGTTAGAATGTTGATGTACAGCTGAGAGAAATGAATGACAGAAAGCTGAATGCAATTGATGATTTCAGGTATCCAAGACACCAAGTAAGCAGCTCTGATACTTCAATTAAAATCATGAAAGCTCAGAGATGAACAACATTCTATAAGTCGCAGATAATCTGGAAGCCAAAAGGAGTTTTAAGAGCTCAAAAACAAGTTTTTATTTGCCCCCATTTAATTTGAGGAACTAATATTGGATTTATTTGTGAAATCAAAATTGTTAAAATATTACTCTCATTCCAATCAATAATCTGATCATCTTCAGCTGTGTTTTTATCATCAAACAAAACACAGTCAAAAATAAAGTAAGCCTGATCCTGGTGATTCTGACCCTAGAGCAGTACCTCTTTATTACACATGTTGAATGCCATGGAGACTATTTTGAAGAAAATTAACATTTCATTCATTGATCATTTTTGTCTTGGTAGATACAGCTTCAATGTCAATACTTTTTGAACTCACCATATGTATTAATCAAATTTTTGACTAAAAGTTGAAACTTAGATTTTGTGGTAAAGATACAAGTTTATTCAGTGCAGCCTTATTAATAGACAGTAAGTTTCAATATGACCTTTAAATATGAAATAGTTTCCCACCTCTGAATTAGATGATTCAAGCATAGCATGGGAACAATAATGTTTAGCATCAACTTTTTAAATGTCAACATTAGTAAACACTAGTTAAGTACTGCTGTTGAAATGCCAATTCAGTACTGAACCTACTGAGATCATATTTCAGAACAGAAATCATTCAATGATACCAAACCAGCTTCAATGTTCTCAAACACAATAATCTTAAGCTAATTAAATCTGTAGTTCACAATAATCCTTTTGTTAGAAATACTTCCATAATGTGTCTTCGAATAAAGTTATATATGTCAACAAAATAAAATTATTCACAATATTTTGAGTTTCTGTTTGTTAAATACAATTTCTTCTCATAGACACAAAGGATTCCTTATCTTCATTGTTAGCTGTAAATCCAAGACTATTATGCTTCAAATTGTATACATTATATCTTTAAGGTACTTCACATGGTGTAATGGTTAGTGAGCTGGTCTCTCAAATCAGGGTTAGTGAGCTTGGTTCTAATTGGGTGTCTCATATTTGCCTTGTGCCAAACTGAGGTCAGCTTAATAAACTACAGCATTATTAGTTCAGATTATTGTATATGGTCTCTGGAATGATTGGTTACAATAAATAAATACTCATGGATATTTTTTCTGTCAATAATCTAATATCAGAGTTATAGACAACTGAACAAATGTTAATAGAATTACAATCAGAATCAAGACAAAGATGTTTTGACTCCTACAGACACACTGCATTGACAACTAATATGAAGCTTGGCGACAACAAAACCTTTTCCCCAGGTAATAGACATTATAACATCAGTTAATGACTCAAGTCTGAAGGCCTACTATTTGGGAGTGCTGAAGTTAGTGCCATATATATATATATATATATATGTGTGTGTGTGTGTGTGTGTGTGTGTGTCTTTACCAAACCCTCCAAACAAGCAAGATGTGACAGAAGGTCAATATTTTTAGCAGTTTTACTGGTTTTAATTTTGCCCTACTATTTATCCTTTAACTGGGGGGAGAACAGTTGGATGCATACCTTTCCCAAAGGTATTAGCACTTTGTGAAATGTGAACAGCCTCATCCAGGATTTAAACTTGGGTTGGTATGTCCATTTCCAATGATGATAACAATTACACTATGAGCGCCTCCCATATATATGATATATATAGTTTATCAATTGTCGACTTTATCTTTGTTAATTTATAATACAAATCAAAGTTGTTGCTAGTACTAATACTTTTGGAAATTGATACATGTTGTGGACCAGTAAAAGGTCCTGAGGAAAGACATGAACTCAGGATTATGTGAAACAAGTATATTGAACGAAAGTATAAATACAGCATAGGTAAAAGAGTGTTGAATGTCTGTCTGACTGCCATAGTGTTAGGCTGGAGTTAACTTAACACTGAGAGTAATAGTAAGAGTTCATAATTGTCCATAAGGTAGGTACCATAACAGTACATAAGGGTATTGATTTCTACTTTCTGTGGATATCATAAAAAGATATTAGAAAATATTTGTTTAAATATCAGTTAATAAAATTAAAGTATTTACTGTTAAATTATAAAGTTTATGAAATGAAATGATAATTTCTTAGGATATCATCTTATAGTCTTTTTTGCAATAAATTAGTTACCAATTAACTATCTCTTCTACCGTGAGCAGGATGTGACTCAAGGTTGATTTTTTTTAATTCAGAGTTTTCATTCTCCTAAACTAGTTGCTTTACCAAACTTAAAGAACATAATCTGCCCTACTATTTACCCATAGCTGGAAGAAAAACATATGGATTCATGCCTTTACCAAGGACAATAGTACTAAATGAAAGGCAAACAGCTTTGTCCAGGATTTTAACTCAGATCACCAATTTCATTTTCTATGACAATAACCATTACTCTAAGCTCCTCCTTAATAATTAAGTACAATGAATGAATGAGATTAAAAAATTTTGAAGTCCCAAAAACAAGTTTACCCCCTATTTCATTTGAGGAACTAACATTGGATTTATTGATGTAGTAATATAAGGCAACTTTAACATGTAATGTAACTTTGTTGATAAAAAGATAAAAAGCATGAATATATTTCATTTGGTGCTTGTCCAGAACAGTCCACTCATTTTGTTATTAACCATTTTTAGACTAACCCATGGAAACAGTATTTTTTAAAGAGAAATTATCTTTGATATTAAGAGTCTAAAAATGGTTCTAAGTGGCTGAGAGATAACAAATCTTAAAACATTCAAACACTGTTTTAATGGATGTATTGATTATCTCCCTTCATGTGTGGACAAGTACATAGGAGCTACCTCTTGTTTTTGTGTATAACATGATTCCATTTTATGATGCCTAGATGTGAGGCAATCTGTTTGCATAAGACATTGTCTTCTCATTAAGACAATTTTAGAAGATATAGTAAATCTTGGATTATGATGCTTTAATCACTTTAAAGTAGCTGGTCATGAGGGTTTCTGGTAGAAAAACTATCTACTAGTTGTTTAAGGTAGTTATTCAGAGAGATAAATTAATATTGCAAGTTGTTCTAGCCAATCAAAAGCAGTCATATTTGGTTGACCATTTTACATATATAGGGATTACTTTATCATAAAAATTAAAATTGCTTAAATATTACAATCATGTCTAATGTTAGATGAGGTGTTTTATTCATTACATGCGAATGGTTCAGACTACTAATTTTTTTCTCTTAGTATCACATGTAATTTTTAACTCCTCCAAGACAGGTTTTCTATCCCTGGATATTGTCAGAGGTAATGCAGCTGACATTGCCAAAGCCTAGTGGGCCTCAATGAAAATGAAAAGTTACAAAATGAAGTATAAAGAAGCAACAAAGGAATCCAGTGAAATATTTAAGAATCTGTAAATATCTAACAATAAATTCACTTATTCTTCATCTAGGCATGGACAACTTTTTTTAGTGATAAACCTAATAAGAAATTTTCAAGGCTTTTCAAAAATAATTTCTGTTAAATAAACTAATCCACATCATGCAAAAAAAATAACAAACTCTATATTTAGTACAAACTCCAATAAAGTAAAACTATTTTCAAAGAATATTCATCTTTGTCTTTTATTAATTTTATTCATAACATTTTAACATAACAGATAAATTTTTCATAACATTTTTTCATAACAGATAAGAAATAATCTTAACAAACAAAATACTAAAGAAGCCGTGGCCCTAAAATGCAGGATAAAATAATAACACTTACCAACTCAGCGGCCCAGCTGATGTCTGGCTGGCAGACAAAAATATGTCAATGAGCAGGCCAGTATATATGCACGCTAGCGTAGCCACTCCTGGTCTGGCAGCCAATCACTACCCAGGGAATGGACTAGACCACCTATGCATCATGGAACACCCCAATGCACATATAATCTTCCCTTCCTCATGCTAAAGTCAGTATTCATTTCGACACATAATTCAACACTTGTGAACTACATTCAAGAACTTCAACAAGAGTCAGTTAAAAAGTTTATCGGCTGAACAAAATATTCTTATAAAATGTTACTAACCGTGGTTTACTTTTCCACATAGTCGCCCTTGCAGTTCATAAACTTCTTCTGTCAGTACTGCAGTGCTTGGATCCATTGGTAAAAAAATTCCTCAACAGCATATAGGATGTTAGCCTATGAACTTTTCAGCCCACCCTTAAACAATAACTACAAGCCATTCTAGCCAAACAAATACTGGATAGATCATGCAGGTTATCTATTTATGAAAAGAAAACTGTTTTAGAATTGGATCACTGTGTTTGGAAATTACTTTAGTGATAGAAGTTAACAAATAATAAAAATTTTACACTACTATACAATGTAAGCTCCCAATTTTGACTTAATTCTGATACAAAATCTTTTGTATCATAGACAGATTAATATGGCACTGTGATGTTAACTAGTTGATATGCATTTTGATTGATGCATGGAATGGAGAAAAAAAGTGATGCATGATGGGAGAAATAAGATGATATAATCCTGAACAAACAACAATATCTCATTTCATTTTCTTGATTTTTTTTTGAGCATGAACATCTCCAGAGGTTTAAATGTAACATTCAGGCTCACCATTTATTTTACATTAACTTATGACTACATTGAATACTCTATTGTTGACATGGTCAAAGCAAGTAACTACATTCACTATTTTTGCCCAGTCAGCCAAGGCTGTAGAATACACTGAATGCACCTCTACAGAGGGGTAAGACCCCCCCAATGAGTGTCCTAGATATGACACTAAACAATCTGATGGTGAGGTTCCAGTGATGCGAGGGTGCAGAGCACCACTTCACTGCCATTGCTCCCAGGTCTACTCTGGCCCGGGGTGGTAGCATCTCATATGGCCCTATCTATGGGTTAAAATTTAACCCATAGATTATTTGCACATCTCCTGGAAATAGATACCAAAGGAGAATCAGTATATCGAGCAGTGAAGGACTATTTCAAGAAAAAAAACATTCCATTTACAAACATCATCTCATGTTGGTCGCCACCGTGGATTTCTAAGTTATTTGAAAAAAGCTGTTCCGAAAGTCTTCACAGTTCTCTGTGAGATCCATCGACAACACTTAGTGGCAAGGAATTTGAGTGAGAAGCTACATGAATCCTTATTGATTGTGATTACTGCAGTCAACAAAATCAAAGCGAATGCTCTCAATTCTCGACTGTTCCATCAGCTGTATATTGAAAATGACAAAGATTTTCGATGCCTGCTTCTCCATACAGAAGTTAGGTGGTTGTCGAAAGGTAACTGTTTAAAAAGGTTTTACACACTGTTTAACAGTGTTCTGGATTTTTTTCAAGAATCCAACCCTGAGCTTTACGACAAACTGAAATCGAGCAAGACTGATATTACTTACCTCACTGAAATGTTTTCCAAATTCAATGAAGTGAATTTGCAGCTGCAAGGTGATGAGACTACATTAATCAAAGCCAAGTCTGCCCTCTCGGCATTCCTCTCAAAATTACAGCTCTACAGCAGGAACCTTGGATGCCATGAATTCTGTCAGTTTCCTTGTTTGTCTGACTTGGAAAACAGGAGTGAAGGATGATGACATTGCCGTGTACTGCGGTCATTTAGTGGAACTCCACAGGGATATGTCAGTCAGATTCAATGACCTATTTTCTCTTGAAATCCCTGGTTGGGTGATTGATCCATTTACTGAACCCAGCACAGAGGTGCCAACTCATCTAGAAAAGAAACTTGTAAGTTTGCAAAATGACGAGGATCTGAAACCAAAGTTCAAAACCTCTTACCAAGCCTTTTGGATGCAAACAGCGATCCCAAAACGTTACCCAACCCTATGGAAAGACATCAAGTTGTTTTTCATTGTTTTCCGACTTCCTACCTGGTTGAGAGGGGAATCAGCGCTGTGTCCAGGCTCCTCACCAAACAAAGAAACAAACTCAACATGACAGAGCGTGGTGATCTGAGACTGCTCCTGACAAACCTTCATCCTGATGTTGACAGTTTGATTACAATGCACCAAGCCCACCCATCTCATTAAGCGGGGTAGTTGTTAATGATTACTTGTTCAGTTTTACAATTTATTTCATGTTCAGTTCAAGGTGTTTGTGATTGAAAAATAAATGTTGACCATTTTTGTTTGTTAAAATTGTTTTTTATACTTTTCAAACTGTTTGTGATTGAAGAATCAACCAATACTTTTGACATTTAACATTACTGGCAAAAAAAGTTTGAAAACCACTGGGTTAAATAGAATAAATGGCATACTTATGACTAAACCGAATAAGCCCTAAATAGAAATGTTTTTGACAATTAAATCATACTTACATTTAAATTGCATACTTATGCTAAAATGATATATTTGAAATGGAACTATTTTTTGACATTGAAACTCTATTTTTATCTTTAATGGTTTTCGGACTATTGTCTTCATCACCGGGTACAAGTGTTAAGTATTCCTGTCCTGTTACTCGCCAGCAGTCAGGATTGAACCTGCAACTTCCTTAACACTTGTACCTGGTTATGGCTAATGGAATCAAATTAGGCAACCCCTGTGGATTCAATAAAGGACATAGTTCGAAGTTCCGTGAAAGTTCCCAGTTTGACAAACACCTGAAGAAGGCCGGAGGACATATTGGCTGAAACGTTGTGGAAATAACAATAAAGATGACAACAATAGTCTGAAAACCCTTAATGATAAAAATCATCTCACTTCGTCTCAGAAATTTAGACAACTAATATTGAAACTCTACTTACACTAAACTGATTTGTTTAATATAGAACTGTTTTGACATTTAACTGTGTGTAAACAAAATCTGTACTTATACTAAACTGAATTAGCTGAAATAGAACTGCTTGACTAAACTGAATAGCTTGAAATAGAAATGTTTTTCACAATTAAACTGTACTTACATTTAAACTGCGTACTTATCCTAAACTGAATTGTTTGAAATAGAAGTATTTTCATAAACTGTAATAACATTTAAACTGCGTGCTTATGCTAAACTGAATTGTTTGAAATAGAACTGTTTTTGATATTGAAACTGTACTTACACTAAAACTAAATTGTTTAATATAGAACTGTTTTGACATTTAACTGAGTAAACAAAATCTGTACTTATACTAAACTGAATTATCTATGTTTGACGAAGTTAAATAGCTTGAAATTGTTTTTGACAATTAAACTGTGTACTAATGCTAAACTGAATTGTTTTAAATAGAACTGACTATTTGCATAAAAATGGATTCAGCATTAAATAATCTACAAAGGTTGATATACCATAAAACCCAAACAACTAACCAACATTCCCTATTTATACCACAGGTACACATGTTCCCTTCTCGACCTAATGGTGAGTCTTTGTGGCATAGTGGCTAAGGTGCTGGATAGTGGCTTCAAAGTAAGTGACTTCAAACTACAATCGCACTATTACATTCACTTTCAGACTAAGACAATTGGGAAAGGTATAAACCCCCTTATCACCCCACCCAGCAATAGGTTAAATAGTATCACTGTTGTTCTTCCACAAAAATGGCTTGGGCATTAAATAACCCATAAATGTTGATATGCCATTAAACAAAGAAGCCAAACTGAAACTAAACCCAATCTAATCCTTTTATATTGATGGAAATTTTAGAGCGCATGGCTTTTCAAAAATAATTTGTGTTAAATAAACTACCAACCTTGAAACTATGCTACTAGCCCCAAATACCAATATTTTATCCTGTGATATGTGCATTTACTCTTTGCTCTCAATAAACACATTTTTGCATCTAATTCAGCAGCTGAAGTTAACAAAAAAGTAAAAAAAGAAGAAGAAAATTCTGATCAATACTCAATAAATGAACAGGACTAATTAATAAACAATGCTATCAGGTGTTAATATGCATTCTATATTAATGAAATAGGATTGACTTCATGCAGATTTTTAAAAATACTATTAAAAATCATGTAACAATTTTCCTAATTTATATGGAATAGTTCATATACTGTCTAGTATTCTTCCAGCATTGAAAAAAAAATGGCTGTTCCTGATTAAAGCAATTATATAAAGGCAAGCTGCTACACTTATCATGGGTATTTTCCATTAATTAAGAAACATAATAATGTATTCAGTGAACAGATAAGGTACATAGATGTACAGATAAGTACTAATTGGTGTTAAACTTAAATCTATCTCCAACTCAACAACTATATAGGGATACTGTTCATATTTTATGCAAAATAAAAAATTAATGAAGATATTTTATAAAAGTAAAAGTAATCTTAATAAAATGCTCAAATGTCTTACAATTTGAGTTTATTTCTATTCTTGATTTTCTTTTAAAAAGCTTGAAATAAAAAAAGTAAGAAAATAGGTGAGAAAACAAAGGTTGAATGCTTTTAAATCACATTTTTCTCTGCTTGAATTTCTAAAAAATCAAGAAAAGGATAAACATCTTATAAGATATATATATATATATATATAGGAAGTAGAAAACAAACTTATATACAAGCAAAATATATAAATATGATGATAGGACTAATTATGAATTGATTAACCCTATTGCAGGCAGAATAAAAATATGATAGTTCAATGTAAGGCATTTTGCTATTGCTGGTTCATTGACCAAATCAATGTTAATGTATAGAAAATAATTTGCCCAGTTGATAAGGATTCAAAAAATATGTGCCAGTGTAAGGGTTAATTATAAAAATGATGAAATTATTTATATATGGATTGACACATCAAACTAAAATCTAAGAAGATCTGACTTGTCCGCCAAGAATCAAAGTGTTACCACCTAATTCATCTACCTAAAATGAGAGTGTAGTGTCTGTACACATAGAAACTTGATGGTAATTTTAAAAACTGTAAGATATAAAGTATGTAAATGAAAACAGTCATTAATTTGAAGAGGATAAATTTTAATACTTTCTCAAAAGTAAATCCAAAATAAGAAGAACCAGACATATGAATATGATTTTTAAAATCATTGTAACTTTTGAATTTATTTTCACTGGAAGAGCACAGCCAAAGCAAAATTGAAAGCTGCAAGCCAACAAGAAAGAATAAAACTGTGGGAACAGCATTTCAAAAATCTACTAGGAAACCCACCGGAAATAACGGATGAACCCATCACCAGAATTATTAGTAAGCAATTAGACGTAAAACTAGGTCCTTTCACCAAAGAAGAACTCGACACGGTTCTCAGAAGAATTAAAAATAGGAAAGCGGCAGGGCTAGACGAGATCCCCCCAGAAGTGTGGAAGACGAGACAATTCGACGATATACTGCTCCGCCAATGCAACGCAGTCTATAGTCAAAATAGGATAGAACGATGGACGAAGGGATGCATCCTTCCATTCCCTAAAAAAAGGCGACCTCGGACTAGCCAAGAACTACCGAGGGATAACACTTACATCCATAGCAGCCAAAATCTACAATGCCCTACTACGAAACCGCATAGAACCCAAAATGGAAAACATCCTTAGGAAAAACCAAAATGGCTTCCGGAGAAACAGATCCACAACCTCACAAATACTGACCATCCGTAGAATCCTGGAAGGCGTTCGGGCAAAAAACTTACAGGCGACATTACTATTTGTCGACTTTACCAAGGCCTTCGATTCCATACACAGAGGGAAGATGGAGCAAATCCTACTAGCTTACGGCCTACCAAAAGAAACCGTAGCAGCGATAATGATTCTCTACAGAAACACCAAAGTAAAAGTACGTTCACCAGATGGAGACACGGAATACTTCGACATTGTTGCAGGAGTACTACAAGGAGACACACTAGCCCCGTACCTCTTTATCATCTGTCTAGACTATGTGCTTAGGACTTCGATAGACAAAATCAGAGAAAATGGCTTTGAGCTGACTAAGAGAAGAAGCAAAAGGTACCCCGCAAAAACAATCACGGACGCCGACTACGCTGATGACTTGGCGCTACTAGCGAATACGCCTAATCAAGCAGAGACACTACTACATAGTCTGGAACGAGCTGCAGCTGGCATTGGCCTACATGTCAATGCAAACAAAACCGAATATATGTGTTACAACCAAACAGGCAACATTGCCACACTAGACGGAGCCTCTCTGAAACTAGTCGACAAATTCACCTACCTAGGAAGCAGCGTCTCATCAACCGAGAAGGACATCGACACACGACTGACGAAGGCATGGACAGCTATCGATAGGCTCTCGATCATATGGAAGTCGGACCTAACAGATAAAATGAAACGCAGTTTCTTCCAGGCAGCGGTTGTGTCGATACTGCTATATGGATGCACCACATGGACGCTTACAAAACGGCTGGAGAGGAGGCTGGACGGAAATTACACAAGAATGTTGAGAGCAGTATTAAACAAGTCCTGGCGACAACACCCCACGAGACTCCAACTATACGGACACTTGCCCCCCATCACAAAAACTATACAAGTTCGACGAACCAGACACGCAGGACACTGCTGGAGAAGCAAGGACGAGCTCATAAGCGATGTACTCCTGTGGACCCCCACTCATGGATGTGCAAGAGTGGGACGACCAGCACGAACTTACATACAGCAGCTATGTGAGGACACGGGTTGTAATCCTGAAGACCTGCCGGAGGCGATGAATGATAGGGAGAAATGGCGAGAGACGGTCAGGGATATCCGCGCAGGCGGCGCGACATGATGATGATGATGAGATTTCCATGGATATATATATATGATACACATTTATCTTAACCACAAATAGTGAAAAGTGACATTTTGATCAAAGCAGAGTGCACAGATATTACACTCGCATCCTAGCAGAAGTTATCAAGAGACAAAGAAACAGATAAAATAGTTTGGTTTGGTTAGAGTTTATGGTATATCAACCTTTGTAGGTTATTTAATGCCAAATCCTCTTTATACATATAATATATGATTTGCAAATGCATAGTTTGGAGATAACATTTTAAAATGTGCCAAACCTCATTTTCTTGCATACAGTTAAATGGTTAGATATATGATTTTTAAGTCAATAGTTTGTTGGTAAATAATTTTAAATGAATTAAAGCTGATTTGTTTACATACATGTATCACTATTTTTGGCACATAGTTAAATAGTTCCAAATATTCTAATACGAATACTTCTATTAAGTATTAATCATTTGTTTGCAGTCACTTAAATGGTTTCAAATATTGCTATCTAACAAAGTTTTATTTGTACACAATTAAATAGTTTCAAACGACGCTATGTAAAACTAACAATTCAATTTTGGCACACAGTTAAAGAGTTTCAAGTATTGCTAATCAAAACTACTAATTCTATTCAACAATTTTCATTAATTTGCACACAGTTAGATGGTTCCAAGTATTGTTATGTATCACTAACAATTCAGTTAACATTAGTAATTTGTTTATACACAGTTAAATGGTCAAATAGTTCTATTTCTAACAATTCAATCGAACATAAATCATTTGCTTGCACACAGTTTAAATGTCAAACAGTTCTATTTGACCCTATCAGGTGCTACCACTCTGGGTCAAAGTGGACCTGGGAACAATGGAAATGAAGGGGTACTCCATATTTCCTAAAGCTCAAGCATTACTAGAGCCTCAACATCAGATTGTTTCGTGTCATATCCAGGACACTTGTTGGGGAGATGAGGTTACCCGTCAGTCAGTGTATTCTACTGCTCCAGCCAACTGGGCAAAGAAACAGATAAAGACACAGCGTTCATAAATACATATATATATATATATATATATAAATCATCATGTTGCCCCATCAGCACACATATCCCTAACCCTTTCTTGCTACCCTTCTCTATCGTCCATAGCTTCTGGCAGGTCTTCAGGGTTACATCTTGTATCTGCACAGAGCAGATGTATGTAGGTTCTAGTTGGTCATCCTGCCTTTGCTCATCCATGTGAAGGGGTCCACAGGAGTATGTCACTTATGAGTTTGTTTCTAGTTCTCTGGTAGTGTCCAGCATGTCTGGTTCTTCTAACTTGGATAGTTTTTGTGATGGGTGGTAAGTGGCTGCTGCTTTGTGGGGTGCTGCCTCCACAACTTATTCAATATTGCTCACAGCATTCTTGTGTAGTTGCTATCAAGCTTTTTCTCCATAAGTTTAGTTAGCATCCATTTAGTACATCCATACAGCAGTATCGACACGATTGCTGCTTGGAAGAAACTGCATTTCATTTTATTGGTCAGGTCTGACTTCCATATGACTAATAACCTATCGATAGCTGTCCATGCCTTTGCTAGTCCCATGTTGATGTCTGTCTCAGTTGATGAAACACTGCTTCCGAGGTAGGTGAACTTGTCTACTAGTTTCAGAGAGCTCCCATTTAGTGTAGAGATGTTGCCTCTTTGATTAAAGTACGTATATTCCATCTTGTATGCATTAACATGGAGGCCTATGCCTGTAGCTGCTCATTCAAGACAATGTATCAGGGTTTCGGCTTGGGCGGGTGCATTTGCCAGAAGTGCTATACAATCTGTGTCTTAAAGGCAAAGACAATTTTACTGAAATTCCAAATTAAAATTGAACCTGGTCAAGAGAAGCTAACACTATTGAACTTTAGAACCTAAAACCCTAAGTTAAAATATGGATAGAATTATTTATTGAAATGTGTGTCAATGTCGAAATATTCAGTATAAAGACAGAAAAAACAAACAACCCACCTCCAAAAAGTTAGGGGAGAAATGAATAACTGATTGACCCTTCCTCCCCACCTCACTTAAGCAATAAACCATATATTTCTGTATAAAAGTAAAGTTCAGAAGAGTATTCAAGATGGACTGTGTTAAACCTAATTAGAAAATAAAAAGCATATCCACTCCAAGACAGCAGCGTTCAAAATTGGTAAGTAATATATTATCTTTTACAATATTGTCATTTAAAATGCATGAATGATTTTAATTATTTTCTCTTAGTAAAATCACTGCTGTATACTATCTGTGTCTTAAATGCAAAGACAATTTTATTGTCATTCCAAATTAAAATTGAACCTGGTCAAGAGAAGCTAACACTATTAGACTTTAGTAGAACCTAAAAACCTAAGTTAGCATAAAATAGGATCCCTATAAGGATGCGAGGAATCATAAATAAGGACTGCATTGAATTAAAAAAAAATAATTGAGGACTTTAGCTAAGTTAAAACTTAATAATGACAGAAGGGAAAAGTAAGAGGGGTGGGAGTGAAATATGTATATTTTTATTTTCGAAAGTCATAGGAAGCAGCATGGTGGATGTAAAGGCAAGCAGATAAACCCTCTGACAGCTCAGCATAATGCCTAACAAGGTCCTGGGCGTATGAATTCTACGGTTCAATGGCCATGATCAAATAGTTTGATCAAGGAACTACTGCTGCTAATCTTTAACGGTGGCTTCTGTAGATGAGAATAAAAACAACCATCGAAAGATTACCATAACCCACACCCAAACCATATATATATATATATATATATATATATATGCATTATTTAAAACAAATAAGAGATGATTTAAAAACAACAAATGGCAGTTTAAAAACTGAAATGCCAGAGCCAACAGTAGCAAATAAAATAGAGCTCAGGACAAAATATATTGTACAGCCAATATAATAATACTATTAAAGAGGAAAATAATGAGAATTACATAATTCACAATTTTCTGCAAAAAATTAGCAAATGTGAAACTTAAAGTTGTGAGTTGAATGATTTCATTCATTTTTCATTTAAATAATACTACTTTTATGTAATATATATATATATGTGTGTGTGTGTGTATGTGTGTATGTGTGTGTGTGTGTGTGTAATTATCAAACCGTCCGTATGGGCAAGATGTGGCACAAGGTCTATTTTTATGCAGAGTTTAACAGGTTTGAATTTAGAGTTTTTCTTCTAGATAGGTTGCCTTACCAAAGCTAAAGAACCCAGTTTGCCCTACTATTTACCCATAATTGGAGGGAGAATAATTAGATTCATACTGTTATGGTAATTTACCTATGCATGCATGAACTCTCCCAGGTACTGCTCTTAGGCAGAAGGCAATATTTCAACAGACAGCTTTGACAGTTGGACCGAAACAGTCTTGCTGGTAACCCTTTCATTTGTATATTGTTGTACTACTGTTTTGTTAATATATTTGTTTAACTCAATTCATTTCTTGTGTCTTTATTTCTGGCCCTAATAAGGCCACAACAACTTGACAACGAGGACCCTTAAGAAGCCTTGAGGACCCCAAAAGGATTATGTGGAAATTGTCAATATTGGCACAACATTGAATGCACAAAATTCTATTTTCGTCACATTTTGTTCTAATCAACAGCACTTGGCAATCCAGAAAAGGAAACCGAACAAATAAAAAGTGTAATCAACTTACACTGAACTTGAACGCAAGCCTCTAAACTATTTGTTTGAAAAAAAAGAAAGCACTCGTGATTCCCTGAGTGAATAAGAAATTAAAGCTGTTTCTTTTTTTATTATTAAAAAAAGCTTTTTCACCTCAATTAAATTCTATTTTGGTTTAATCCTAAAAAAAAAGACAGACAAACATGGACGAGTTTAAAGCCGACATGCTCGATTTTCTTAAGTTCAAACATGAAGAGCAAAAAAGAATGGAAAAGAAACAACTTGAGCAGCTGAAAAGAATGGATCAACTCTAGCTGGATATACAAAAAGAACGGCTTGAAATACAAAAACAAACAGAAATGAGACAACAAAAACTCGAAGAAATCCTCAACGAAAGCAACGAAACTTGCTTGAACTGACAAACAGGGGGCAAATTACAGAAAACGAAAATGCGTTCTCACAAAACACGATCTGAAGCGCAATAGACAATTTTACATATTCTCCGGACGAGGATATAACCTTCGCCTCCTATTTTAGAAGATTCAAGGATTTATATGCCACAGATTGCACAAATTGGGCAGATTCTAAAAAAGTTAGTCTACTACTTCGAAAATTAGACACCACGGAGCACAACAAATTTGTGAAGTATATCGTAACCCGTAAAATAAGAGAACTGAAATTAAACTTCTTACAGATCTTATTAATCCTAATACTTCACTCTTTCATAAGAGATGAAAGTGTATGAATTTAACCAGAAAGGATAGAGAAGATTACACTACATTCGTTAGCATACGCCAAGATTAAAAAACATCGAGGAATCTGGCATAGCACACATAAGAAAGGTATGTCAAAAGAAAAAACAATCTAATTCTTCCTCTAAATCAAACCAATACAAAAAGAAACAAGACAACTTGCCCCTGTAGCAGAAGGTATTTTGGTTTGGCGCGCAATTTAATTCGACGCATAATTTTACCCAATCAGGATGACCTATCCTATTCCCCCCCCCCCGGATCTCCTTTCCCGGGCAGCAGAAATTGGGTAAGCTGCCAAACACAGTCTCTTTGGCTGAACAACGCCGCCCAGTGCAGACGTCTTACTGGCGGCTCTTCAATAGCAGCAACAGCATGGACACATGAGGGAACCTATCTAATTTATGGATTCCTTGCGCCTATCTCAGACCAAGGAATCCCAGTTGAATATGAATTAGATACATTCAATACGCCACCACAGGAACAACTTTATGTCACCCCCAAAATTGGCTATGTCGATGCGATGCCTTTATTCCGCTCTCGGCACCTAGCTCTCATTTTCACCTCTGGTCCACCTTAATGGAGACAACGCGCGCTTCTCCGCCAGACGCACAAAACTCACGATGACTCCAAAGTTCATTTCCTCCAACGGCAACATGGCTTTCGCTAAACTACGGCGAACAATCCCTCGCACGTCCGACGATACGCGCTGCCTTCTCAACTTTATCAAATCTCCATTTCGTCTCCTTACTCACAATCTTTCCCACGAGACTTGCAGCACAAAAAGCAAACACAATATTCCGTGCTGCAAATAAAAACTATTCTTAAAACCATTTCGACAATCGGCATCTTACTTCTTCATCCTTCCTTTATTACCTTACAAACTTAGCGAGGAAACAACTCAACGTAAACACACGCACGTTACACCATCTTCCTCGCTAAAAACAAAACTTTCCCTCATTAAAAATAACAACAAAAATTAAGGCTAAAAATGGTGACCTCGGAAATGAACAACAACCTTCTGAGACAAAATACAGCCTTTACAACATGCAGCCTTACGAACACTCAGCATTCCTACGCGAAAGAAAAAACGTTGGAACATCGAGAATTTTTCAATTTTCCCGCGGACCTAACTTTAAGAAGAAAGCAAGATGGCCGAAAATACCCAAGCACATGGAACCTTTTCTGCAAAATTCCTACCTTATCTATCAACACACATTTTCACTTCCCGACTACCAAAATAAGGTAACTTTTTAACACTTTCACTCACACTACCCCTACTTTAATGGCAACCACAACACAAATTTACCACTCCCACTATCTCTGTAAACCACCAACGACTGCTATAGATTTCGGAGTACCCAAAAACACACTATTCCTCTGAACTATTACTACTACTACTACTACTATTTCTGTATGCCACCTTCTCGGCTCGTCAATTTTTTTTCCCTACGTGACATTTTGTTTTAAAAAAACGTACCACGAGGTACACAAAAAAAAGAACACTTTGTTTTGTAATTTGCTTTTACTTGTCTTTATATATATATATATATATGTATTTTCATTGTTTGTATTTTACACTTTTGTGCTGTGAGACTCGTAGCTGTTTTATTTTCTTCCCTTTCTGTTACAATTAATGTTATGCATCGAATATCAGGTACACCATACCTGAAATTCTGGGGCCAAGATATGTAGCAGAACGTATATTAGTTTGGCGCGCAATTTAATTCGACGCATAATTTTACCCAATCAGGATGACCTATCCTAATCAGCCCAGATCTTCTTTTCCGAGCAGCAGAAATTGGGTAAGCTGCCAAACACACTCTCTTTGGCGGGACAACACTGTCCAGTGCAGACGTCCCACTGACCGTTCTTCAATAGCAGCAGCAGCATGGACACGTGAGGGAACCGATCTAATTCATGGATTCCTTGCGTCTATATCTTTTAGACCAAGGAATCCCAGTTGAATATGAATTAGATACATTCAATACGCCACACATAGGAACAACTTTATGTCACCCCCAAAATTGGCTATGTCGATGCAATGCCTTATTTTCGCTCTCGACACCTAGCTCTCATTTCACCTCAGGGCCACTTTAATGGAGACAATGCACGCCTTTCCAGCAGACGCACAAAACTCACGGTGACTCCAAAGTTCATTTCCTCCAACGGCAACATGGCTTTCGCTAAACTACGGCGAACACAATCCCTCGCACGTCCCACGACACGCGCTGCCTAATCACCTCTATCATATCTCCATTTCGTCTCCTTACTCACAACCTTTCATACGAGACTTGCAGCACAAACCCAAACTAAATATTCCATGCAGCAAATAAAAAACTATTTCTAAAAACACATTTCGACTTCGACATCTTGAACCTTATATATATATATATATATATATATATATTCTATCGCTATAAACAAACAAACAAACAAAAATTACGGCTAAACCCCTAACTCGTGTTCCGGTTGTGGGTCCCTACATTGGTATAAGGATAGCCCTTACCGGAATAAGAAGTGCTTAACTTGTAACCGTGTCGGGCACAAGAGCTCACATTGTCGGGGGAGAAAAGGGTTAATAGCTGCGTAAAAAACACAAAATCAGATGAACAAGACAGGTTAAACACTAGGAAATACGTGCAAGTACAAATCCTAAATAAAAATATCAAATTATTGTCGGATTCTGGGTCAGATTTGACAATCATAAATCTACACACTTGGAAAAAGTTGGGAAAACCAATCTTGCTAAGATTTAATAAAATGGCCAGGTCCGTGACAAGGGAGAAAAGCAAGTTTGAGAGAGAACTTATCACAAATGTAACCTTTCAATGAAGGACGTTAAAACTAAAAACGGTCGAATTAAAAAATACAGAAAATTTATCGACTGGATGGAGAAATTTAAGTTGTGGGACATACCAATTAATTCATTTTGCCAAAAACTCGAAAACCTGACCACCGAGGCAAAAAATTTAATAAAAGATTTAAAAGAAACTTTTCCGATAGTTTTTTTTTCTGGGGGCCTTGGGCGGTGTAATAAGATGATGGCAGAATTCGAGTTAAAAGATGACATCTAGCCGGTGTTTAAGAAAAAAAGAAATGTGCCCTTCGCCTCTTTACCACAAATAAATGAAGAACTCAACAGACTTGAAAGAACCGGATTCTTGTCGAAAATTGAGTACAGTCAATGGGTTTCACCGACCGTCTATGTGAAAAAGAAGTCAAAGAAGATCCGGGTCTACACCGATTTCTCGACAGAGCTTAATGCTGCATTCAAAGACTTTTACTATCCTTTTTCACGAAACTAAATGGAGGAAATTTTTTTTCTAAAATCGACCTCAGTGACGCGTATCTTCAAATACGGGTCGAAGAAGAATGTTCTAAGTTGCTCAGTATCAACACTCATCGTGGGTTGTACAAATTCGGACGTCTTCCGTTCGAGGTCAAGGTCGCGCTTGAAATCTTCCCACAAGTAATGAACACTATGCTGAGCGACTTTGATTTTGCGGATGCAAATTTGGACGACATATTAATGAACAGTCAAAATGGAGAACAACGAAAGGGACATGTTCATAAAGTCTTCTCAAGAATTCAGGAGTACGGTTTCAAATTGAAAGAATCCAAATGCAACTTCTTTATGGAGAAAATTAAATACGTGGAGCACATTATCGACAAAGATGGCTGAAGGCCAGACCCAGAACAGGCAACCGCAATCAAAGACATGCCAGCTCCCGAAAATGTCTCTTCCTTACAAAGTTTCTTTGGACTATAGGATACACATTTTTTCTAGTCTTAAAATAAGCAATAAAAACATACTTAAGAACATTCTAAAAATTTAGGATCAAAACCGCATTAGCATTTAAGTTACATTTTTATATTTTTCAACCAATCAGCTAAAAACATAGAATAGAACATTCTAGAAAAATAGGATCGGAAGTCAACTAACAGATAACATTTAGGCTCGAAAATAAAATAGTAAAATACAAATCTGATTGGTCAATAAATGTCTACGCGCCAAAATTTTAGGACGATTCTTTGATCCACCTGTAGGATATAAATAACACAGAGTTAGGGAGCCATAAAGGAAAACGAAGACAAACACTACTTACACGAAGACTAAGACAACACCACAAGCCACTAAGCCAGTAATGCAGTAGCCGATACTGTGTCCGATAAATTCCTTTCCTTCCCTAACTAAAGTTCATGACCTAACTTCAGATGGCCGCGAATCACATTCAAAAGAAAAACCCGACAAACTTTCTTTCATCTACGCGACACGCCGTCGCCACAATCATAAAAACCCGCTATGAACTTAATGTAAGTAAGAACGACTTATTTACGGACTCCGTTAACATACACACGTCTTTAAACAAATTTATTTTCTTCTTGCCAAACTTTATTTTCCAAAAGGCTATTTACACATCATGTATTTTATTTGTTTTCATATTCTGTTATATGCATATTAAATTGTTTGTTGTTTAATGTTCGTTGTGTTCTATTCCATTTCTTTTACGCGATTGTAAAGTTTTGTGTTCTATTTGTGGTGGGAATAATTTAGAGAGCAATACCCATAAAGTACGGATGCACATCTACTGAAATAACCAAATTACATACAACCCCCACAGGACTGACAAACTACTGCCAATTGTTTATACCTAATGTGCTCAATTTACGTGCTCCTTTAAACGAACTTCTGAAAAAAAAAATACTAGGATTGGGAGTGGACAACTGAATGCCAAGAAGTATTCGTCAAAGTCTTGACATTGGACTTGTTTCTCTTCCCCTATGATCCATTCCTAGGCGCCTGTGGTGGTGTAATGGTTAGCAAGCTCCACTAGCAAACCTACACGAGTGAGTTCGAGTCTCATTGGGTGCCCCTTTCATATGGCCTTGTGCCACATCTAAGCAAAAAGCTTAGTAAATTTCCAATTGTTAGAACAGTCAAGGCGCCTCTGGTGGTGTAATGGTTAGCAAGCTCCACTAGCAAACCTACACGAGTGAGTTCGAGTCTCATTGGGTGCCCCTTTCATATGGCCTTGTGCCACATCTAAGCAAAAAGCTTAGTAAATTACCACTATGATCCATTCCTGGACATTATAGTTGCCAGCAAAGCCAGCTCGTATGGCATTGGAGCATGCATTCTGCACAAGATGCCAGATGGATCTCATAAACTAGTTGCTCACACGTCGAGAATACTTATTCCTGCAGAAAAGAACTACTCCCAAATTGAGAAGGAGTCGTTAGGGATTATTTTCGCAGTAGCGAAGTTTCACCGGTACATTCACGAGAGAGTGGAGAAAGCAGCGCGTGTCGTTGGAGGTGCGAGGGAGATATGTGTAGCAAAAGTCGTGTTTGCTGTTTGAGGAGAGAAACGTTGAAGTCACCGTGAGTTTGTGGTTCTGGTTGTTTCGGGGAGAAGCGTGAATGTCTCCAGAAAATGTTGCCCAGGGGTGAAGTCGCTAGGTGTCGGAGCGGAATTCGGCATCGCAGTCGACATAGCCAATTTTGGGGGTGACGTAAAGTTGTTCCTGTGTGTGGTGTATTGAATTTATCTAATTCATATTCAACTGGGAACCCTTGGTCTATGGTGAAATAGACGCCAGGGGTCCATAAATTAGATAGCTTCCCTCATTGTGTCGATGCTGCTGCTGCTGCTATTGAAGAGCAGACAGTAAGACGTCTGCACTGAACGAAGTTGTTCAGCCAAAGAGAAAGTGTTTGACGGCTTTCCCCAATTACCGCTGCCCAGAAAGGTGGTTCGGAATGAATAGGATAAGTCATCCTGATTGGGTGAAATTATGCGTAGACCCTAACGGTCGAATTAAATTACGCGCCAAACAAAAATACGAAATTCCTTCTGCTACAAGCCTTATGCGCAGTTATGTGTACTGGCCGAACATGGAAAATGATATCGAAAACATCATAAAATCCTGTAAAGGCTGTGCCTTGGCAGCTAAGGCACCCTCAATCAAATATAAACCTTGGCCTAAAACAGACCGACCATGGTCCCGAATAAATATAGACTTTGCAGGTCCGCTAGACGGATTCTACAATCTTAGAGTAGTTTTTCGGAATGGCCCGAAGTCCTTAGATGTAGAAATTCCACTACAGAAGTTGCAATCAGTTTCCTTCACGAACTGTTCGCCACATTTGGGGTAGTTGATTTATAAGATAAGCATTTCTTTAGTTTTAGATAAATCAACTCAGAATACGTAGATAGGAATATTCCAGAAAAAAAGGATCAAAATCTCACTTACATATAATTTACACTCATATTTTTAAACCAATCAGCAAAGGACATAGAACAGAATATTCTAGAAAAAGCGTCTCAAAAACTAACTTGTAGAAAAATTTGTCACAGAAACAAAAATAGGTTTAAAAATAAATAAGTAATTTCTGTGAAGCTGACAGATTAAGACAGGCCACGGGTTGCGTTTTCACTAACGTCTGCGCATTTGAACTTTTTTGACCTGTAATAAAATCAAAATACTTCGATTTTTACTTCGATCCACTTTTATTATACCCAATCTATTAATAGCGAAGATTTTTAGTTCAAAGAGAGAGACCGAGAGATCCGGAGACACATCACGGTACGATGAATTGACGCCAGATGACCCTACGGTAGGAGAGTGACCGAAAACTCATACATACCAGGACACACGTATATACATACATATACACTTGTATGTAATTACAAGCCTTTTAATTCGGACATACTCAGGCATATACACACATTCAATTTGACTGGGAACATTGGTGTTTTATACATACACACATGCGAACACCTTTTGTATAATTATTGCCATTGTCGAGTTGATAAGATATAAAGTTGTTTTTCTTTAAGGTTCGTGTTTTTTGTCAAATTTCTTGTGTCTAAGTTGCTTGAGCAAATTTGTGTAGTATTATTGTGGAAATAATACCCGCAGTTTTGCTTTACGCGGAACTTCGGGAAATACTATTCCTCCACAAATTTTGTTGTGTCCGACAATGGGACACAATTTACGTGGGGCGACTTTAAGGATTTTTGTGTGACCTTCCAGATCAATCATCACGATCGCCCGATATCACCCAAGATTCAACGAACAGCCCGAGCGCTTTGTTGACACGCTGAAAAGAACCCTGAAGAAAGCTAGGGGTAAACCCATAGGGAAAGCCCTACAATAGTTCCTTCAGGTATATAGACTTATGCTCAACGTGAACACACTATCATCATTACCCCCCAGCTGAGGTCATGTTTACGCGTAAAATCAGGCCTGTGTTCGACAAGCTACTCCCCAAACAAACAAAACTCGGACAAACAAACATTGTGACCCAAAAACGCAACCAACCCGGAGAGAAAGTTCTTTCCGGATATTTTGTGCGAATAAATCTTTCTGGGAAATGGCTACAATTAAGAAAAGAGTAGGAAATATGATCTACATAATTAAAGTTCCCCAGTTTACTCACAAGAGACATTTGTGGCGATTTAGGAATTACCAAAGAACTCCCAACCGGATGTAGACTCGTCGGCTGCCTGATACAAAATGTATAAATGCGTCGCCACGCATAAGACTCCACGCATCCATCCGGTTAAAATCAGAAAAAAGAAAAATAATAAAATGTAAAGTAGCCAATGAGAAGCGGTCGCGCCAAAATTAGAAGGATTTTGGCGTAGCGAATTTGGAGCCGGTGAAAAGAGATAAATACTCAGGTTTTCTGTGAACCGACCTCTTTTCGGGTAGTGACGTCGAACCGACAACACCGTTTTTACTATCTGGTGTTTGGGCACCACGCTGTGTCTTGGGACATAGCGTTGGTTAGTCCATTCACCAGGTAAATAAAGGAAAGTCTGAAAGAAAAGTTTTTCGTCTCCTGTCTGTTCCTATCTTCTCTTTTTTTATATTTCTTATGGACCTTCTTTGGGCAAGGCATTGCACCGGCCAGTCAACGTGGGGTAAAGCAAAATAACCAAAATATGGAGTCAGATATCTTACGGCAACACAGACTTGCCCTTAGCCACTGACTTTCATAAAAATTTTAAACCCCACATTGGTAACCTCGACGCTAAAAAC